>OU342742.1:153431389-153744823 GCA_910589775.1 Avena eriantha | reverse complement strand
TCGCCTCTCCGCCGCCGCGCCTCATCGAGGTCCTCCTCCTCCTCCCCCGTACGCCTCCCACGACGCCGAGTACCTCGTCACGCTCCCCAACCCGCACCTTGTCTCTAAGCTCGCCGCCTACGCCTCTGCCGCTGCGGCGGTCCGCCAGGCCCCGCCGCATCCCGCGCGCCTTAGACCAACGCCCTCCACGCCTACCAGCGCAGGAGGCCGCGACATCGTTGAGGGCGGAGACCCTGCTACGCGGCGCGTGCGCGATGACATCTGCGGCGGCGGCGACGCTGCTGCTGGGCGGCAGCACGCGCATGGCCCCGCCGTCCTCGAAATTGGTCGGGGGCACGCGCATGGCCTCGCCCTCCTCCGCCGCTTCGCCGGTCTTGGGGTCGGGGGCGACGTAGGCGACGGTGGGGATGGCGCGGGGCCAACCTGAGGCGGCGGGAGCGGGCGCAGCGCACGACGAGGCCCGGGCGGCGTGCCGGAGGCCGGCGCGACCTACAGGAGCCGCCTCGCCACCATGGCCACGGCCACGGGCATCTGCTGCTCTGGCCGCGACGAGGAAGTCGAGGCGGTCATCGGGTATGGCGCGGCGGAGCAGGACGGGGACGGGAGCGACCGGCATCGGGCACGGCGTCGCGCGGCATCGGGCACGGCGTCGCGCGGCATCGGGCGTGCCGTTGGGCACGAGCTGGGAACGTGGCTGGAAAAAGGACATTCCCAGGCCCAAAATTTGCTCCATCCGGATTAGTTTTGCTCCATCTAGAGAAAATTTTGGCCTGGAAATGGCACAACGAGTGGAGATGCTCTTAGCGCAGCATCCTAGGCATGTTTATGTGGCATGTCAATTAAGGAGTAGAGAGGGGGTTGTTGTATCTTACTTGATATGGACATCCCATCTATTGATACACCCGCTATACCTAAAGCCTAAATACAAGGACCTATCACTCGAGCTCGTGCCAAGCAACTTAACTATTAGGTACTTTCGTTACTTGGACTATTCCTCACATACACGAGAATATGATGCTGCCTAAATCAGAAGTGTTTGTTACTCCTAAGAATAATGGACCTAGCATGGACGAGAGAGACAAACATTGGAGCATAATCATGCATGGAGATGGCAGCAAGCATATGAGGATTGAAGAGGACACCACACGTGGAGATTTCAGAACTTTGAAGCCACCATATTGAAGATAGAAGGCTTGGACGAAATATTTAAGAATATTACTTCATAGATCCGTCTATAGCTTAATATGGTGCAGTGTCACCTTTATTTTGGGCCAGGACTATTTTTAGAGTTTCGCACATGGCCCCGGATCTTGCGTGTCGCCGTGACATATTACTAGTGACCGATGACACCACATGCACCAGTTCAGTGTCACCTGAGCCAAGGCTTGCAGATGCTAGTCCTCTGAAACCACAGCCACCTCACGCGGAGGGCAGCGTTGAGCCACCGCAAGTTGTGAAATCTGAGTCCAGCATCGATCTGGCACCAACATCGAGTCTAAAAATGGGACCCTATGGCATTAGAAATTTTAACTATTGAACAATTATAAAGTATATGGCAAAGTATTTACATATATAGCAATTGGATATATGATGACTTTGTTGGATAATGTTTATTTGAACAACATTCTTTTAGTGTTTTTGAAATAAAATCATCAATAATATCGTCATAATTACACTTCACTCGCAAATGCTACCGTGGCCAAATCACTGAGCCTTTGTTGTGTTATCGTAGTACGTATATATAACTTCAATAGCTGCAATTTAGAAAAGCTCGTTGATGCAATAGTCATAGGAATGGTCAAAAAATTGTACATGCAATTCTTTTGTTGAAGAAACAAGTGACTATTATCGGAGGACTTATTTTTGGATAAACATATTAATTGCTCCTCTTTGAGATTTATTTAATTCCTAGTCCTTTTTTTCTCTCTTATGCTTTTGGAAACCGGATTGATGCTTCCCATGCTGACTCCAGTTTTGATTCTTCAAAAATAATTTAAAAAAATATGAATAACACAATTAGGCCTTGTTTTGCAAGGGTGGATCGTAGAGTTCCTTAAGTATTTTTCAAAGAGGTTTGGATGAAAACGCTCTTGTTACCCAAAACACCACAATCCCCTAGAAATACTCCACACACTGGTATTTATGTTTGGAAGACAGGGTTGGTTATTTCTACGCCGCGGTCGGACAGACGTGCAAACAGCAGCAGAAACACCAGGTGTAACTCGTGTCGTGAAAACACTTCAAACCCACGTGGTGGTTTCAGGGGATTCCTGGGGCTGAGTCCAGCTAAAACCGGCCTACAAAACAGGCTGTAACTGTTCTCCGGTGTATCCGGGTTGGGCCAGGCTAAAACTCGCGAAAACACTAGAACCTGCTCGCGCAAAACAAGGCCTTAAATGGAGAACTAAGGCAGTAGTGCGGAGACGAGAGAAGAAAATGTACACAGATGAGTGAAGGATGCACGCACCTAGTAGGATTGAATTGATGGATTGGATAGCACTCAAATCTTGGCGATGGACTGGAGATCGTAGGATGAACGGACGAGAACAGCGATTCGGCGTGTCGGCAAGAAGATGAACTGACGCGCAGCTCGCGTGGCGACTCTCATCTAGCCTCAGGTTCTGATTGCTCAAGTCGATCGTGAGCCTTCTTTGCCCCGATCTAGTGCAAGGCCCACCTAATAAGGCACTAAGAGGAGAGCCGTCCCTTTTCACTTCCTGTTCCCAGGCAGCCACGGGCCAGAGTCCTAGTGCAAAAAGCTTGCCAAAAATTTCTGCCGTATACATGCATATATATATATATATATAGGTCTACAACAAATTTTGGGCCCAACAAATTTATGGGCCTGTGCCGCCGCACCAGCTGCACTCCCGTGGTCTCGGCCCTGACGACATGGTACCAGCGCGAGCGCATAAGTGCCATGAGCTCAAACACATGAGCAACAATAATCAATGCACTACACGCTGACTGCCGATGAACAAATCTAATTGAACCTCGTATCTTGGTGGGTTCAGTCAGAAACAGGAAGGACCCGAATATATCCTGGCGCGCTGGTCCACCAGTTCGCGGTGACGATGACGGACATAGACGCCGTAATAGAGTTTTAACGAGCCATCTTCCACATGTGAGCCTGCCGCAATTAATCTGCCAGTATGTCACCATGTATATTGGTTTTCTCGTGTTCCTGTCCCCAGCAAAAATGATCTTTGCACACATCCCCAGTCCAAGAATCACGGTCCAGATTCCCGGAGTATATGCACTTGAGTGCCAAAACGCTGCCCCTGAGGCTGGTCATAGTGGAAATATCATATTATTAGTATCATGCATATGATACTAGTGTATGATACTATCTTTCTAGTGGTTAGTATCATCTAATAGTATCATAGGACCATAATTTTTTTTCTACAATCTCAATGCAATTGTGTGTATGAGATGTATTGGCCATTAAATTACCTAGTTTCACGAGCTATGATACGGTATCATATTATGATACTACTAACACCTCTCTCTTCATTAATTGTGGTGTCACATCAGATTTTTGCCAAGATGGCATGCATGATACTCCCACTAGGGCTAGCCTGATAACTTTTGGTCTACCATGAGATTTTCTGGACTAGTTGTCTCTCTTTTTTGTTCATCATATGTACTTTAATGGAATAATTTCGGATTCATATAAACACATATGATGATGAAATTTTAATGTAGAAACAATTGTTTAACAGGTGATTCGATTGGGTGTTTCTATAAGCAGTTGAAGGTATGGTTAACATTTTAACTAAATAACCAAAATATATTTTGAGAAAAGTTAATGGGAAAATCTTGTTGGCCGCTATGTCAACTATGTAGGGAGAATTTAGATTTTAGCTTGTCATAATGAATTTATTTCCTCATTATTCATATTATGGACTATGAACATCCAATGTTCGTTCTAATATATGTCACATATTAGACCGACACCATCTCCAAGATTTAACTTTGAAATTTTTATAAGCAAATTCCAAATAAGTGAAATCTATTTTATCTCTAACATATTGACTATTTAATTTATGTTATCGAATTCAGTGATACTATTTTGCTTAATATTCTACAATGTGACATGTATTGAACCAAGTTTTGTCATATTTGTATCTAATTTTGATGCCTTTTTCTTCGGTACCTTCCACCCTTTAATCATTTACCATGTAGGATGACATTTTAATTAACCGATACTCGGTTTTATTGTGTGTCTTTGCCATATGATATTTTTGTATCATGTTAGATTACTACCAAATTTATAAATAAACTATGTACCAGTCATTATGGATAACATCACTCGTATAAATTATGGTTTCGATTTCCTAATATAATGCATAACTTGCAAAATTATCCATTGGCACAAACATTGTTGCATCTATTTTTATTTAGTATATATAATTCGATCATCTCCAATGTTTAAATTTTGCAAAAAATGCTTTATTTTACCCTAAATTACATAATATTGTCACTTTAAATACTACCATTCTAATAAAAACTATTTTGAAATGAATTTTTTTCATTAACCTTACCAATTTGATTATCAACAATGTGTAGATCATTATTACGTAAATAATTTTAATGTTGCTTTAGAGATTTGATGAACTATTATGCATAAAAAATTATATTTGAGAAATTAAATTACGTTGTAGTACTACTACTCCCCTCATCCTAGAATATGATGCGCATAATTTTGCCTGCAAGTCAAACTTTAAAAAAATTGACCAAAAATATATAAATATGTATGACACAAAATGCATATAGTATGAAAATATATTTTAAGCTAATTCTTATAATATTAATTTGGCATTGTATAGGTTCATATTTGCATCAAACTACTTGGTCAAATATTGTAAAGTTTGACTTTGATAAAACCTTATATGCAATTTAAATTGGGATGGAGGGAGCAATGTAGAGAAGTGACTGCATGTGTTTTCACATTTATATATATTTATCTTACAACTAAATTAGTCGAAAGACTCTCACCTAAATCTAAACATGGAGTTGAACAAAGGTTGGAAAAGTTGTGACCGGTGAGAGTTACTCTTTTTAGATCAAACAGGCTGCTATTTATTAAACAGTAGAGTCAACACATAGCAGGTTCACCACAAACTCTGGTGGCATCCCAAACCAGGCTCCGATATAGTCCTTTTCCAGCACCAGCTTCCTCACTCCCATTCTCCCATCTCCTTGGCAACGTGAACAGCTCTTCTACAGGCCAATAACTCGGCGCTCTCAGGGTCGGACACGTGAGGGAAAAAATGGCAGGCAACAGCGATTGCCTGGCCATGGTGATCCCGTAGAATCACACCTCCAACTCCATGAATATCCTCCTGAGGGAATGCGCCGTCAGAATTCGCTTTATGCCATCCTTGGTCGACCGGTGAGAGTTACTACTATATATATTTGACGTGTGAGGGAGAGAGATAGATCACACACATAATATATAGCATCAAACAAAACTTATTTTCAGAAGAAAAATATTATATTTTAACTGATAAACACTAAAGCAGCATGCTTTTAGGTGGTGATGCATACATTAAACTCTGTCTTGCATGCACATATTGCTAGGACAAATACATACTTGATCTTGTTTTATATCGTGATATATGGGTTCCATCTATTCAAATTGCCAAGTGCGTACGTATGCATGAAATTTTACGTACGCAGTCATGCAACCATTCAGCTGCTTGCACATGTGTTTAATAGATTAGTACATGTTGCTCTCCGGATCATGGCGCTTGGTGGCGCTGCTCAACGAACCTTTGAGTCGGCTGATAAAAGTAGAAGATTTTTTACAAGGCTGAGGGCAGGAGATTTTTCTAGAAGTCACGGTGCACTTGTCTATGAAGCTATGAAAGAAAAGATTTGCACTCGTGCATAACAAGGACTCGGGTTCGCTGCGCATTATATTTTAGGAAAATGATACCTATCCCCGGACGACCATCGTCCGGGTCGCTGATTTCGCGCTTTCACGCGCACACTAGTAGAAAATGGGCTTTGGTTCGGGCCACTAGTCCCGGCCGTGGCTGGGGCTGGGACTAATGGTCCGAACCAGACGGCCCGAGGAGGCCGAGGTACTTTGTCCCGGTCCGTAAGAAACCATTAGTCCTGGTTTGAGATACAAACCGGGACAAATGGGTCTGGACACGCGTGCGTGCTCCTGGCAGAACCTTTAGTCCCGGTTTGTATCTCCAACCGGGACTAATGGCCGGGCCCTATATATATGCACTCAGCCCTTCACTCTCTCCTGTTTTTTTCCTATGTGAGGTGGGTATAACTTTGTGCTAACTTTTTTTCTTCATATGCACTAGAGGTGTTCGGTGAAATGCCTGTTAGAGCGATGCCACTTGAGTTCACACAAGACAAAACATGATATGAGGTGCTAGAGCGACACTTAAGGTTTCTCTTCTTTGTTTTTGAAGTGTCCTAAAAGGTTAGCAACTATTTTCTCGTTTTGACCGCGTGGTACTAATTTAAGCATCGTGATTGCGTTTGATATATATGCATGGTTGTATGATGCAGATGAGCCACCCATGGATGTACGGTGACCGACGCTCTGACGCTTACAGAGAAGGCGTGTGTTCTTTTCGCTTTGTGGCCGAGGCGAACAAGCGGTGGGATGGTTTTATGTGTTGTCCATGTGTTGAATGTCGGAATGAGCAGGCTCACACTTCCTCAAGTGTCATTCAGAGCCACCTGCTTCGGTCCGGTTTCATGTCCGGCTATAATGTTTGGACCAAGCACGGAGAAAGAGGGGTTATGATGGAAGACGGCGATGAAGAAGAGAACGATGATGACAACTACCGATCTATGTTCCCTGAATACGATGATACCGCAGTTGAAGATAATGAAGAAGAAGGGGGTGAAGAACGGGAACCAGATGAGCCCGTTGATGATTTTGGTCGGGTCATTAGTGATGCAAGGCGAGACTACGACACAGAAAAGGAGAGGTTGCAGTTCGAGCAGATGTTACAGGACCACAACACATTGCTGTACCCAACTTGTGAAGATGGCCAGAAGAAGCTGGGTAGCACACTGGAATTGTTGAAGTGAAAGGCAGAGACTGGTATGACTGACTCGGGATTTGAAAAGTTGCTAGTAATAATGAAGAAGCTGCTTCCAAGAAATAACCAATTGCCCTCTAGTACGTACGAAGCAATGAAACTTGTCTGCCCTCTAGGATTAGACGTGCAGAAGATACATGCATGCCCTAATGACTGCATCCTCTACCGCGGTGAGAAGTACGAGAATATGGATAAATGCCCGGTATGTACTGCATTGCGGTATAAGATCAGAAAAGATGACCCTGGTGATGTTGAGGGCGAGCCACCCAGGAAGAGGGTTCCTGCCAAGGTGATGTGGTATGCTCCTATAATACCACGGTTGAAACGTTTGTTCAGAAATAAAGAGCATGCCAAGTTGTTGCGATGGCACATGGAAGACTGTAAGAAAGACGAGATGTTGAGGCACCCTGCTGATGGTCGGCAGTGGAGAAAAATCGAGAGAGACTTCTCGGACTTTACTGGTGACGCAAGGAACTTATGGTTTGGTCTAAGTACCGATGGCATGAATCCTTTTGGGGAGCAGAACTGCAGTCACAACACCTGGCCCGTGACCCTATGTATCTACAACCTTCCTCCTTGGTTGTGCATGAAGCGGAAGTTCATTATGATGACAGTGCTCATCCAAGGCCCGAAGCAACCCGGCAACGATATTGATGTGTACCTAAGGCCATTAGTTGATGAACTTCTACAGTTGTGGGCCAAACCAGGTGTACGTGTGTGGGATGAGCACAAACAGCAGGAATTTGACCTATAAGCGTTGCTGTTCATAACCATCAATGATTGGCCTACTCTTAGTAACATTTCAGGATAGACGAACAAAGGATACAATGCATGCACGCACTGTTTAGATGAGACTGAAAGTATATATCTAGATAAATGTAGAAAGAATGTGTACCCGTACAATCATCGTTTTCTTCCGCCCAGTCATCCCTTAAAGAAGAAAGGCAAGCATTTCAATGGCAAGGCAGAAACCCGGACGAAGCCTGTCCCCCGTAGTGGTGCTGATGTATTTGGTATGGTCAAGGATTTGGATGTAATATTTGGAAAGGGTCCTGGAGGACAACCTGTTCCGAAAGACCCCATTACCGGACACGCACCCATGTGGAAGAAGAAATCTATATTTTGGGAGCTACCCTATTGGAAAGTGCATGAGGTCCACTCTGCAATCGACGTGATGCACCTGACGAAGAATCTTTGCGTGAATATTCTAGGCTTCCTGGGCTTGTATGGGAAGTCAAAAGATACCCTGGCAGCACGAGAGGACCAGCAACATCATAAAGGACGAGACGGCAAGCATCCAGGGCAGTTTCAAGGGCTTGCCAGCTATGCTCTTACCAAAGAAGAGAAGGAAATCTTTTTTGAAGTCCTTTTCAGTATCAAGGTCCCGTCTGGCTTCTCGTCGAATATAAAGGGAATAGTAAATATGAAAGAGAAAAAAAATTCAAAACCTAAAGTCTCATGACTGCCACGTGCTTATGACGTAATTGCTTCCGGTTGCATTGAGGGGAATTCTACCAGAAAATGTTCGACTAGCCATTGTGAAGGTATGTGCATTACTCAATGCAATTTCTCAGAAGGTAATCGATCGAGAAAGTTTATCAGGGTTACAGATTGATGTGGTCCAATGTCTGGTCAGCTTCGAGTTGTTGTTCCCGCCATCCTTCTTCAATATTATGACGCACCTCCTAGTTCACCTAGTCGAAGAGATTAGAATTTTCGGTCCTGTGTTTCTACACAATATGTTCCCTCGAGAGGTTCATGGGAGTCTTAAAGAAATATGTTCATAATCGTGCTAAGCCAGAAGGAAGCATCTCCAAGGGCTATGGAACAGAGGAGGTCATTGAGTTTTGTGTTGACTTTCTTCCTGACCTTAAGCCGATTGGTGTTTCTGAATCTCGGTATGAGGGGAGGATGACTGGAAAAGGCACACTAGGAAGGAAATCAATGGTATGTAGGGACGGGCATTCTTTCACTCAAGCACACTACACAGTTCTACACAATTCCACCGTGGTGGCTCCGTATATCAAGAAACACAAGAATATTCTACGCTCCGAAAACCCGGGGAAGCCTGAAACCTTGATTAAAGGGGAACACGAGAAGAATTTTGGCAGTTGGTTGCAGACACATCTCATGAATAACACCACTATTGGAGATGAGTTGTACTCGTTGGCCAGGTTACCATCTTCGACTATATGTACTTTCCAAGGGTACGAGATAAATGGGAATACATTTTACACGATCGCCCAAGATAAAAAGAGCACCAACCAAAACAATGGTGTCCGCTTTGATGCAACAGATGACAATGGGCAGAAGGACACATATTATGGGTACATAGAGGAGATATGGGAACTTGACTATGGACCTACTTTTAAGGTCCCTTTGTTTCGGTGCAAATGGGTCAAGCTGACAGGAGGCGGGGTACATGTAGACCAAAAGTACGGCATGACAATAGTGAATCTCAACAATCTTGTGTACATGGATGAACCATTCGTCGTAGCCAACGATGTGGCTCAGGTTTTCTATGTGAAGGACATGTCTACCAAACCGAGAAAAAGGAAAGATAAGCAAAAGAATACAGAATACGATGAGCCAAAGTGCCACATAATTCTTTCAGGGAAAAGAAACATCGTGGGAGTGGATGACAAGACAAACATGTTAGAAGATTACAATAAGTTTCATGAAATTCCGCCCTTCAAAGTGAAAACTAACCCAAGCATCCTATTAAATGATGAAGATTCTCCATGGCTACGGTGCAGAAGAAAACCACAACACTAGATGTTGGTGATGTGTAATAATGTATTAAAGCTTTTATTTGAGACATAAATCTATGTAATGTATTAAACCTTTTATTTGAGACATAAAGGTCCCCTTTCATGTAATACATCTTGCTCAATCAAACTAGACGTTGACGACCGGGTTCTGAGCTGCGGGAGGTGATCACCCAAAGAGAAGGAACCATCACAAGAGAAGGAACCCACAAACACTAAGGATACATAGCACAACTGAAAATTAAGATACATAGCACAACTGAAAATTAAGAAACATGCCTAATGTTGGAGTGATTCAGTCATGCTCCTGCCTAGCCCTGTAATACGCGCCACTATAGTCGTCGCAGTCGCCGGCGTCGTCGTCGCTGTCGTCGTCGGGGTCACCGTAGTCGAACCTTGAAGGTTGGGCCCGCGTGGGCTGGATTTGAGGGTACCACATGCGGGGGTTATTGCCAGTCGTGTTGTAGGCCATGACACTCTAGAGAGTCCGGCCGCGCCACCACAGCCGACGGCCGGCCTCGTTGAAGTTCGAAGGAGGTGGGTCGTCCTCCTCGTGCCTGGCGAGCGCCCTCTCACGCCGATTGATGAAGGAGGCTTCCCAAGTCGGAAAATAGTCGGGATGCCAGTTGGGATTCCTCCGCTTCTCTAGCGTGAGCTCGAGGTAGTAGTGGTTCGTGATGGCCATCCGGCGCTCCACACCTAGAGGGACAGGAGGGACCGGCACGCCTCCAGCGCTCAGCATCCATCCGGTGGGGACGCGGTAGCCCGATGGGCAGGGGTAGTTCGAGGCGCAAAGCGCCTCCGCCTCCCAGGGGGTTAGAGATACGATGGAAGCCATGGGAAGAGAATGATGAGTCTAGATATGATATGTAAATGGAGGCCAAGCGTACATATATATACTGAAAAAATGGCGGGAAGATAGAGGTGGGAACCGGTGGAAAGCGCGGGAACGCAGTGGCGCGGGAAACTTTCATCCCGGGTGGGGGCTCAAACCGGGACAAAAGATGGGGGGGTCTTATCTGGGGGAGGCTTATCTGGAAGGGCCTTATCTGGGGGGTGGCTAACCTTTAGTACCGGCTGGTGGGTGCAACCGGGACTAAAGGTGGTTTTTGTGTCATCTAACAAAACTGTCGGTGGGATAAGGACGCGTGGGTAACCTTTAGTACCGGCTGGTGGGTGCAACCGGGACTAAAGCTGTCGGCAGGATAAGGACGCGTGGGTGGACGCACTGCTCGATGAGATAAAGCATGTAGCGCACGCCGCCCTGTCGGAGGAAGAAGACAAAGTAGAAGCGGCGCCGTGCCTATAAAAGGAGCATCGATACGCCATGGCAAGCAGCTCAACAAGCCAACATGGATGGAGAGTTTCATCCCCATGGATGGAGGAAAGGGTTGGGAAATCTCCCGTGGTGGAACTTCTCGAAGATGCCCTTGGTGCACACGCCCTATGGCATCTTTGGAAGTTCCTCCTCGGAAAATATTTTCCTGCTAGCCCGTGAAAGACTCCATCTCCGCCTCCCTGGGGGTTAGAGGTATGGTGGAAGCCATGGGATAGAGTGGAGAGAGGCGGTAGATATGAGTCCAGATGTGCTATGGCAACGACCAAGCCTACATATATATAGTGAGAAATGGCAGAAAGTTAGAGGAGGGAAGCGGTGGAAAAGGCGGGAAGAAAACGGGCGGGAAAAAATAAGGCGGGAAGAAACACACCTTTAGTACCGGTTTCGCGCGAATTTTTTATCAACCGGGACTAAAGGGGCTACCCTCGTACGTAGAAAGCTATAGGGGTAGACGATCCGGGGCCCCCGGTCTAGGGTTTCGCCGGAGGAAGACCACCGGAGCGTCGGAATCACATGAAAATGGCAAAATGGTTAATAGTTTGACTAGTTAGAATAATTATTTTATAAAACAGAAAATGGATTTGAATCAATTCAAGCACTTTTTATGTTAAAAATTTAGTGAGATTCAAAAATATGCAAAATATAATAGTTAATGCATTTTTAAATTGAAAATGGCAAAATGGTTATTAGTTTCACTAGTTAGAATAATTATTTTATAAAACAGAAAATAGATTTGGATTACTTATTCAAATTCAAGAACTTTTCATGTTGAAATTTTTTCTCAAATTCATAAGTATGCAAAAACTGTATAATTCAAATGTTTAAAAAATATGATAATTGAATTGTTTTTTAAGCAGGCGCGCCCCTGGGGTGAATTTTTTGAAAAAGGACCTTTAGTCCCGGTGCGTGCTACACATCAGGACTAAAGGTGTGGCATTGGCGCGCGCGGTTGGGCGGTGCCGAAAATCCTTTAGTCCCGGTGGGTGGCATGCACCAGGACTAAAGGGGGGACCTTTAGTCCCGGTCCGTATAACGCACCGGGACTAATGACCCTTTAGTCCCGGTTCATTATACGGGCCGGGACTAAAGGTCCCCCACCTATATATCTTCTCCCCATGCGCCCCTTCTTCTCCCCACGCAGAGAACACCCACGCGCGCGAGGACGACGAATCGACGCCGGCAGGCTGCCCGACTCTCTGGCCGCCACCACCCCAACCGCCTCCGCCACTCACTCTAGCCGCCACCGCCCCCAACCGTCGCCGCCACTACAGCCGCCTCGCGCGCGCCCCCAGCCAGAGGTACACCGGCCCGCCGCCCCCTCCCCTTCGCTCCCCAGTCCGGCTACGCGGCGGCGCGGCGCTGCCTGCCACTGTGGGCGAGCAGGCCGAGCTGGCGACAGTCGTGCACGCCGGCGGCGGTGCGGGCGATGCGGCCGGGGCGGCGCCCCCGGCCAAGTTCTTTGTTTTTAATTTTTCCATTTTTTTATTTTGTAGTATGTAGTTAATTGTAATATTATTTAGTAGTTGTAATATTATTTAGTAGCTAGTGTAATAGTAGTGTATATAGTTGTAATTTTATTTTGTAGTGTAATATTATTTAATTTTGTGTGTAATATTATTTAGTAGTGTAATAGTAGTGTATAATTGTAATATTATTTAGTAGTTGTAATATTATTTAGTAGCTAGTGTAATAGTAGTGTATATAGTTGTAATTTTATTTTGTAGTGTAATATTATTTAATTTTGTGTGTAATATTATTTAGTAGTGTATACTTGTAATATTATTTAGTAGTGTAATATTATTTTGTAGTGTATATAGTTGTAATTTTTTTAGTAGTATATTGCATTATAGTAGTATATTATAATATTATTTTGTAGTGTATATAGTTATAATATTATAGTAGTATATTGCATTATAGTAGCATATTGTAATATTATAGCAGTGCTTACGGGCCGCCGCACTTAGGATTAGGGTGGTGGTGCTTGCGGGCCCCTGGACTTAGGGTTAGGGTGGTAGTGCTCGCGGGCCCCGCACTTAGGGTTAGGGTGGTGGTGCTCGCGGGCCCCCGGACTTAGGGTTAGGGTGGTAGTGCTCGCGGGCCCCCGCACTTAGGGTTAGGGTGGTAGTGATCGCGGGCCCCCGCACTTAGGGTTAGGGTGGTAGTGCTCGCGGGGCCCCACACTTAGGGTTAGGGTGGTGGTGCTCGTGGGCCCCTGGACTTAGGGTTAGGGTGGTGGTGCTCGCGGGCCGCCCGGAGATAGGGTTAGGGTGGTGGTGCTCACGGGCCCCCAGACTTAGGGTTAGAGTGGTGGTGCTCACGGGCCGCCGCACTTAGGGTTAGGGTGGTGGTGCTCGCGGGCCCCTGGACTTAGGGTTAGGGTGGTAGTGCTCGCGGGCCCCCGCACTTAGGGTTAGGGTGGTGGTGCTCGCAGGCCCCCGGACTTAGGGTTAGGGTGGTAGTGCTCGCGAGGCCCCGCACTTAGGGTTAGGGTGGTAGTGCTCGCGGGCCCCCGCACTTAGGGTTAGGGTGGTGGTGCTCGTGGGCCGCCCGGAGATAGGGTTAGGGTGGTGGTGCTCGCGGGCCCCGGGCTTAGGGTTAGAGTGGTGGTGCTCACGGGCCGCCGCACTTAGGGTTAGGGTGGTGGTGCTCGCGGGCCCCTGGACTTAGGGTTAGGGTGGTGGTGCTCACGGGCCCCCGGAGATAGGGTTAGGGTGGTGGTGCTCGCGGGCCCCCGGACTTAGGGTTAGGGTGGTAGTGCTCGCAGGCCCCCGCACTTAGGGTTAGGGTGGTAGTGCTCGCGGGGCCCCGCACTTAGGGTTAGGGTGGTGGTGCTCGTGGGCCCCCGAACTTAGGTTTAGGGTGGTGGTGCTCGCAGGCCGCCCGGAGATAGGGTTAGGGTGGTGGTGCTTGCAGGCCGCCCGGACTTAGGGTTAGGGTTAGGGCATCACTAGAATTTTACTATTGTTTAGTACTATTGTAGCAAATTGCGTGTTCATATTATTGTTTAGTATTATTTTATGCAGCAATATTGAATGAAAAATGTTATTGTGTGCATTTTGTAGAAAACTATGGATCCAATCCAGAGAGACCTAGCACAGGAAGAAATTCTCGAGGATATGATCAACGACACCCCCCATGTTGATCCACCCTAATCTCCGTCGATTTATCTGAACCCCTCCGGTGAGGGAGAGGAGGTCGACCGAAATGATCAAGGAGAAGCCGACGGCTCCTGTGGTGGAGAAGCCGACGGCTTCGGTGCACCCTTAACAAAGTCCGGCGAGGTATATATATGAAGTCTGGTGATCAGTAGATGCATTAACTGAGTTGTATATATATATATAAATTGACGAATGTTTCTTCTCTTAGGCCTCCACATCGAGCAAAAAATATTCCAAACGAGGCCCGGCCAAAAAGTTGGACGCATCTACGCGTTATACAATTACGGTGGTATCACCACGGGGTGAACCGTTGGAACCCGAAAAGGCTAAAACTGTATTTAAACAACAATGCGGAGTTATGGTTAGGGATCGCATCCCGATCACCGTTCGAGAGTGGAATAAGACCAAAGGGGCGAAAGAGGGTGAGTATGTCGCCGACAGGTACAAAGAGGATCTTTGGAATGACCTCATGACACATTTCACCCTGCCAGAATGTGAGGATGATACCGACACAGCTGCATTGAGGAAGAAAGTCAAGCAGTGGACTCTTATGAAGATGGCTGAACTATTCAAGAACTAGAAGAAAGCATTATGGCAAAAGTATCAGAAGACGAAGACTCCTCCTAAATTTGAATGCTATCTAACGAAGCAGCAGGCTAACTGGGATGCATTTGTGAAGTACAAGGAGTCAGAACCTGCTATGGAAAAGTCGGAAAAAAACAAGAAAAATGCCGCGATGAAGAAATATCACAATCACCTGGGGCCAGGGGGCTACGCGGCTGCCATGCCAAAGTGGGATGCTAAAGAGAATGAGCTACTTGCTAAAGGGATCACTCCAAAACCAATACGCGAAGAACGGGATCTGAGGGCAAGGAATTGGTTCCTTGGGCATGGGAGTGAGTATGACGAAAGTACAGGGGACCTTATTTGCAGTGAAGGGATTAGGATACCCCGGGATACATGGCAAAAAGTGGTGAAGGAGATTAAAGCGGGGACAACAAAGTTCCGTCCCGATAGAGAGAAAGACTTGCTGACAAAGGTCCTCGGGAATGACGAACGCGGAGGACGTGTACGAGGCCTTGGCCCTAGTTATACGTGGGAGATGGGGTTTCCCAAAGACAGAGATACTTATAGGAGCCGAGAGAGAGCAAAGAGGCGATGGCAAGAGGAGGAGGGAGACAGGTTCACCGAGTTGCTAGGAACACTTCGAATGCATCAGCAACAGATTGATGAACTTCAAGGAGCAGCGCGCCTGCAAAATCCTGTACTCGATATTACCGCCGTCCCATCTCAGCGGAGAAGCAGCGTGGCTGAATCGGAGGTCCCTTCTGACGATGCACGTATGGTAGATGGCGGTCCCGGCCACCCCGTGGATGGAATCAAGGAGCAGGCATCTTGTGAGCTCCATCAGAAGGTGAAGAACCTATCCATCAAGGTGGCAGTCGGATGTGCTTTACCTTGTCCACCTGGCGCACGCTGGCATGGCCGTGAGATTCCAGCTGGCTATGCTAAAGTTGATGGGGATGAAATCGCAATGGGGTGGGACTCAATGGAGCTTGACATCCCTGGACCTGAAGGTGAGAGGAAACTTGGAGAAGTACTGGGTGGTATCATTCTATGGGACAAGAACAACATCAAGCTTCCAGGCTGGACGCCAAAGCCAACACCGCCTCTGAGTCGTCGCATGTCACCTTCACCTCCATCACCTCCAAGAAGCCCACCCCATGACTACGACCACCACAGCCCGAGTCCATCTCGATCTCCGCCGCAGCCTCCGATTAGTACTAAAGGACACAGCAACCCAAAACAACAAATGTCGCCCCTCCCAAGAGTACCTCATAAGAATCTTCCCATCAGACCTTACGATCGTACTGACGAGGAAACCGACATGATCGTAAAGGCCGAATGTGTTGCGCAGCTTCAAAAGAAGAAACCCGAGCCCGCCCCGGTATACACCGAGAAGCAAAAAGCGTATGCACTTTCTTTTCTGAACACAAAATCGCAATATGAATTGCACCATAAGCCAGATGACTATCGACGCACACTTCAGAAGGAAGTGAAGAAGAGCAAATCAAGTAGAAGTGCAAGCGGGAGCAAATCATCAGGTCAAAGTGCAACCGAGAAAAGAATGGACGTCCCCCAGCTCGGGAAACAGGCCAAAAAATCGATCCCACCCCTCCAGGTGTTATCCTATGACACTCCCCAGCAGGATATGGAAGAAGCTAAGAAGCTTGCGGCCGCTATGAATGTGACTGTTGAGGAATTGCTAGGTGCCCAGGACGACAAGTTACCCAAGGCTCAGGTAGTCCCTACATATGTCGCAGGGAAGCCTCTGGTCAGCTTTGAGCAGTTCCAATAACTGCCAACACAAATGCGGAGTTTACATAACTGGTACTTGAAAGCCGTAAAGCAGGAGAGAATAATGATCGTGGCGAAAGTCCCACATGACTACTACTTCCGAGAAGAAGAGGTCCATGTTGAGTTTCCAGAACTCTTCTAGTTATACAGTTTCGACGCCCTCGACAAAATTCTCATGAGTTGCTATTGTCTGTAAGTTGTTGAATTCATTGTCTATATATAAGTTGTTCATTTTTTCAGTTGTTCAGTTCATTGCATATAATTATCCTCATTATATCCTTTTGTACTCTGTTATTATGCAGAATGAAGATCATGGAATGTAAAAGAAGGTCACTCTTTAGTGTTGGGTTCATTGACCTAGATAAAATACATTGTAAGACGCTAAAGGATAAACCCGAGGAGACGCAGGAAAACCTTCTAAGGTTCTAACAGAGCAACATTTCTGTGACCACATACTGTTTCCTTACAATTTCCAGTGAGGGTCTTACTATGTTGTACACATTCACTTTTTCTTACTCGGTGTTAAATGTAATTGATGAGGTACTGATGTATATATAAACGTGTGTAGTTTCCACTGGATTCTCATGGACATTCAACTTGATAAGGGAAGAGTTGAAGTCATGGACCCATCGAAGAGACCCCTGGAACAGTTTAGGGACATGCAGGACATGCTCCAGAGGTAATTTCCGTGCTACATCGGTCTCTTTATTTGATTTCCTGAGATATCACGTAATAAATAACTCATTCATTTTCTTTGCCGGGCAGGGTTTGGAGCATGTTCAAGAGAAGGGTTAAGGGTTCCTTTAGTAAGGAGCTGACATTTACTCCGGTCTCGGTAAGTAATACGTGATATGTTCGCGCATCTCTTTACTTCTAGTTTCAAGACAATTATGATGCTAAATTATAATTTTGATTAAATTCTATTCTCGTAAAGTGCGCGAGACAGCCACAGGGGCCGAATCTATGTGGATTCTACGTTTGCGAGTTCATTCGCACGTTTTCCACTTAGCACAAAGATTATAGAGTCGATGTAAGCAATACATTCACAACATTATTTTATTACCGTCACTTTTTGTTATCATGATTGATATTCATATTGATCTCCTTTTCTTATATAGTTCGAGAGAATGCGGGAGCAGCTCCTACCAGAGCAACGCGTACGAGGAATTGCTGAAGAACTGGCAGGATTCTTGATGAACGAGATGATAGATGACGCCGGGGAATTTAGCGTGAATAGGTGCTACCGATGATCCCCGACCGTGTAATTAAATCGTCGAATTGTGATCTCCATGTAACTATCATGATCATGTATATATTTGTATGCTCGATCTTAAGAGAAGTTATCTTATGTATGCACGAACTTGTACGGTATGTGGTAGCATAGAGAACTATTTTTGAAATGAAAAAGAGAAAAAAAGATACAAATTGAATTCTCTGCCGCGGCAGAGAAAGTGCCTAAACTTCTACCGCGGCAGAGAACCATTTGTCCCGGTTCGTAATACGAACCGGAACTAATGGGGGGGCACCCAGCGCCCGCAGAGATGGTCACGTGGATACCCATTGGTCCCGAATGGTAAGCGGTCCGGGACTAGTGGGGGGAGGGGGGGCCTTTAGTCCCGCCCCTCCAATCCCGGTTACCAGGACCGGGACTAAAGCCCCTTACGGGCCGGGACTGGAGGCCCTTTTTCCACTAGTGGCACGACCTCCTCGTCGCCAAGCTTCGCACGCCGGCACCTCTCCGCCTGGGCACCGCCGTTCCTCGCCATCGGTTCTCCCTGGTCGCCGACCTCTGCCCCGTCCCCACAGAGCTCCACCGCCCCTGGCCTTCCTCCGACTGCCCTCGATTTCGCCGTCCGCAACCGTGGGGCGCTCTCCCACTCGCCTCGACCCCGCAGCGTCGTCCGGCCACCTCCTGCCGCCCGCCATGCGCGGCCGCGCTCCCGCTCGCCTCGACCCCGCATCGCCATCCGGCCGCCCGCCATGCGTGACCACGCTCCCGAGCTTGCCACGTCGTCGACCTTCAGGCACAACACCGCTCTCCTGCGGTCAATCGCTGCCGGGATGGGCTCTGCCTGCGCACCCCACCCAGGCCCCTTCTCCCTCGCCGGTGTTGCAGAGTCTGCTGCGAGCAGTGGCTGCTTCTGCTACATGGGGCGGCGGAGTCTGCTGCGAGCAGTGGCTGCTTCTGCTACATGGGGCGGGGGAGCTACAAGCCCTAGACTGTGCTGCTACAAGCCGAGGCGCCGAAGTAGCTTTTTTTTGCTGCACTTACTGTTTTTTTTTGCTAGAATTGTTTTGAGGTTTTGCTACAATTGTGTAAAATTTTTGCTACGAGGTGTCCGGCGATGTTTGCGAGCGAGTCTCCGGTGAAGTTAGTTTTTTGCTACATTAGAAGAACTTTGTTGCTACAACTGTTTTGTGGTTTTGCTACAACAGTGTCAAGTTTTTGCTTCAAGGTCTTCAGTGAGAGTCACCAGCGAGTTTTTTCTGACGATGTCTCCGGCAAAATTGCTTTTGCTTCATTAGCACAATTTTTTTGCTGCATGGTCTCCGGCAAGGTCTCCGACGAGATCTCCGGCGGGACATTCTATTTTCTAGAACGAACCCTTTTTTTGCTTTGGAAGCAAAAGCGGGGACATTTATACCAAAAAACGGTGTTTTGCAGCAAAACCAGGTTTTTTGTGGACACGAGGCGCGCGGAGAGGAGGAGGACGACGGGAAGCCCCCCTTGTCCGGGAACGCCTAGCGTTGTCCTATATTTTAGGGGCGACGCTGTATCCATTGACGATATGTAGATGCCAGCTAGTTTATTTCCACGCATGCTGGTCCATTATAAAAGTTTGACAAAATTAAAACTGCTAACCTGATCCGTGCTTTTCTTTTGACATGTGATCGTGTTGGTACATATAACGTGTTCGTACTTTAAAAAAAAGAATTGGCATGCAATCGTGCTGATTTATATAACGTGTTTTTTAGCTGATTCACATAACATGTTGGTACTTATGTTGGTACTTCTAAAAAAGGATGTGATGTGTTGTTCCATCGTGTCCTAATTGGAGAACACTTTTCACAGTTGTCACATTAATCTCATGGTCATGACTTTAGATTCTAGCTATACATTTTATTAGATCTAATGGCTCAAAATATCCTAAGAATATGGATTAACGTGGTGCCTCGAAAATGCGAGGGCATCATATTTAGCATATTGGACATGTCCATGAAATTAATTTATGGTTTCAAGATACTAAAAGTATGAAATTCTAAGTTACATGGTTTTATGACCACCAAACTTGATATAGTAAATAAAAATATCTATTTGTATTTAAATTTATTGCCTAATATTAATTGCAATATCTCCAAAAACGTCATGTCACCATTTTGCAACGTAAGTGGTGTTTTGATTTATTTTTACCATTTAATCCAGGTGATCTGCAACCTTAACCACATGTATATGTTGTGTGCAATCACACGACCACGACAACCTCAGATTGCTAATAATTTAAAACATAATTCCTCACCAATTTATTATACTGATGATTCCGCCAAGATCTTCTCCATGTAACTGTTGATTCTCGTGGATCATGTTTCTTTTCTTTTCTTTGTTTCTTTGTCGAACCGGTTACAAGAGAGATAGTTTTTTTTTTTGATAAATCCAGACAGTTTATTTTAGATCTAGCTATTACTATTATTTCTTGCCAAAAATATTATTACTATAATTTAGATGATATTGACTAACGTGGTGCCTCTAAATAACTCCTTATTGCGAGGGCATCGTCTATAGTACTATATTGAAATAACTCGGGAATGATTTACATAGTAATTACATATTCACATCTATTCATCAGTCAAAATAAATGATGGTTACGATTATTGTATATCTTGTCTTATAATATTTGAAATTGCTACTGTTTAGGAAGCAAGTCTTCTTAACAGCTTAAAATATGTAATACACATTTCCAATTTGTACCGCCGAGAAAAGACAACTTCATCAAGTCTAATCAAATCTCTTTGATGTTCCAAAGACATGACACACTGAATGGCATGCCGAGTAAATGGTCAGCCACAAAATTTTGATCACAACAATCAGATCTAGCAGAACAAAGAAGAATGTGTGCAACCATCAGGATATTTAGTGAGACCAAAAAGTTAATTGACATTGTATTCTCACAAATTTTGATATTTTTGTCTTTAGTGTTCATTGCCGCTTCTTAAAGTAAGCTACTTCAATTTTTTTAATCAGTAACCCATCGGTTATCTCGATGTGGGAAGAACATGTTAGCCACCTTCATTGCTTTCGATGACACAAATTTCTAGTGTGCGCACTCAACCAATTTGTAGCACACAATGTATATTTTAACTCAAGAAGGACACTCTAGTTCATATAAGCATCTTTCAAAAGTGTACTTACATTTTAAATAGATTGTGTTTGCATGTGTGAAATTAATAGTTTAATTACCTCCATCTTTTTTGAAGTAATTGACAATGCCACCCACATTGTTCAGTTAATTGAATTAGGATCCTAAAATTTAATAGAATGTGTTGTATGTTTATCATCTAAATATAAATGTCTATACACTATCACTAATTTCCACTACAATAATAATTGAAGCGACAACATATATCATCCATTACTACTTTGGAAAAAAAAGAGGACAATGAATGAACTCATGTACACGGAAAGGGGATATTTGTTTTTTGAATGCTCAGGTATGGGGTATTGAAGTGGATACGTAAAGATGGAGCAAATAAGACTTATACTTCATTTATCTTTCTGCACTAACAGCAAAACAAATCTTGACGTAATTCTTTTCCTCACTTGAGCCATGGTAACACCTGGCTTGAATAAGATCTCGTGTGCAAGCATCTAGACCTTGTGGGACAAAAAAAATGCAATGGCATGTGTTACTAATTGTTAGTGTGTGTGACAACATCTAGTTAGAACATAATAATAGACCTGGATAGCATATCAACTATCAAGAAGTAACTGGCATGTGTTAATGTTAGATGGTTTCATTTCCCTACCGGACAACTATATAATATCATATCCCTAAAAATAAAGGATAACTAAAGCATAGTAGCATAGATGAAAAAAAAAGGTTTAAAAGTAACTGCTTGATAGTAAAGAGTATCTAAAGGTCTGCAACACAATTTAATCTTTCTTACCCTGGTTAGTACAAATTACAACCATTTTTTTTCCGAATACAACCAATATATTTGAATTCTTAGTAAAATACTACTAAATGTTTTAATTTCTATACAAACTATCATATTTTTTCAAATCCACACACTTCCTGTACAAACACTATGCCGAACTAAAAGATACTACTTTTTTACAAATGCTCTCACAAGGAATGGTGTTCACGCACATTAGTGCGACTTGCGTATTGATGTTCTAAACTGCTACATGTAACTGGTACAGAATAATCAGTCTTCTTTTAGAAGACCGATTGCATTCTTGTACATATACAGACTATAAAAATCATCCAAATGCACACACTTCAAATATAGTTGACCAAGTTATCAAGAAAATCTCAGCTAAGGAAAAAACGTTTACTAAGAAATATCATGTGAAGTTGAAGATCCTACATTCATATTTAACAACTAATCTCCCAAGAGTTTCATCACATGCATTAAACAACTCAACCATTGATTTCCATAGTAAAAAAGTTGAAACCATAGTATATGTTTACATAGAGTGATCATTGCCAAGATAGTTATCTCTAGGAAGTATATTTGCAAAAATTAGCTTACAACTGCAGTTTTTAGATTCCAGATGCACCACCTTATAATTAAGCACACCTCCATATGACCCCTACAAAGAAATTGAACTCCGTTATTTTGGGATATCAGCAGTGCAGATAGTAACATGATTGTTTAATATTCTGGAGGAAATTGAACGCCCCATCTTGAATCAAATTTGGATTGTTATGACAATGGTTTAATTAAGCCATGCCTTGTTAAGGCATCACAATATTAGCAACCTAGCTTTACCTATTAGGCTTAAAGGATCCAACAAAACCACGTCACTGAAGTAGATGACATGGTGCCATCTTTTGAAAATAGTCATGGTGAATAACTGACCTCTTGGGGAACTTACAGTTTCCGAAGCATTGTAAATCGAGGCTGTAAAAGATCAACGTCATTTGCGCATTTGTGATTATTGCTGCATCTCGAGACCATGCTCCGGGCCTATACACAATGGGTATGTTCGATTGTATCCGTATAGCGAAAGATTGATGACACCGTATGGCAATGAATTCACATCATAAGATTAGGAATCAGAAAGAATACTGAAGGAAACATCAAGTAATTTTGCAGATTCTAGGATAGAAATCTGTGTTGCTTCTTGAAAGGGTAATTGCCCCTATGTGTGGTTTTGGTGATTAATGACAATCCCTATGGACTAATGTTTTCATTGAGTTTTATATGAAGGAATATTCCATAGGTCATGCTTGTAATTCATGTGTTGGATTCAAGTATGGATGCCATGAAGATAAAGATATACCTTGAGTTTTGGCATCAAGATCATCAAATTGAAGAGAAGAATATGATATGTTCAAGATCTTGAGAGTGTGATCTCAATAGAAGAATTCAAGATATGGCTCTAAGCCGGTGTCATGATAGCCTCATTAGTTGAGCTATGGTTGACTAAGATTTAGAGCATGTAATCAAATGAAGAATTCCTTATGTACCTAAAGATATTGAGATGGAGCATGAGAAGACTCTTGGTTGACCAATGCAAAGAGTGAAGAGTGATTTCAAGTTGGTCAATGCATGAAGCATAAATAATGTATCACATGGATCTTGTGGTGTGGTAAGCCTTGTCATTTATGCATCATGAACTAACCCATTATATATGTTCCTTTGTGTTTTATATATGGGATAGGTATCTTTCCATGGGCATGCTTCAAAAGTGAAGATCTCAATAGCCCATGAGAGGATGGCATCAAGTGGTGATCGCCATCAAGGTTGAGAAGGGCAAGTTCAAGATAAGCATCTCGAGAAGATCATTTGCCTGAAGCTTGCCATCCATATTGGTGAAAATGGACATGTGAAGATGTGTCCTAATGAAGCTATCCCATAGTGGTGTATGGGGGAGCAAATTATGAATCTTCACGAAGCAACAATGATCAAGTGATGCATTCCGGCTTGGATGGAGCTTGAAGCGTTGTCATCAAGATCAAGCGGGATGCGCAAGGCAAAGGTATGTCCTTGCTAGGTTTTCCTTTTTCCGGTCTCAAGGTGGTTGTTGGGAGACCGGGTTATAGGATAGATAGCCGCACTATCAAGAGGGGCTTTCGGTTGGGTAACTTGATCACATCGTCATAGGGAGATCAATCCTTTGCATACTTTGCATCTTCCTATTTTGTTGCTTCTTGGTATTTTATCTATGTGAGGTTCTTGAGATTGTTGCTAGCTCTTCAACAAGCCCAAGTTCATCGAAAATGGAATTCGTATGCATCTTATATGGTGTTTTCGAGTTTGAAGGTTTTACCGGTTCTTCTTATAGGGAGGCTCCATACCTTTCCTCATTTGGTTCTATCTTCCTTTGTTGTACTATGATGTTTTCATGCACCATATTGTAGATCTTGTTTTCCTCGTCAAAACAAGCCCAAGATAATCGAAATCGGAGTCCGGATGCAAAAGTTATTGCGTTTTTCGTGTAGTCAGTTTTATCCCGGTTGTGGATCCGGTTCAACCGAGCCCCACACCGGACGGTCCGGTTCCAGCTCCGGTAGACCGGATCTCAGACCGAGTTTTCTGGTTTTCACGACCGAATCTATTCCGGGTTGGCAAACAGAGGTATTTCGGTTTTTAGGTCGGTCCTCCGGCCTGGGGACCGAGTTTCCAGGTTCTGAGGCCGGTCCAACCGACTTTGGAACCGAGTTTTCGCTGTTTTCTCTCCAACAGCCATATTTGCTTTTCCCTATAAAAGGGGTTCTTCCCCCAACGTTTTTGGTTGTTCTTGAGCCCGAAATTGACCTCCATTGTTCACCCTCTTGAGCTTGCTTCCTCTCCCTTTCCTCCCATGATTCTTGCATCTTTTTGAGGGCTTTGGAAGAGGAGATCTAGATCTACAATCTCCACCAATCAATTCCTCCTCTAAGTGAGGGGAACCCTTTGGATCTAGATCTTGAAGTCATTGGTTGACTTCCACCATTCTTCTTCCTCTCTAATTCCTCCCTAGCACTTGTTGTTTTGGTGGGATTTGAGAGTGAAGGATTTGAGCACCCTTGGTGTTTTTGCTTTGCATTCTTGCATAAGTGTTGAGCTCTCCAGTACGATTTGTTTTAGTGAGAGACCGTGAGCTTGTTGCTCTTGGAGGGTGACCTCCTAGTTAGCTTGGCGGTTGGTGTCGCGGTGTCCTCTTTGTGGAAGATTGTGAAGAGACCCGGGCTTCTCCTTCGTGGAGCTTGTGAAGTGGTTGTGGAGTTTGCCATCTCCGGAGTGGAGGAAAAGCTAGCCATAAGGAAAGGGCCTATTCCTTCCTGGGATAGACTCAGAGAAGAAGGTGAGCCTTCGTGGCGTTGGGAAATCCTTCGTGGAATCCCACACCTCTCCAGCGTGACGTACCTTACTTGTAAGGGAACACAGGAATACATCTTCGTCTCCGCGTGCCTCGGTTATCTCTATACCCGAGCTTACTTTCCTTGTGATAGCCATCGAGCTTGAAGTACTTATCTTGCCTATCAGTTGTGGTATAATTATCTTGTGCTATCTTGCTTAGCTTATCTTGTTGTTAGTGCACTTAGTTGAGCCTAGTGTATTTAGGTTTTGTGCTTGTAAAATAAACGTTAGTTTAATTTCGCATTCTATCAAGCCAAAACCGTAATAGTTTTAAAATTGCCTATTCACCCCCCCCCCCCCCTCTAGGCGACATCTCTATCCTTTCACTTCTATTTCAAAGAAATTCATGACCATCAAATGCATTATCAGTCAACTTGCACTATTAGAGAAAAAGAGTTAAAACTATAATGAACTAATGGGTATGATAAACACTATATCAGATCTGCAAGAATGTAGAGCATCCATTAAACAAATTCAATATGCAGGACATCCTGACCACGGAGTCCAACCTGCAGTAGGATCTACTTCTTCTTCTCATGGTTCTCACTACAGGAAAACCCTGCTACGCCGAGGGCCGGGCACCTACGCCGACGACCAAATGTCGGGGCTCTCGGCATAGGGTCCTCCCCAGCCCAGCCCAGCAGGCCGGCCCTCGGCACAGGAATCTCGTCGGCGTAGCCTAGCTGGGCCGAGGGAGGCCCTCGGCGTAGCAACCACGCGCGGGACGGTGTTAAAGCTACGCTGACGGCATTGCCCTCGACATAGGTTTCATAGCTATGCCGACACCAATGCGCTCGGCACAGTTATTTTTCATTTTACCACCTCAATCTTAGAAAAATCATAAGTAAATCATTCTAATTCACAAAAATACAAATAATATATCAAAATTTGCAGAAAACTAAGATCTATCTATTTTCACTCAAATATTACACATTCGTGAATAAAAATTAAGTAAAACATAGAAACATTACATATAGTTTGAAACGGGCATAAGAAATTCAAAAACGATCCAAACAGTATAAAACCTTCACGTAGTGTCATATTATGTGATATACTTGCAAGGAAAAATATTAAACTTGGAATATTGTAAATATTTCGAAAAACTTTCTCAAAATGAGCTATCATGTTCGAGGTTTTGTGGCTTTCAGGCCAAACGACCAATGTTATGGTAGAATCACGGCAAGTTTGTAATAATATGCCTATATTATGTATACATGTGCATATTGGATGGCTTACAATATTGCATGATAAAGTTTTCCTTTTCACCTTATCAAATTCCATTTTCCAAGTGCCAAAAATGGGTGTTTTGTGAAGCAACCATCAAATGAAAGTTTCACATTGGTACTACCCTATTTTTTTAAAATACTAGACCACCTTGGATAAGAAATTTCTCAACTGGGGTATCTTAAACCTTTACGCCTATCTCTCATGAAAAAGATAAATTCCTACTTAATCGGTAGGAAGTCGGACATATTTAAACTATAGGTACAAGATCTAATGTTCATGATTTTTTGGAAAAATATTTTTTAGGTTCACAATATGCTATTTCATCAGATATCAACTGCAAGTTTAGCGAGGCTCAGCCCCGAGCTAAAAATCTTCATGCCCGCCGTTTTAACCATAATTCAAAACGGGCATAAAAAATTTAAAAACGATCCAAATAATGTAAAACCTTCGCGTGGTGTCATATTATGTGATATAATTACTAGGAAAAATATCAAACTTGAAATATTATAAATATCATAAAAAAAACTTCTCAAAATGAGCTATCATGTTCAAGGTTTCGCGGCTTTCAGGCCAAACGACGAATGTTATGGCTAGAATTGCGACATAGTTTGTGATAATATGCCCATATTATGCACACATATGCATCTTGGAATGGCTTAGAATATTGCTGGAGAAATTTTTGTTTTTCACCTCACCAAAATTCTATTTTCCATTTTTCGAGTGCAAAAAACGGGGTGTTTTGTGAAGCAACCACCAAATGAAAGTTTCACATTGATACTACCTCATTTTTGAAAAATACTAGACCACCTTAGATGAAGATTTTCACAATTAGGGTGTCTTAGACCTTTTCGTCCACTCCTCATAAAAAAGACAAATTCATGTTAAATTGGTAAGAAGTCAGTTAGATTTAAACTACAGGTACATGATCTAATGCTCATGATTTTTTGGAAAAATCATTTTTAGGTTCACAATATATTTCATCGAAGATCCCTGCAAGTTTAGTGAGGTTCAGCCCCGAGCTAAGAATCTTCATGCCCGCCGTTTTGACCATAGTTTGTAATGGACATAAGAAATTTAAAAACGATCCAAACAATATAAAACTTTCACATGGTGTTATATTATGTGATTTAGTTGCAAGGAAAAATAGCAAACTTGGAATACTGCAAATATTTTTAAAAAGTGTTCTTAAAAGGGGCTATCTAGTATGAAGATCTATGGCTTTCAAGCCAAATGATGAATGTTATGGCCACATCCATGTAATAGTTTGTTTAAATGAGCCAATATTTCTAAGACATGTGTATCTTGTTATGGAAAACATATGATATGGATGTTATATTTGGATTCCTCTCATTTTTTAAATTAATTTCGATTATTTTAGATTTTCAAAAATTGAAAAGGAAAAAAGTTATTTTAAAAATTAATGTTTTTTGTTAAAAAATAATTATATCATATTTGGATGCGTCGCGCTTTTCTGATAATAATGGATATATTATTTGTTGAATTTCGATTTAAAGATTTAAGATATTAATTATGCCATATTATATGATAATAATGGCAAAAAATGAATAGAATATTATTTTTATTACTTATTTTATTTTCATTGGAATTCAATATTATTATTATGTATTCATTATTGTTTACTTAAATAATAGTTTAAAATTTTAAAAAATAAAGGCACGTGACATAGTGGTATAAGAGTTAATAGGATTGATATGGTAGTATTGACAACAGTTTCGTGACAGCTCATCTGAAGGGAACCGAGAAGTTAAGCATGCTAGGAGTGGAGTAGTGTGAGGATGAGTGGCCGACTGAAAAGTTTGACCAAAACTGCAATTTAACCTAAGATTAAGTGTACTTATTGTTAAAATTATCCCAAGTAAGAGAGATTCAAACAATTAAAAAAAATAAAAAAAATTGATTTTTTTTATTTTTTTGAAAATACAAACGAACAGTCTATGCCGAGAGGGCTATGCCGAGGGAAAAGCCGTCGGCACAGGTTGTGCCGAGAGTGGCGGTCGGCATAGCCCCTACGGCCGAGGGGGCTACACCGAGGGATGCCCTCGACATAGCCTGTGCTGATGGCATTTCGGGGCTGTGCCGAGGGCAGCTGGCCCTCGCCGTAGCGCAGTTTTCCTATAGTGTCTGGATCTAATGGGTATGATAAACATAAATCAAATTTGCAGCTAATCTATTTCAGGAATCCACGGACAAGAGGACTTGTTATGCCTCCATATTTCTGCCTTTTCTTGGTTAGTCTTCTCCTCCCCGATCTCTCTTCTTTCTTGGAAACACGACACATTGTGGTAACTTTATGTCCATCTGAAATTACTTGAGAAGGCATAATTGTGTGAGAGAAAATCGTATATACTGCAATTTTATAGATGAGCCTATTAGGCATGACGGTAGTATGGGAGACAGAGCGATCCGGGCAGCGACTGTGAAGGCAACTTAAACCCTAGCTTTCTGGAACAATCTAATGCCAGTTCGTTTTCATTAGGTAGGATCCACGCCAATCTAATGGAGCATGAAGATCGTGTTTGTTGGTTTATACCACCTTACCTATATTTTTCATTTACATGACGCATGCTTATAAGTTTTATCTTACTAAATTATCATCTTCTAACACTTTGACTTCTACGAGGTTATGGATTAACCTACGCTAAATTATGCAGATAATTACATGTACAACAGAGATATATACATGCATGGTCTTTATCTCGGACCATGATATGAAGAAAGTATTGTTGCATATACTAGGTGATGTCCGGGTCCACTCAATTTCATGTATGTCATAAAGTAAGAAGGTCCTTTCCTAGCTATTTCATACTGAGGTATATGTTGTTGATCTATGTAAATGAAAATGATCTTATGTCTTCAGCATGTATATACATTCTATGTTCTTAGACATAAGTTTTAACTTTCATGGTTGTAGTACAATTAGTATCCTTTTTTTTGCGACGTTTCATTACATTGAATAGGATGAGTCTAAATATATGTAACATTGAAATTTCCCATTTAGGATTTTGTTCTTGCCAATTGTCAATCATTATTCAAGTTGTTTACAACATGTTCATTGTTTTCTTCCATATGTATTATTACATATTTCCTTGGGAGTTCTTATGTGCATTACCTAGCTGTAATAACTGGTTGAATATGAACGCCTATTTGTGGTAACGAGTTTGTGGAGTCCCCCTAGAGTCTAGCGCTGACGAGGACACGGTTAAGTTCATGCTCGACAATGAACATAAGATAAGTTTCTGGAACGACACCTGGCTGGCTGGTGCGTCGATCGCAATCTAGCACCTGACATGTTCAACCAATGCACCATGAGAAACTTATCGGTCTACCAAGCTCTGCATGATGCAAAACTATTGCGTCACTTCAAAAGAAATCTGACAATGGCAGCGCTCCTCCAGTTCATCATCATCCATGACCGGCTAGCCTACGTGCAACTGCATCCGGACAAAGAAATACAATGGCATTGGATGGTAGCTGGCCATTATTCCGCTGCCACTTCTTATGCATGCATTTTGAGAGACCAACTCGCTTTGGGTTTGGTTAGACAATTTGGAGAAGTCAAACGCCCTCTCAAGTGCCAAATGTATGTGTGGCTCGCCACGCTAGGAAAACTCAACATCGTCGATGCTCTTAGGAAAAAGAAGCAACCATAGAACGCTGCCCACCACCCTAAGCTTTATCTTCGGAAAGGGGAAGATCCAAGTTCATTGGGTCTCTTGTCCTCCCGGTTTGCATCTCTTTATAACATAATTCCTGTCGAGGTATGTCTGTATGCAGTACTACATCAAACGATTTAAGTTTTGTCCACCCCATTTTTACATTGCATTTTGTAACTGTATTATCTATAATAATTGTTAGGCTGAGTTAGTTGCCATTATTATAAGGTGGCTTCCAGAAGATATCACCGCTCACAATGAGGATTTAGAAGGTCAGTTAAGTATTTTCTTTTCTTTGTTATTGCTTAAACCGTATTTCTATAAATTTTAATAGGTGATAAACAAATAAAAGGTTGCATAGCTCTACTAAGACAATTCCACATATTCTAGATATGTTATAATATGTAAGTATGTCCTCACCTTGTGTACCAAGTTTGGCACGTGATGTTATAGGACATTCTAACATAAGTGATCACCTCCTTGGTCTTCTCATACATAGGTACTTTAGAAACATTGTGTGGTTGCTTTAAGCAAGCACATGAAGCAGCAAATTGAGTTGGCTAAACAATATGAAGGGGAATTAATAATTGTTCTAGGAAGATCATGGGTTTGTTGGTTTGAATTTTAATTTCATGAGTTTTGATTGCAGTGCGTCGCATTTATATCAATTGCATTCCTATTTCTCAGATGTGTGTTCTTGCTTTGTCACATTGATTTTCAGTAAATTAATTACTAAACTGATTTTTGTTAAAGTTGTTGTGATGAGAAAGTGAAGTCATATCAATGCCTTATATTGATGTCCTGAAGTGTAAATGATTAATCTTAGAGCAACAGTGGATGAAGAGAATGGAAGTGGAGAGCAAGGAGGGGCCTGGAGAAAGATACCACAAGATGTTTGACATAAAAAATTCCATGCAATTGTTAAAGTTGGCTCACTTTTGATAGTTATTCATTTTATCACAATGTGTTGTTGACTAATCCGATGGGCGTATTGCTTCTTAGTATTTGATCACTGCACTTGCTTATGTACTGTATTGTTGATAATATGTGTGGTCCTAGATAGTAGATGGTCCATTGCCATCTTCATCAAGATTTTAAGGTAACCATCAGAACCAGTCCACTTTCATTGTCATAATAAATATGTTTGACCACTATAGAAATGCTTTGGTATTTGCTAGCTTTTGGTAACATGGTAAAAATGGAACTTGTGTAGAAAACAAAACTGATGGATAGTATTGTGTGTTCTCTCCAGTTGTTTGCTTGTGACATTTAATTAGATTTCTTGTGAGATCTTTGTGTTTCAAATTCTACCTTACTGTCGGTCTAAGAAAATCCGAGGGTAAAGATAACAATCTCCAGAAATTTTAAAAGCAAGACAAGTTTAGAGTTCGAACATAGAATTTGATTTATGCAATCTGTATTCTTGTTTCACTTTTTAGATTTTGATAAGTTCATGTTTTTACTTATTTGCATTTTTTCAGGTTTTGCTAGGGTTCCAAAAAATGAGGGATGATGTTCAATAAGGTACATTTGGAAAGTCACATATAGCATTCGTGAAAATGCGCAAGTAGATTTCAAAATTTCTCTATTGCTTAACATGTTCAACGGAATATTGTGAAATCTTCTAGAACATGCATTGTCATATTAGTGCTTTCATCCTTGTATTTTTAGGCTATTTTTCATATTAAATATTGCTAGAAAAGATACTTTCAGAGTAGCAGTGTTTGTTTGGTGAAGATGGAAAGTTTTGAAGACACCATATTGGTCCTAAAATGTAGTACGAGATAGCCCAAAGCTTCGAGGCGCACCACCAAGCCAAATTAGCTCTTAGCCTTCAACTCATATGTAATATTCAGGTGTTTGTGCAACTCTCACCAGTCTGGACCGTGTCCAGGCATCATGCTCTCTGCTCTCTCTACTCTCCCTCTCTCCAATTCAAACTCCCTGTGTAAAATGTTAAGTAATAAAGTCTCTCGGTTCAAAAAATATGTGATATGGGGCCAACTATTAAAGGTTTTATCTAAGAACTATGAAGGTTCATATTATTCGTAAAGAACACATCATCAAGCCTTAACACTATTTGTTTAGGTTGATAACTTTAAAGTTCACGTATTTTTCTACTTTTTTGTTTTTTCTGATTACACAATGGTGAACTATACCATGATCGACCAAATCATAATGGTGATCATTGCACTATTGAAAAAAGATAAATGCAATCAATAGTGAGCGACAGATAATTGGTAATGCCGCATGATGGATATGAGGATTCCATAAATTTATATATTATATTGGTGGTTAAACCCTCAAATATGTTGTCCCCATTGCAGCACACATGTTGTTAGCTGTATGATTAAAAAGAACTAGACCATGGTGCAAATATAAATAATAAAGGAAAAAAATGTGACAAGATGCGGTTCGTTATGAGGCAGAACAGATGCATATGAACAAGATGCATTTCATTACAATGTGACAACAACTTTAAACATGGTGTTCATAACTCTAATTAATTTTTAACATACTTTTATTTTCCCGTAGCAACGTTGGTCATCTTACTAGTTATTTTATACAAATTATATATTTTTATCAAAACAAAATCATGTATTACAAAATATTATTCTGTCTGTAAATTGGTTGGCCAGATTTCAATTAGTTAGTGTCTGATCCACAAAATACATATTCCTCCGGTGCAAGCACAGGTATGTTTCCTAGTTATTTTACTAGGAGTTGGTGGCTAGTCCGATAAATTCAATTTTACGCTTGGCATCCAGGCATGTGTATGTATGATAACCACCGAATTGACGCCTCCTCCTCCTCCTCCAAAAAAACCCTAGCCGCCGCCTAGCTCCTCCCCGCTGGTGATCGACGGGTCCTCGCTTGCTCCGCTTCCGCGCATGCGGGCGGGAGGGGTGGGGACCCAGGACCTACGCTCCTCATTCATCAAGATCCCTAATGTTAGCGTTCTTGTGGTGGAGTGGTGGCGCATCTCCGATGGCGGTGGATGTGCTACATCGAATAATGGTATCCTGGCTTCAACCCCATCTCGGCAATATTTACGACGTCGAGAAGCTTGTGGGATTATGTCTTTGCCGGGCATGTACTCTGGCTTCGTCTGTGGACCAAAAGAGTGGCATTTGGATGCATCGACAAATAGAAATATGAATCCGTTTCATACATTCCATCTCTTGGTGAACCCTATCTATTAACCTTTGCACGTCCATTGGTGGATTTCCAGGAGGTGACGAACATCTTCACGTGCTTCAATTTCCTCACGCGCAACCTAGTGATCGATCTGAGAGGATGAGTTTTCTCCCATCCCTTTCACCCCGGCTATTTGGGAGTTAGATCTGTCTACTACTCTACCGCTACGTCACAAACACTCGTGGACGTACACGTCCAAGTGGCAAAGTGTAAGTAACGTATAAACCTCAACCTCTTTAGACTCGCCTGACTTTATTTGGAAGTGCTCTAACTTGTTTTTGATGGATGCATAGACTCCGAAGACCAAAACAATTTAATCGAAGAAAATAAGGGTTGATCGGACATGCCGGCATATGATAACCGGTGTTTGAAGAAAAACAAAGTTGAAGGTGACACGAATCCAGCAAGGCATCGACCATAAATCATGAATGTCAGTGGCCGTGACAATTAAGAAGAGCAAACAGATGAAATCTCACTGATCTCCCTGACTGACTAGATGATATACCCACGGACTACTAGTATCTACTATGAACCAACAGAAAATAGATACGTAGTTGCCTGACTGCTCCGTTGCATTCATCCGACATCCTCCTCCGATGGATGGATGTTCTTACCGCCTGCGCCTGGACGACATCTGCGGCTGGCTGCTAGCAGTAGTCTCCTTGCCCCAGCCGAAGTAGATAACCCCATCCATGAGGGGAACGGACATGCATGTTCCTATGACGGCGCACACAGCAAAGAAAGTGTCGCCCTTGTCCCCCGGTCCTCTTGAGAATTTTAATCCATCAAGTATTTAACTGTTTATTTTTTTTAGCAATTGCTCTGATTTATTTTCAAGTTTGGTAAATAATTTTGAGTCAAGGTAACATGTGACTCCTTTTCTAATAGTATTTAACAGTTATTCTTTGGCCTTGCATTTTGCCCCACGGGTTTCTTTCCTTTTTTTACTCGATTCTTACTCCTGAGTGTAGATATTCTCTATTTTCCAGGTGGAGGTTGATTTTGATGAACTGAGTTATGAATTTTTTTTCAAGTGTTACTGGAAGGCACTTAATAGAAAAGTGAGTCTAAAATTGGATGAACTTGGAAATGCTTACAATAATTTGAATACTAGCAAAAAATGCAACGAAGTGTCAAATTTGGAGAATTCTAAGGATGGCTGTAAATTATTCATGAAAAAAAACTCGGACCATGAACTCTGAGTCCATTACTTTCAAAATGAGTTCTGAAGAAAACATGGAACTGATTCTTGCTCTTGTTCCTGCTAACACTAATTTGATCTATTTGAGGAGATCTATAGTTAAGGAGTTTCTAAATCAGCTAGAGACATTTGAAGTATAGTTGTTGGTTGTTTTAGTAAGAATGAAATTAAAGTATCCCCTGGATCAAGGAGAATGGTGCATGCTTGTAAGAGTGACTAGTAATGTTCAACTTTTAGCATTCCCTTGTTTTAGTTATTTTCAGGCCTGTGGAAGTTAATCACAAAGTATTATACTAAAGTTTTATACTTCAAACTTATTTTTAACCTCCTATATGGTTTTAACGAGGTATAAACTTTTACTACTTATTTTCTGTAGTTAACAATAAGAACGTCTTACATTTAAGTTAATTTGTGTTTGTTATATAATTTTAATCTTTATCGATGAAAATACACTTGCATTGCATTATATTAAAGTTATTTTTAACGTTATTCCCCTCATATATTTGTTTTTTTTGGCAATTCCATGAACCATATATTATTACAGATATTTATGGTAGAGATATCTAATTGTATAATTAAAAAATATCTTAAGATGCATTTTAGTATATGAGTGGTCATCATATTTATAGGAAGTTCTAGAGTATAATGGAAATTTATAGGAATTTCTAGAGTATAATGGAAACTTTGAGAGTATACATGAAATTTCTCACATTATTTTAGGGCTAACAACAATACTATCTACATATATTATCGAGACAAAGAATTATAATCAAACGGGATACAGTTACATACTATGCATAGGCCGGCAGAACTCAGAATTGCATACAGCTACCGCAAGTTTCTAGCATTGGAATATCTTACAGAAAGGAAGTCAGAAGCTTGCATGCATGATAAGAATTACAGTTTTCAGAACATTGTAGTTTAGAGAACACACATTAAATTTACCAACACTGTAGGCATACTTCACACCTGATCCCTCCCATTGAACTGCCCATCGCCTTTCACAATGTTCTCAACCATAAAATCCACTAACTCCTGCCGGAGGGTTTTTAGCTTGGTCAGTGGCAGTTTCTCAACGTGGATCTTTGGATGCTATGTAAATTAAATCGCATGATCAAAACCGGTACAAATAAGAAGAATATTTCAATAAAATACAAAGACGATATTTGCATACCTCATATGTTCTAGGGTTTACCATTGTGGCCATCATGATGTTCATATGTGCGGCAATATAGTAGCCGCAAATATTAGTCGCTTCTGGTTGCTGGTGGCACTGAAATAGATCATACGAAGAAACGCTCAATATTTCCCATATATATATATATATGTGTGTGTGTGTGTTAGCAAATGCTGCCTTGGTAAATGCTACCTTTACTAAGGAAATCACGCAGCTACACCTCGCTCAAATTAGTGGGATCAGGCTTGTTAGCAAATGCTGCCTTGGCAGTCACAATAATCTTAGTTTTTTAACCTTGGACGCGGCAACTTGTATAGCAGCTACGGGCATTGTGGTCTTGGTGTCCACACTGGGTGGGATTGTCTATCCATCAGTTTCTTTAGCCCTGGGCTCACCGGCAGGGGAATGAGGAGGTTTTCATTCTACAGCAGGTGGCAGTGTCTCTAGTATCTTCTTGGGGGGATATTGATTTGGGGCAGCATATTTATCTGAGGGGGTGGCATCTTCTTGGGGGTGGATATTCTGGGGGGCAGCGTCTTCTGGGAGGGGGGCAACATATTTATCTGGGGCGGCGTCGTCTTCTCGGGGGGCTGGATATTCTGGAGGGACAGCGTCTTCTAGGAGGGCGGCATATTGATCTGGGGGCAGCGTCTTCGAGGGGTGCTGGATATTCTCGAGGGACAACATCTTCTAGGGAGGCGCTTCTTGTGAGTATTGGTTTCCAAATGATCAGCCTGACAAACTGGTGCTTCCATAATCTGGGGAGTGAGTAATGGATCTGGTGAGAGGTGTGTCGAGGCCATCTCTGGCTTGTGAGCAATGATATCTCCCTTGGGTCACTGGATGAAGCTCCCCTTTGCCTCAATCAGAGTCGTCATTTCTAGCAGAAGCGAACCCATTGAACCCCTCGATGACATCTCCAACGCTCAGCCTAGCAAAACTGTCGCCAAGAGGAGAGTTATGTACCATTTGTCGTTTGCTAGCAGGACGCACTCGTGCCAACGCAGCTACCTCGAGGCCTACCGAGCCAACTTTCCTCGCTAGTAGATTGGAGGATACCTACATAAAAAGCTTAGATCAACTAGCTAGTATGGGATGCCATATGAAAATGAATAATTTATTTGATGGTACCCTACACTCCTTGTGAGGAGTACTGCGGGGTACCATCTTGGGTTTGTAAATGATAAGCTTGACCAGCATGTGCTTCCATGATCTAGGGACTGACTGTTGATGGTGAGAGGTGATGTGGACTCACGTGGTGTCTCGAAAAACACCCCTTTTAGTATATACTAGATGGACCCATCGCGCTCTGCTGCGCCATCCTCTACTAAAAACGTTAAAATTCTGTTGCGGTTCTTTCTCTAGGTGTTCGATTTTGGGTATTGTTTTTAGTTCGTTGGGTGAGCCCTTGGGCACAACATGGTGGAGCACGGCGTGGTGTGCAAGGCGTCACATGTTCAGAAACAATCAACAACACATGCATCACTGATGGCTGTGAAATACCACCTCTTTTAGCCATATAAAATGATTCATTTATCTCTCATACTATGTTTCTTTCAGCTATAGCTATGCCTTATATACATGACTTCTAGTTCTCATTTACTTTCATATGAGATTTGCACATTTAGTAGTTTAGGTAGAATTTTATCACTTTTCCTTGTCTATTACATGTGTGTAGGTGTTGATGATGATCATGGATAAAAGCAAAAGGAACAAAGAGAGCATAGTATGGAGGAGCTGTAGGGATCAGACTTAGCCATTTGAGGTGTTGGAAAAATGATTTTTTCCAAATTCTCAAAGTAAATATCCAAGACCACAGGGTTGTAGCCCTTGACAATACGAACTCAACGAGCCCAACAACACCCAAAACGGAGTTCGTATGAAGGAATGGAAGCCAAAATACTAAAGGGTACAGACGGTTTTACGAGCAGCTATACGGTCGGAGCTATTTTTCGGGTCGTATAGCTCCGCATGTATAGTTGCCAAAAAGGTCGCAAACGCTGGGATTTCGCCCTAGAAAAGCTCCAGAACCTTCCCTAAGTCATACGATGGTATTGGGAGAACCCTGGGGCACCCCCAAGGCCTATATAAAGAAGGGAGAACCCAAGAGAGAGCCACCAAGCCATATCCTCCACCACGGCGGAGCCCTGCCGCCGTGCCACCGCCATAGCCGCCTCCAATCAGATCTACACCATCACCATCACACAAGAGGAGAAGGGACTAGGATCTTGAAGGCCTCCACATCGATCTACATCGTCATCTTCATCAACAACGTCTCCATCATCGATCCCCTTTGGTTACTTGTTGTAATTCTAGATTGAATCTTGGATTTGCACTTGTCTTCAATTGTATAATCATACTTCATCCATATTCTATCCATGATGTTGATTGCCTTCATGTGTGAGTAGTTTCCTTTGTTCTTGGGGAGATGGAGAAACCCTAGTATGAGATTGAATTGAGATAAAGATTACTATGTGATATTATTCATTATGTGTCTGTGTTAGATTTTCTTCATCTTGATATTGGGTGAAGTGCGCCACTCAATATTTGCCTCACTGAGGACTAGATGGAGGGATGATAACACTTACGGTGACTATAAAGCTGTTGTCATTCCTTACGTATCAACTTGGGAACCGAGGAGAACTCACGGAACATTGTCCATGCCATGGGATACATCCTACGGGGTAAAGTCCCTTAATAGCGCAGTAATTCAATTGATGTCGATTGTTGTCTACTGTGGTTATGAGGATGATGTGTGCAGCGGTTGCTAGCTATTCGTCCATATATGGAGCTCATCCCACACATATCATAAATGGTCTTATTCATTATAATAATTTTGATCACTCTTTCTAATTACTAGCGGTGGATCCACTACTCCCTGAGGACTCTTTCCATCATCTTGCAGACTTTTATAATCATACTTGCATGCTCTTGTTTACTTACAGCTTTAGTTTACTTATTGTTATCTTATTTGAAACCCCAAAAATATCTTTTACACAAAACTCGTATTTTATCTTGTTACTTAGTACCTTATTTAGCATTACTATTTTAGTATTTAGTTCAAAGAGTTATTAGACTTCAAACTCCTACTCCCTGTGGGATCGATATCTTTATTTCGAAACTAGCTACAAACGATCTGTGTACTTGCAGTCATCAATCACCAAAGTAGGCGAAACGGCGACATCTAAAATACGGAATCCAAACACTCCAATCTTTGACAAAATACTTTTAGATTTGCATCCATCGCCAAAACAACCTCAGGCACCACAACATAAAAGCAAACATCTACTCTTGGTGACCACATCCCCAATCTCCGCTCAAGTCGTTGACACACAAGCACTGTGGAAGCGAACATCCACTCCCTTCATGAACGCGTCGTTGTTTCTGATCCTGTGCGGGCTGTAAAGCGTACTGCTAGTAAACATTATCACCCAAAGATACCAAAGGAGAGCTTCCACTTGAGAACACGACAATATAAATAGCTTGACGTGAAAATATATCACGCCTCTTTACAATTAAGGATAACTGAAACCCACAATTACCTACAAATTCAGGTATATTGGAATCAATAAGCTCGCAAAAGTAGAACCGAGTGTATACACACAGCTCTTGACATAAACCTTGTAGGCTAAAATCTATGACGTCTTGTCATCAAAATATACACATAACAGTAAGATGGAAGTTTGATGGGATTGCACGAAGGAATTAGATTGTTTTGCTCGCCAAGTGCGCACACAAATATCAAATATAGTATATATTGAAGCACTGGTTTCCCTTCGGACGTACTGTCGTTTCCAACATCTAAATTTGAGGGAAATTGAAAGCTAAGCACTTCCACCATGACTATTTTTGTGACCATTCTGAAAAATAAAGAGCTCTGTTTAGAAACATAAACACGGCAAGTAATAATGCATACACAAACACTACTTCACTCTATAAGCTAATATAAGTACAACAAATACACATATATAAAATCATTCATAAGCTCTTGCCTTTCTGTAACAGGAGATCACAGCAAGTACGATAAACAACTATTTTGATTGGTTTACAAACCAGAAGGTAAGCAATGACCATATCCCATTAATATACATGGAGAAGAGAGCTCTATAACAGCAGATCACAACATGTGCGATAAAACGGCTCTTTTGATTGTTTTACAAATCAGAAAGTAAACAATGATCATAGCCCATTAAACAAACATGGAGAAAAGATCTGCCATATCTATGGACGTGGAGGAGTTACCTCAAAAGCAATGTATCTTTCAGCACTGAAGGCATGTGTCATGTCCTTGTCGTTGGCCCCAAAATCCCACACGACCTCTGAAATTGAAGGCAATAAGATGATTCAGTTAAGAATTTCATGTTGATCATTACAGCTTCGATGCTCCTATGTCAGACTAAAATACGTGGAGATTATCCATGCCTATTTTCAATCACGTTCAACAAAAAGAACTCATATTAAAGGAAGGCTAGATCAACTATGTTATTATAAAACTTACTAAAACTGGATTCCATGAAGCTTAAGGAATACCAACATGATGTCACTGCCCGGCTTCATCTTGTTTCATGAAGGTAGTAACAGTTATCCATTTATAAATCTGAGTAATACACCAATTATAAACAAAAGGCCAGCGATTACCCTGGGAAAAAGTATCATGGATGATAAACAACTGTATCGATTCTTTTACAAATCAGAAAGTAAACAATGACCATAGCCCATTAAACAAACATGGAGAAGAGAGCTGCCATATCTATGCACATGGACGAGTTACCTCAAAAGCTATGCATGTCCTGCCCTACAGGGCCTCTAAAATTGAAGGCAAGAACATTATTCTATTAAGAATAGAATGTTGATAATTACACCATTGATGCTCCAATGTCAGACTAAAATACTGGGAGATTTTCCATGTCTATTTTCAATCTCGTTCAACAAAAAGAACTCTTATTATAGGAAAACATATAATAGACACGCAAAGTACAAATCAAGGGTCGAAATAAAAAGATAACCTAACATCAATTGCATTAAAATTAGTAGGCTTATAATGCACATCCTAGTTCCATTCATAGAAAAAGAGCAAACAATCTAGAAATAAGTACATGCATGTAAGGAAACCCACTAAATTAGCACCAAAATATCGATTACTTACATTATTTTAAATAAAATTATAACTTGTTTATGTAAGCTCTGAAATAGAACTGTATAGAATAAAAATTGGACAGAGATATGTTCCTAGACTCATTTTCCCCTTTAATTGTTGTAGCAACAACACCAAACCTTGAAGACAACTAAAAGTTGAGTTTTCATAAGATATTTTCAGAGATCTTTTGTTTTTAAATTAGCGAATATTGGTAGATTGATACTCTTCAGAGTATATAATGAATGCTCTTTCAGCTCTCAGCAATAGATTGAGACTCTCTAGAGTATAAATTCAATTTTGTTGTGCACGTCTGCTCATATGATTATCCTTCGGATACTGATTGTGATTATAGCACCCTAGCAGAATTTATTTTCTTCAAATGTTGAATAGATTATACAAAGTGTAGTTAGATTTATCTGAGCTAATTGATCATTCTAAGAAGTGGCCTAACATTATTTATAAGAGTTTATAACATATTTTACATACATGGTATGGTGTAATTCCTTGTTTCTTCATTCTTGTTGTCCCTCGGTATTCTCAACTGAGCAGACCTCTTGTCGTTTTAATTGATGGGTAGAGGTCAAATTGGTCTGCCAAAAGGGTACAAAACATCAAATACAGAGTGTTGACTAATGGGGATTTTAGTACGAAAGAATGTCAGCTGTGTCAAATCGATTTGGTGTGCAGAAGTAAAACATAGCTGGAACTACACGTAACAAAACTGCAAAATATTCAATAAAATCTGTGTAAATATTACAAAAACTGAAATAATACATTTCAAAAGTCTTGTAGACTTTATTGCTAAATACATATGGTGCGCAACAAAATATTAGGAGAGTTTTTTGAAACCCGTGTCAGAGTTGCAGTGTTGCCGTGCTAAGCCACTGTAAAATAATGGCAAGCACATGCTTATCAGGCTATACTGCCAGATCATTCATGAATATAGATGGTTTAACCATTAAAAAAGATGATTTCTGTCTGGAGCTCTGAGAATATGTTTCCATAAACTTTTATACGTCTTTAGGTAGGTCCCAAGTAAGAAAACCGACTACAGTAAGATACTTTCTTCCTTAAAAGTGCCTTATGCGGTGCACTAAACAAATTACTTTCATATTAGTTTAGAACCTCTACTTCAAGAACTCCATCTGTACATTGCCAATGCTCTCATCAATACATGATTGTTTCCATTGAAAGGAAACACGACAGACCTTTGAATAAAACACATAAACATTAATTGATAACTCATAAAAAGCGGTTTATAGAGATCACCTTGGATCATCCTTGGACAAATATTATGAACTCATCAATTCAAGATCTATATGCCTCCAAGCCAAATGGCATTTTTGCTGAAAACAATTAACTGTTTTCAGACAGAGAAGAGATGTTTGTGTTGTTGTGTGCTTCGTCGTCGAGATGACATGCTGGTGGTGAAGGATGGGCTTGTTGTTTCATGTCGAAGAGACGCTGGTGGAGGTCAACCTTCTCGTGTGCGCCCGCCTCTGCTATGTCGCTGTCCCATAAAAGTATCGCCCGGACCTGTGAACACACAGAGATTATAAAATGCCGTAGAAAATTATTATCGCCCATACAAACCGATAATTATTAATTACCGCAATGAGAAGCAGCATATAACAAAAAATTGATGCGCTGACCATGAACCTGAGGTGAAGAGGAGGTGGCACGGCATCCACATCTCAGTGTCGTCAAGGCAAAGACGGAGACAACATGCTGGAGGCGCAGCGCACTGAATCCCACGGCCACGAGCAGGGCAGCCACGATCTGCACAGAGGAAAAAACGATTACAACAATATGAACATAAGAAATCAGCAGGAGCTGGTGACACACAGAAATTAAAAGAGACAACAACTTGGACCAACCGTTGGATTCGGTGGCCGCTGTCATCTAGGTTTGGTGGTCGCCGTCCAGGTGAGAAGAGCGCCAGGTGATGCCCGCAACGCCGGGGAAGGACCCGACCCAGGAACCGCCGAGAACACCCGCGCGGTGGACGTCAGAACACCCGCATGGGTAGTATACGAACTCACCGCCACGTCCGTTCTCCACATGATGGTGGTCCTGTACAGATACGAAGCTGTGTGGCTAGCTGTTGCGGCGCCGCTGGCGCCAGCAGCCGTGGGTCGGCAGGGGAGAGCTCAGGCGGGGAGGAAGTCTGAGCAGCAGCGCCTGGACAGAAGGAGATCGACTAGAGGGAGGGTGGCAAGGGTGAAGCTCTCGGTTGGGACTTGGGAGGAGATGATATGGATAGGTACTGGGGAAGAACGTTTTAGTCTCACATCTTGCAAAGTGAGCAAGATTAGTCCCACGACTTGTAACCCGTGAGCATTTTAGTCCAATTCATATCATTCAAATTTCTACGATTTTAACCGAATTCGTTCACAAGCCCTATTATTTTTCTCTGTGGCATGCAACCTTGATACAACCCACCTGTCAGTGGTTGTACAACAAAGAAAACAAATAACAAAACCTCTAAGTCCAGCAGAGGGAATTGAACTCACAACCTGCGCGTTGCTAAGAAATAGAAGCATGCCCGTACAGCACAAACAGGTATGTATTATTTGAAGAGCGCTTTGATGACCCACAAGAATAGGGGGTGTATTGCTGTATTTTCGAAAGAAGTGAAATCCAATTTATTGATTCGACACAAGGGGAGGCAAAAAATATTTATAAGCCTTAACAACTGAGTTGTCAATTCAGCTGCACCTGGAAACAATCTTGCTCACATCAATTTATCAGTAGCAACAGTTTTGTAGTAACAATAGCAGAGTAATAGCAGTAGTAAAAGTAAAGATAGTAGTAACAATTGCAGTAAACGGTAGGATTAAAGCGCGGTAGGTATAGGGATGGATGGACGGACGTTGCATGGACAAGACAATTCATATAGCAATCAGAACATAAGGCATTTGCAGATAAATAAGATAAAACATCCAAGTACTAATCATAGGCATGTGTTCCATATATAGCCATACATGCTCGCAATGAACTTGTACAACATCTTTTGTCCTGCCAGCCCGTTTGCAGTGGGGCCTCAAGGGAACTACTGGCAATTAAGGTGCTTCTTTTAATAGAGCACCGGAGCAAAGCATTAACACTCCGTGAACACATGTGATTCTCACATCAAAGCCATTCCCTCCGGTTATCCCGATTTCTATCACTTCAGGGCCTTTGGTTCCAGACAACAATATGTGTATACAAATTGCAGGTAAGACCATAAACAATACTATCATAATGAATCATAACATGTTCAGATCTGAAATCATGGTACTCGGGCCCTAGTGACAAGCATTAAGCATAACAAGTTGCAACAAAGTCAAAAAAATATTAGATACTAGGCACCATGCCCTAACAATTTGATGCCATTACATGAACGATCTCATCCAATCCCTACCATCCCCATAGCCTACAACGGGGGATTACTCACTCATAGATGGGGGAAACATGGATGGTCGATGGAGAAGCGATGGTGATGATGATGGTGATGATCTCCTCCAATTCCCAGTCCCGGCAGGATGCCAGAACGGAGTTTCTGGTTCCGAATCGCGGAATCTGGTGGTGGCGACGCAGCGGAACTCTTTCTGGAAAAATGTCGAACCCCCATTGGTTTTTAGGTCAAGAGGCAACTTATAGGCGAAGAGGGAGGCCGAGGGGGTGACCGAGGCGGCCACACCACCCCCAAGCGCGGCTTGGCCTGGCCCATGCGGCTAGGTGGTGTGGGTCCCTCGTGGCCCTACTCCGTCTCGTCTTCTGGTGTTGGGTCCGCAGCATAGAAAACAAAAAAATTCCTATGATGAGAACTATACGCCAAGATCTATCTACTAGATATAGAGCAACGGGTGGACATAAATCCATGGAAAACTTACCCTCGAAGACAACGAGTTTTGTTAACGAGTAGGAACTCGTGGTTGATGTAGTCGTACGCATGCCGATCTCAAGATCGTGTGGAAGTCCGAGCGCCGCAAATCAGCAGCGCATCCGTCCTCGCACACACGTCCAAGCCACCGGACAACCTCCACCTCCTCGCTCCAGCGAATCAGCGGAAGCAGCAACTCCTTCCATACGCAAGGCCATCGGTAATATGTATCTCGCTAATCCGAGACCATGGAGGAATATCTAGAGAGGGAGAGAGATCCTTCACGAGGAGGTGTAGTTTGTGAGAGGGGAGAGGGGGCTTTATATAGGAGGGAGGGAGACCCCTCCCCTCCCATAGACGACGCATGAGGGGGGGACTCCTCCCCTCCTTCATTCATGTGGTGAACCTCCACTCACATAAACATGGCCTCCACCCAAAATCCCACTCACATGTATTTAATTTCCACCAAATTAAATGCAACTCTCAATTAATAAAACTCTTTTATTTATTTTATTCAGAATTTTGTTAATTAATAATTAACAAACATTCACATAAAACCCCTTGCAACATTTCAATATCACATGCAGAACCACTTTCTGTAATTTCACCCGAAACAATTCCGGTTCCTATCAAAACAATTCCTGTTTCTATTGAAACATTTCCTACGCTTTGCAAACCTTTTGTTTGAAACATTTGTGCTCCTATATGGTGTCCGGCAACCCTTAAGTGTGTCATCCTACGGTTTGCGAATAATGCAGACATGATTGAGACTCCTCTTAGATCAATAATCAGAAGCGGGACCTGAAGATCCATACTGACTCCTGCACATTCAACGATGACTTCTGTGATCGTGAGAACCTTTAACGCTAGTAATTTAATCCCTTTGTCTCATGATATAATACATGTTCGAGATTCGATCATCGGTATCCAAATACCTAGTTTGATCTCGTTACCGACATGCACTCTTTTCTCGTTCCCGTGATATAACATTCTAGTGATCACATCACTTGCTTGCAAGCTATCTTAATGTGATATCACCGAGAGGGCCCAGAGTATATCTATCCGTCATCGGGATTGAAAAATTCCACTCTTGATCCATGAGCCTCAACATAACACCTTCATAGCACTGAGCCCACCTTTATTAGCAACTCATTGTAAATCAGATATTGACTATAGTACGAGAGACAAACACCCGCTAGTCACTTATGCAAAACTAGTTGCATGTCAGTCGTGGAACCGGTCTCATGTACGATGACATGTAAGGTTGGTCCGGGCCGCTTCATCCCAATATGCCACTAATATCCAAAATATATAGAAGATGCAATAACATGATCATCATCGCCCACATATAAACATATATGTACTGCCCGTGCAAATACCTACGCATAGATCGGGCTCTGATACCACTGTTGGGTCCGCGGCATAGAAAACAAAAAATTTCCTATGATGAGAACTATACGCCAAGATCTATCTACTAGATACAGAGCAACGGATGGACATACATTCATGGAGAACTTACCCTCAAAGACAACGAGTTTTGTTAACGAGTAGGAACTCATGGTTGATGTAGTCGTACGCTTGCCGATCTCAAGATCGTGTGGAAGTCCGAGCGCCGCAAATCAGCAGCGCATCCGTCCTCGCACACACGTCCAATCCACCAGACAACCTCCACCTCCTCGCTCTAGCGAATCAGTGGAAGCAGCAACTCTTTCCAGACGCAAGACCACCGGGAACATATATCTCGCTAATCCGAGACCATGGGGGAATATCTAGAGGGGGAGAGAGATCCTTTACGAGGAGGTGTAGTTTGTGAGAGGGGAGAGGGGGCCTTTATATAGGAGGGAGGGAGACCCCTCCCCCCCATAGCCGGCGCATGAGGGGGGGGACTCCTCCCCTCCTTCATTCATGTGGTGAACCTCCACTCACATAAACATGGCCTCCACCCAAAATCCCACTCACATGTATTTAAATTCCACCAAATTAAATGCAACTCTCAATTAATAAAACTCTTTTATTTATTTTATTCAGAATTTTGTTAATTACTTTAATTAAAAAACATTCACATAAAACCCCTTGCAACATTTCAATATCACATGCAGAACCACTTTCTGCAATTTCACACGAAACAATTCCGGTTTCTATCAAAACAATTCTTGTTTCTACCGAAACATTTACTGCGCTTTGCAAACCTTTTGTCTGAAACATTTTTGCTCCTAAATGGTGTCCGGCAACCCTTAAGTGTGTCATCCTATGGTTCGCGAATAATGCAGACATGATTGGGACTCCTCTCAGATCAATAATCAGAAGCGGGACCTGGAGATCCATACTGACTCCTGCACATTCAACGATGACTTCTGTGATCGTGAGAACCTTTAACGCTAGTAATTTAATCCCTTTGTCTCATGATATAATACATGTCCGAGATTCGATCATCGGTATCCAAATACCTAGTTTGATCTCGTTACCGACATGCACTCTTTTCTCGTTCCCGCGATATAACATTCTAGTGATCACATCACTTGCTTGAAAGCTATCTTAATGTGATATCACCGAGAGGGCCCAGAGTATATCTATCCGTCATCGGGATTGAAAAATTCCACTCTTGATCCATGAGCCTCAACATAACACCTTTATAGCACTGAACCCACCTTTATAGTCACCCTGTTACGGTGTGACGTTTGATGTTATCAAGATACTCTTCCGGTGTTAGCAATTAACATGATCTCGTGGTCTAAGGACTAAGACTACCTCGTATGATGTTATAGCAATATAAACATAATGACTTGATCGTAATGCTATACTTCGGATGAATGTTCATCACATCATTTCACAAATGTTGTGACCTTGTTATTAACAACATCCAATGTCCATGATCAGGAAACCTTGATCATCTTGTTAATCAACAAGCTAGTCTATAAGAGAGGCATAACTAGGAACCCTTTTTGTTTATTAAACACACATGTATTGACGTTTCCTATCAATACAATTATAGCATGCAAAATAAACATCTATCATATACAAGGAATACATAATAACAACTTTATTATTGTCTCTCAGGGCATATTTCCTTCATCTGGCTCCGTGAGTCTTTTGGTGAAATAGGATTTTTGGCACATTTTCCGGATTTTTTCCTGATAGTTGATTTTCTGCACAAAAACTAAACACTAAGGTAATTCTGCTAAAAACAGCGTCAGTCCGTGTTAGTTGTATCCAAATCACACAAGTTTAGAGGAAAAACAATAGCAAAAGTGTTCGGAAAAGCGGATACGTTTTGGACGTATCACGCTTGTTTGTGATATATTATGTTCAAGTTGATGTGTCCTCGGGTACGCCGTACAGGGTTGATGCCACTACAACACATGGAGGGAGATGTCACGGTTGATATCTCCTAGATCGCTGGCCCAACGGACATAACATAGAAAGAAATACGGGTGAAGGGAAGAATAATTGATTGAGTGTGTACATCTAGGCTATATGTAAGCCTTTAGTTTGGATATTTATAAATACGTGTTCTAAAGTTGTGAAAAAATCTAAAAAATATGAAATTTTTCAATCCGAAATAATTTGTGTTCTAGGCTACAAAAAAGACAAAATTAGAGATCTGGGTTAGCAAACTCTGCCCATTCAAATCCTATCAAAATTGTCTTTTTTAGCCTCAATATAAATCAGTCTGGGTTGAAATTTGGCACAATGAAAACGATTACATCATTGCCACATGTACATATTTTATGAAGGTGTTTTTGATAGTTTGAATCGTATTTCATGTGCGTGTATGCTTTCGTTTTATATAAAAGAATTACGTCTAACAATAGAATCTACAATTTGTGTAGTGGCTTGTGCCGGTGTGTAAATATACTCAAAGCTTTTGAGTTCGGATCCCATCCACGTTGAAGTTTTTGCTATTTTATTTGTACATCTACTACCAGGTGGGTCCGTCTATTAGTCCGAAAGACACATATGTCAGAGAAAAATGTATAGGGGTTATTTTGAAAGAATACAACATCTTAGGTGAACAAATTTAGTTAAACTTTCTGAAATTTGATCAAATTGGACTAAAATACTCTTAGGATACAAGTTATGGGACTAGTTTTTGAAAGGATAGAGATGTCGCCTAGAGGGGGTGAATAGGCAATTTCAAAACTATTAGGGTTTTGGCTTGATAGAATGCGAAATTAAACTAACGTTTATTTTACAAGCACAAAACCTAAATACATTAGGCTCAACTAAGTGCACCAACAACAAGATAAGCTAAGCAAGATAGCACAAGATAAATATACCACAAGTGATAAGCAAGATATAAGTACTCCAAGCTCGATGGCTATCATAAGGAAAGTAAGCTCGGGTATAGAGATAACCGAGGCACGCGGAGACGAAGATGTATTCCCGTGTTCCCTTACAAGTGATACGTCACGTTGGAGAGGTGTGGGATTCCACGAAAGATTTCCCAATGCCACGAAGGCTCACCTTCTTCTCCGAGTCTATCCCACGAAGGAATAGGCCCTTTCCTTATGGCTAGCTTTTCCTCCACTCCGGAGATGGCAAGCTCCACAACCACTTCACAAGCTCCACGAAGGAGAAGCCCGGGTCTCTTCACAATCTTCCACGAAGAGGAAACCACGGCACCAACCGCCAAGCCAACTAGGAGGTCACCCTCCAAGAGCAACAAGCTCACGGTCTCTCACTCGAACAAATCGTAGTGGAGAGCTCAACACTTATGCAAGAATGCAAAACAAGAACACCAAGGGCATTCAAATCCCTCACTCTCAAATCCCACCAAAGCAACAAGTGCTAGGGAGGAATTAGAGAGGAAGAACAATGGTGGAAGTCAACCAATGACTCCAAGATCTAGATCCAATGGGTTCCCCTCACTTAGAGGAGGAATTGATTGGTAGGGATTGTAGATCTAGATCTCCTCTTCCAAAGCCCTCAAAAAGATGCAAGAATCATAGGAGGGGAGGGAGAGGAAGCAAGCTCAAGAGGTTCAACAATGGAGGTCAATTTCGTGGTCAAGAACACCCAAAAACGTTGGGGGAAGAACCCCCTTTTATAGGGGAAAGCAAATATGGCCGTTGGAGAGAAAACAGCGAAAACTCGGTTCCAAAGTCGGTTGGACCGGCCCCAGAACCGGGAAACTCGGTCCCTAGGTCGGAGGACCGACCTATAAACCGAAATACCTCTGTTTGCCAACCCGGAATAGACTCGGTCGCGAAAACCGGAAAATCCGGTCTGAGATCCGGTCTACCGGAGCTGGAACCGGACCGTCCGGTGTGGGGTTCGGTTGAACCGGATCCACAACCGGGATGAAACAGACTTCACGAAAAACGCAATAACTTTTGCATCCGGACTCCGATTTCGATGATCTTGGGCTTGTTTTGACGAGGACAACAAGCTCTACAATATGGTGCATGAAAACATCATAGTCCAACAAAGGAAGATAGAACCAAATTAGGAAAGGTATGAAGCCTCCCTATAAGAAGAACCGGTAAAACCTTCAAACTCGAAAACGCCATAGAAGATGCATACGAATTCCGTTTTCAATGAACTTGGGCTTGTTGAAGAGGTAGGAACAAGCTAAAGAACCTTACATGGAGAAACACCAAGAAGCAACAAAATAGGAAGATGCAAAGTATGCAAAGGATTGAGCTCCCTAAGACAATGTGATCAAGTTACCCAACTGAAAGCCCCTCTTGATAGTGCGACTATCTATCCTATAACCCGGTCTCCCAACAATCACCTTGAGACTGGTAAAAGGAAAACCTAGCAAGGCCATACCTTTGACTTGCGCATCCCGCTTGATCTTGATGACAACGCTTCAAGCTCCATCCAAGCCGGAATGCATCACTTGATCATTGTTGCTTCGTGAAGACTCGTAATTTGCTCCCCATACACCACTATGGGATAGCTTCATTAAGACACATCTTCACATGCCCATTATCACCAATATGGATGGCAAGCTTCAAGCAAATGATCTTCTCGAGTTGCTTATCTTGAACTTGCTCGTCTCAAACTTTGATGACGATCACCACTTGATGTCATCCTCTCATGGGTTATATGAGATCTTCACTTTTGAAGCATTCCCATGGAAAGATACCTATCCCATATAGAAAACGCAAAGGCACATATATAATGGGTTAGTTCATGATGCATAAATGACAAGGCTTACCATATCACAAGATCCATGTGGTACATTCTTTATGCTTCATGTGTTGACCAACTTGAAATCACTCTTCACTCTTTGTATTGGTCAACCAAGTATCTTCTCATGCTCCATCTCAATATCTTGAGGTACATAAAGAATTCTTCATTTGATTACATGCTCTAAATCTTAGTCAACCATAGCTCAACTAATGAGACTATCATGACACCAGATTAGAGCCATATCTTGAATTCTTCTATTGAGATCACACTCTCAAGATCTTGAACATATCATATTCTTATCTTCAATTTAATGATCTTGATGCCAAAACTCAAGGTATATCTTTATCTTCATGGCATCCATACTTGAATCCAACACATGAACTACAAGCATGACCTATGGAATATTCCTTCATATAAAACTCAATGAAAACATTAGTCCATAGGGATTGTCATTAATAACAAAAACCACACATAGGGGCAATTACCCTTTCAATCTCTCCCATTTTGGTAATTGATGACAATCACAACAAGAGGGTTTATATAATGAATATTAGAAACAAGTACGCAACTTATCTGAGAATAAGTTGTATACAAGAGGTTGTATTTGCTATGGTTAAGTAACACAAAGATACTAGCCCATATAAAAAATGCTTCTACTCACAGAAACTACAACTAATGCAAGAGATGTGAGTAGAACCAACATATATAGAGCAAACTCCCCCACAATATATGCACGTGTGATGAACTTGAATTTCATTGCATACATTGTCAAGCATAACCTTTGGGAGAGATTCCACTATATATTCAACCATGCAATACATAATAAAGATGAAATGCATGAAAGGCAAACACTTAAGAACAAACCAATCTTAAGTAGAAAACCATTTCCCTTAAAACCCTCTAAACTTCTCCCCCATTGACAACAAGTGCCAAAATGGATGACAAAGTTAGAAGGCCAATATAGTTCAAGTTCCTCCCAAGGTGTGCATTTCTCATAATATGAGTGAAATCATATGCACATATCCAATGACGAATACTTGGAGGAAATCAACTATATTGAGGATCAAATATTGCTAAACGGATAATAAGGTGAAGAAACTTCAACGGATGAAGCAAGCAATCAAAAGATCCAAATAATCAAGTGCACAAATAGTTCTCTAAATGAAATAAGGAAGCTCCCCAAGGTTTGTGCATAAATTAGTCGTTTCATTTGAATACAATATGCACAAACATGGAATCCTCACTCCCTCTATATCATTTAGAACAGAACCAAGATACAATGAGTAGAGATATAAATCAATACACTTGTCAAGACAAGATTAAGTCCAAAAGAAACCAAATATGAGATATGAGTGCATGAAGATGCAATGAAAGTAAACCGAGCACTCATATATCAAGACCTTACCAAAACCATTAAAAACTAAGCGGATAAGTGAGATGGTTGGCAAAAGGCAAGGATATCAAGGCGAGAGATTAACACTCTTGTGTATATAAGTTTCTAATTGGGAAATCATGGGAATAATCCACAAAGAAACATCCACACATAAGAGGTTAATAAAGATAAGAAAACATGATATCAAGAGGAAGTCATAAGATATACCAAAAAACTGATATTTTGCTTAAGTGCATATATATAGCCCATGGCTCTATTTTGTCTTATGGTATATCAATGAACTTCACCAAAGAAAAAGAAAACCTCAAAAACATCACAACTAACACTAAGGGAACTAATGCTAGTTGGGTTATTTTGAGAAAGGCAACAAGTATCAAAAGGAAGGATTCAATGCAATTTCAACAATATTGCACATGAGAGTACCTTGAGGAATTGATATACAATAAATTGCTAGAAGGCATATTTGAGATTGGTGAATCATGAACATGATTTTATATACTCCCCATTATATGCATCATCTCAAATTACTCACATAAGCAATAAGGATAGAAAAGTCTTTCAAAGATCCTTGCAAGAACCGCAACATTTACAAACAAATAAATTCATGCCAAGATGCAACCTACAAGATATTGGATGGAAGAATAGTATGCATGAATAAGATACTTGTTACCGAGATAGCAATGGTATGATGTAGTAGATAAGAATTCTTTGATCATCCTAGCTTAGCTCCAATTATCATGTGGTGACAACACGTTCCTTATAGATAAGACAAGCATCCATTGCATCTTCAATGTACCTAAAACAACATTCAAGTACATCTTGGTCCCCAAACTTATTGGGTCCAAAGTGGTTAGACTAACCACAACACATAGGACATACTCCATAAAAATATGTGCATATTTAGAGATGAAATTTGAATTTCATGCACATCATAGCCGTTTAAGGATTTGATGGAGTATACCCTATATATTGGATCAAAGAAAGCAAAACATGATATAAGATATACATTTAGTAAACATGCATGCACGAGACTTTCAAGAACCAATGAATATATAATTTGGACAAAACACCAAAATATTCAAGAAGGCATACAAGGTGTGACAAAACACATTTGTTGTCCAAACTATATCAAAGAATCAAATCAACACAAGATTTGTTCAACAAAGTTCAACAAATGAACTAAGCAAAAACTATTGAGCATAAAAGATGAGATAAAAACATAAATGCTCAAAGATTTATCCCATTCAAGCAAATAACATAGAGAAGAAAGAATGAGATAACAAACTCCCAAAAGAGCAAGGTTTCAACAAATAAACCGAACCCTTAACACTTTTCACAATGGCACAAGGTTCCGAGAAGAAAAGGTTTGTCTTCCACTAAAAGCACATTTGATAATAATCAAAAACATCATCAAAGAGATGTTCAAAAGCCAAGGAAGACAATGGGAGCCACAACAATTTTTGTAAAAAAAAGGCCATAGGAGGTGAAATCCAAGGTGAAGATGATCCACAAATGCTACCACACCCAAGTATATCAATTGTCGAAGACAATGAGTGTATTGGAATTTTTACCGGTGGTATATTGCACGGATATTTAAAGATAATCTTCACAATAAAAAGCATAGGATAGGAATAAAAAGATTAAGCACTATGCAAAGATAGAGATTCTTGATAGCTTCAACTAGTCACACAATCATGCAAAGCAATGATTATAATAACTTGAAGCAAATGGTCTCCCAAATAAGATATAGAGATATGCATTTGAGGAAGGCCACACCAAGAATTTCTTACTCAAGCAAAGACCGAAAAGACGAGCAATAAAATCTTCTAACAAAAATTAGGACCTTGTTTGAGCTAACATGCCACCAAGATACAAGATAATCAACAATATCAACTCTAAGTGGCACCACCTCATATGTTCACATTTCCTAGGATTGTCATATGCAAAAGTAGCATATTACTCCCCCATAATGTGGTATTCATTTTTTCTTAATAAGAGGAAAAACAACTCGACTAGAGATAATTAATGGACATTTAGAATTTGAATTTCTCATGAGCATGACACACCACATAGTGACTAGATAAGCTTGCAATATCAATACTAAGTGGTAGTACTCATGTACACACATTTTAAGGTATGAGAGATGTGCGAGGCATATCACTCTCCCAAAATGGGATGTTCCATTAATCACTCGAAAAGAGCCAAAAAAGATATCATCAAGATGCATTAGAGGCTCAAAGCAAAACACACAAGTAAATGATGTGCCAAACACATAGACATACTTGAATACACAAAATAAGCAAGCACGAGGCACAACAAATACAAACACATACTTGGTACAAAACCAAAACATGTAAAGGGGCAAGTAACTTACAATATAGAAGAGTTGAGTTCGAGTTACCGCAAAGAGGCACATTGGTTATATGGTAGGGAGATGATAATCCTTATAACTTGGCTTGATCAAATATAGTATATGAAGATCCCATAATTCTTCATGAGTTAGCAAGTCTCCAATGCCCTCCAATAACACCTATTTATCAAGTTTGAGCTTGTTGGTCCCCAACCAAGTTGGGTCCTAAGAGGTTAGTCACAGTAGGCTTGGCAACCCAAATGGTTCGTTTCTTGACACCACTTTGAGTTCCAACAAACTTAGCAAACACATTGCCATACTTATCCTTCCCAAGAGAATAATAATCATCAACAATGATAGGGTTAGATAAGGTACCATTTGAACATGAAGAGGCCAAGTGCCCCTTCTCACGACATATGTAGCAACAAGTGATCCCCTTTCTCTTCTTCATTAATTTCTTGGCTTGGGGAGCCTTATCTTGATTCTTCTTGGGAAGTTGCCTAGCTTCAACTTGAGGTTGAGATTGGGCTTGACCTTGAACTTGTGGCCGCTTCCCTTGTTTCTTCTCACTCAAGTGTTTTTTCTTCAATGGACAAGATCTTACATGATGTCCTTTAACCTTGCACTTGAAGCAAATAATCTTGGCCAAATCCTTGACTTGGTCTTGGATCTTCTTCTTGTTGCTCTTAGACTTGTTCTTGTTATTGGAGTTGAATCCAAGTCCACTTTTATCATTGGGCATTTTTGCACACTCAAAATATTATCGAGTGTGGATTTGCCTTCATGAATCTTTTCCAAGTCTTTCTTCAAAGAAGTGACTTGGGCCTTGAGCTCTTTGATTTCCTCTACATGGTTAGTATAAATAGAGGTACTTGAGGAAGTAGAAGCTTCATTGTTAGAGCAACAAGGCAAAGCAAGTAATCCAACACAAGTTTTATCAATAGTATGACAAGAAGTATCACTAGGACTAGCACATGGCAAAATAACATTTTGAGTAGATGTTGTGCTAATGTCCAAATGAGGCTCACAAGATGTTACCTCAGTGATACTTGCCTCACGAGCTAACTTTAGCCCATCATAGGAGATTATAAGATCATTATGAGAGCCCGAGAGCATTTCATGACTCTCTTCCAATTTCCTATACTTGCTAGTTAGCAACTCAAGTTGAGCCCTTAGCTCAACATTCTCCTTTAATATAGATGCTTCACAAGAAGTAGAGTTAGTAGCACTAGCATCATTAATAGATTTTTCCCTTTCAAGCTCATAAGATTCAATTTTTTGTATGAGGAGACAGTTAGTGTGATTCTCCTCGACAAGCTCTTGCTTAAGGAGATGGAATCTACGACTCCCATCATCAAGTTGGAAATCCAACTCCTCTATTGTTTCCATTTGTTTAGTTATGGTGTCCATAACATGTTTGAGACAAGCAACGGCCTTATTATTACCACGAAGAGAGGTACACAAAAAGGTCAACTCATTCACAAGAGCACTAGTATCCTCATCAAGGTCATCATCACTATCATCATTATTATTTCTATTATCTAGAGAAGATATCTTGGGATCCAAAGTAGGAGATACCTTTGATCCTCTTGCCATAAGGCACATGTGAGCACGGGAGAATGAAGATGAGGATATTCTTGAATCTTCATTCATGATTGTGTCTTGCTCCATAGGGTGTTTGATTTCCTCTACATTGTTATATACACAACTAGAGGAAATAGAAGCATTTTGTTTATTGGAACAAGACAAATCAAGCATATCATCTACACTATTACTCAAATAATTTCTAGATTATGCAAGGACTAGCAACACAAGGGGATATATAATTATCGTTGCAAGAAGTGCTTAAGTCCAAACTCTCTACACCATTAGCATTTATAGAACATGAATCATTGGTGTAAAGAGAACCACTACCATCATTACATATGATTTCTCCACTCACCATGCCATTACCTTGTGACTTGTCACATGTAGGTGAAGTGGGGGGAATTAAAATATCATCGCGGCCAGAGGTGGAAGCCACTTGGAGCTCTTCATGATGTGAAGGAGAAGAGAGCTCCTCGGAGATACCACCGACCCTATGAGAAATGGACCCACCAAATATTTCTTTAAGCTTAGTCCACATCTCATGAGATGACTTGCGCTTTACATTTGTCAAGAACAAATTAACTATGGGGCTCAAAGAGAAAATAAGCTCATTAGATACTTGAGCTTAGAGATGTAAATTTTTCTCATCCTCTAAAGATAAATTTTGAGGATCCATCGGAGGAGAAAAACCTACATCTAGAAATCGCTCAATATTTGGACACAAGGTGTGAAGATTACAAAGCAAGCAATTTCTCCAGAAAATATAATTTGTGCCATCAAAGATAATTGTGTCATTGTGCACTATACTACTAGCCGACATCTTTACACTCTAGGCGGTGAAGCCTAAACAAGGAGAGAACTTGCTCTGATACCAATTGAAAGGATAGAGATGTTGCCTAGAGGGGGGGTGAATAGGCAATTTCAAAACTATTAGGGTTTTGGCTTCATAGAATGCGGAATTAAACTAACGTTTATTTTACAAGCACAAAACCTAAATACATTAGGCTCAACTAAGTGCACCAACAACAAGATAAGCTAAGCAAGATAGCACAAGATAAATATACCACAAGTGATAAGCAAGATATAAGTACTTCAAGCTCGATGGCTATCACAAGGAAAGTAAGCTCGGGTATAGAGATAACCGAGGCATGCGGATACGAAGATGTATTCCCGTGTTCCCTTACAAGTAAGGTACGTCACGTTGGAGAGGTGTAGGATTTTACGAAGGATTTCCCAACGCCACGAAGGCTCACCTTATTCTCCAAGTCTATCCCACGAAGGAATAGGCCCTTTCCTTATGGATAGCTTTTCCTCCACTCCGGAGATGGCAAGCTCCACAACCACTTCACAAGCTCCACTAAGGAGAAGCCCGGGTCTCTTCACAATCTTCCACGAAGAGGACACCACGGCACCAACCGCCAAGCCAACTAGGAGGTCACCCTCCAAGAGCAACAAGCTCACGGTCTCTCACTCGAACAAATCGTAGTGGAGAGCTCAACACTTATGCAAGAATGCAAAGCAAGAACACCAAGGGAATTCAAATCCCTCACTCTCAAATCCCACCAAAGCAACAAGTGCTAGGGAGGAATTAGAGAGGAAGAAGAATGGTGGAAGTCAACCAATGACTCCAAGATCTAGATCCAATGGGTTCCCCTCACTTAGAGGAGGAATTGATTAGTGGGGATTGTAGATCTAGATCTCCTCTTTCAAAGCCCTCAAAAAGATGCAAGAATCATAGGAGGGAAGGGAGAGGAAGCAAGCTCAAGAGGTTCAACAATGGAGGTCAATTTCGTGGTCAAGAACACCCAAAAACGTTGGGGGAAGAACCCCCTTTTATAGGGGAAAGCAAATATGGCCGTTGGAGAGAAAACAGCGAAAACTCGGTTCCAAAGTCGGTTGGACCGGCCCCAGAACCGGGAAACTCTGTCCCCAGGCCGGAGGACCGACCTAAAAACCGAAATACCTCTGTTTGCCAACCCGAAGTAGACTCGGTCGCGAAAACCGGAAAATCCGGTCTGAGATCCGGTCTACCGGAGCTGGAACCGGACCGTCCGGTGTGGGGCTCGGTTGAACCGGATCCACAACCGGGATGAAACAGACTTCACGAAAAACGCAATAACTTTTGCATCCGGACTCCGATTTCGATGATCTTGGGCTTGTTTTGACGAGGACAATAAGCTCTATAATATGGTGCATGAAAACATCATAGTCCAACAAAGGAAGATAGAACCAAATTAGTAAAGGTATGAAGCCTCCCTATAAGAAGAACCGGTAAAAACTCGAAAACGCCATAGAAGATGCATACGAATTCCATTTTCGATGAACTTGGGCTTGTTGAAGAGCTAGGAACAAGCTAAAGAACCTTACATGGAGAAACACCAAGAAGCAACAAAATAGGAAGATGCAAAGTATGCAAAGGATTGAGCTCCCTAAGACAATGTGATCAAGTTACCCAACTGAAAGCTCCTCTTGATAGTGCGGCTATCTATCCTATAACCCGGTCTCCCAAAAACCACCTTGAGACCGGTAAAAGGAAAACCTAGCAAGGCCATACCTTTGCCTTGCGCATCCCGCTTGATCTTGATGACAACGCTTCAAGCTCCATCCAAGCCGGAATGCATCACTTGATCATTGTTGCTTCGTGAAGACTCGTAATTTGCTCCCCCATACACCACTATGGGATAGCTTCATTAAGACACATCTTCACATGCCCATTATCACCAATATGAATGGCAAGCTTCAAGCAAATGATCTTCTCGAGTTGCTTATCTTGAACTTGCTTGTCTCAAACTTTGATGACGATCACCACTTGATGTCATCCTCTAATGGGTTATATGAGATCTTCACTTTTGAAGTATTCCCATGGAAAGATACCTATCCCATATAGAAAACGCAAAGGCACATATATAATGGGTTAGTTCATGATGCATAAATGACAAGGCTTACCATATCACAAGATCCATGTGGTGCATTCTTTATGCTTCATGTGTTGACCAACTTGAAATCACTCTTCACTCTTTGTATTGGTCAACCAAGTATCTTCTCATGCTCCATCTCAATATCTTGAGGTACATAAAGAATTCTTCATCTGATTACATGCTCTAAATCTTAGTCAACCATAGCTCAACTAATGAGACTATCATGACACCGGATTAGAGCCATATCTTGAATTCTTCTATTGAGATCACACTCTCAAGATCTTGAACATATCATATTCTTCTCTTAAATTTAATGATCTTGATGCCAAAACTCAAGGTATATCTTTATATTCATGGCATCCATACTTGAATCCAACACATGACAAGCATGACCTATGGAATATTCCTTCATATAAAACTCAATAAAAACATTAGTCCATGGGGATTGTCATTAATAACCAAAACCACACATAGGGGCAATTACCCTTTCAGTTTTGCTCACTTTACAAGATGTGGGACTAGAATGCTCTAACGGTGCAAGATGTGGGACTAAAGTGCATATACCTCTATAATATAATATGAGGACGGACCAGGTACTTTTTCTTGTCCATCATAATTTAGAAATGAGAATGAGTTAAGTGTTTTTTACTTGAACCGTTAACTATCATTGATACACATCTTCAACCAAGAATGAGAATGGGTTACTCCTATATATTAACCGTCGCAAAATCTAGACATATATCATATCTAGATACACGTCAATCTAAACAAATCTGTGAGAGCAACTCCAACAGGCGTTGTAAACCGCCCCTGCGCTAAAATAACCGTCTGTTTACAGCGTCAAAGCCCGCGCACGCCTTCAGCAGCCGCTGCATTTTTCCGCATGCGCCAAATAATTCCCCGCGCGCCCTTTTCCGCGCCCATTCTTTGCCGCCTTGCTGAGCGCGTGGCAATTTCTTTTCCCCTTCTCTTCTGCACAACACCCGTGCCGGGAAGCTCTGGCTACCGTGGTGTTTGCGCTCGAACGAGACGTTCTACTCCGAGATACGGTTCGGCGACGAGCGGATCGACCTCGGGACGTTCAACACGACGCACGAAGCGGCACACGCCTACGACGCCGTGGCATGACGGCTCGGCGCCCGCACACCGCATTAACTTCCACAACGTGTGGACGCGCGAGCAGGCCGAGGCGCTCGCGCCGCCGCCTTGCCTTGTCACGGAGGAGGAGCGTCGCCGCCAGCGCGACACGAAGCGTCGCCTCCTCATCGTCGAGCGCGACGAGCACCTGCGGCAGGAGTGGTGCCGCCACTTCCCTGGTGACATCGAGGCGCAGCGCAAGCACGACGCCGAGCAGGCGGCGAACAGGGCGGCGCTGAGGGCGGCAAAGCACGAGGACCACCTCGAGCGCCGGGCAGACAAGGCGGGCATTCATCGACGCACAGCGGGCCTGCCCGCAGATCATCGACGATGACGATCCCCGTTGGTTGGACGAATTGTCGTCCACGCCGGTGTCCTACACGACACCGGCCTTGTCCGATTCCGACTGAGAGGATTAGTAGCAAATAAAATGTAGTATATTTTATGTTCTATCGTATGATGTTTTTATGTATTTTTCAGATCTTCTGAATGTTAGTTTCTTTGAAAAAACTGTTTGTATGCGCTGCAATTTAGCCCGTCTGCTGGGGGCAACGTCTGCCAAATTTTAGCGCGCGGCTAGCACGTCTGGTGGAAGAGATTCGCGCGCGGCATGCGAAATCCAGATCGCACGCTGCATAGGCATTTTAGCGCGCCGGATTTTATGGCGGCTGTTGGAGTTGCTCTGATTATTAACATAAATGATAGAATAGAAGTAATAGCAGTAGTACCTCAATCTAGCTATTGAATTAGGCTTAACTGCTGAACTTGTATTGGTCGAACTTATCATAATTTGCTACAAAGAGTACGTGAAGAAATGGACAAACAAGGGTACATCATGATATTCATGATCCACCGCAGTCCACAAGGCAAACAGTCCACAAGGCAAACAGATTAAAAAAGAGAGGTGGTTGTAGAAGGAAAGCGGGTTGAGTAAACCTAGTCGCCGCCCTCGTCCTGCGTCGCCCCTGTGCGGGCGACGTGGACGATCTCCAATCGCCGCCGCCGGCCAGCCCCAACCCCTCTCCCTCCTTCTCCCCGCCGCCGTCGATGGCATCGTCAGGCAAAGCCTGGGCGCAGGTGACAGCCCCCCCTTTCCCCCGCTCATGGAGGCGACGGCGCGAGCAGGGTGGCCATGGCGGGCGGCCTGCTCGGTGAGGGGCACGCCGGCGCGGCTTCTACTGCGTGGAGACCTTGCGCCGGAGTGTGGACGACGGTTGTCCCCGACGGCGGTGGTGACGGCCTGAGCTCTTGTAGCATCTCATTTGTCTAACATATGTAATGCTACATGGTCTAGTAATATAATGGCTACTTCCTACATATAATTGGCATCATAATTATATCATGCTCATGTTATCATGCCACCTTGCATTTGAGCATCATATAAAACCCATTTTCATTTGGTTCTTCTCTCATATGCATTGGTAATTGTATTTGGTTCTTGATGAATGCTTGATGCCCAAGTTGAGTTGGGGGCATGTCTTTTATTCAACTCCATCACCTTTCTTTATCACCACCTTATAATTCCACCATCCTATTTACCCATGAGCTTTTACTTTCTTTTGGCATTTAATCTAGCTCATGTGAGTTGGGAGGGATCCAATTCTATTCTTTTGGCTTGGCCTTGATCCATATTTTTGGAATGCATGTGAATAAATGCCATGTGAATTATCTATTGTTTTGACAAGAAGAAAACATGGCATTTAATGATTATGCATGGGCCATACAAGATCACCACCATCTTTGATCCTTTGGTTTTTATTTGTTTTTGGAGTGGATCATGTTCTCTTGGGATCATGTCAAGTAAGCTCTATTCTTTTGCTCATACAATCACACCCTCACTATCTTGTCTCTCTTTTCCCTGTGCACCAAACCCTAAACATTTCTCTATCTTCCTTCCACCCTCTTCTTGATCCATCATGCATGGATGTGGCTTTGCTTGTCACATATAAAAGGCTCTACATCTTCCCCTCCTCCTCATCATTCCTTTTTGCTTGTTCTTAAAAAAATCAAATCCTAAACCCATGTCCTACCTCTCTCTCTTTTCCCTCTCTTAAAACCCTAACCACCCTAGCTATAACCACCACCCCTTTGCCGAGCCTACCATCCCACCCTCACCACCATTCTCTCCCTGCCATGCTGGCCCACACCCGAGCTACCCCATCTACCCCTTCTCCTAAACCCTAGCCGAGGCTAACCCTAGCTACACCCGAGCCTCCCCCTCTCCTTCTCCCTCTCTCTCTGCCACAAAGGGGCCACCCGAGCCTGCCTCTCCTTGTCCTCACCTTGGCCCACCTGGCAGCCCCTGTCCGCCCCCTTGCCTAGCCGCGACGAGCACATGAGGTGGAGGAACAAAAGGTGGTCGAGCCACCTTTTGCTTTCCAACCCGAGCCCCACGGCACCCTCTCTCCCCGTCCCTATCTACTCCCTCTCCCTCGTCTGGTAGCAGCCCCAGATCCCCAAGGCCTTCCCTTCCTCGCCCTTCTCCTCCCCACCAACTGCTGCTACCCCTCTCTCCTCCGTTGCCGTCCACCGTCGGCCTCCTCCATCTCCTCGTCGTTATAGCCGGTGGCGTGGCGATCTTGGGTGTCGAGGAAGCCCGCCGCAGCCCCGGCGACGTCCCCGTACACGCCAGCGAGGAGGAGAAGCCCCGGACCTACCGCAGTACCGCGACGCCGACGAGAAACCCTAGCTCCGGGTGCGCCTGCAACGCCGTCGCCCTGCTGCTCCCCGTCCCGATCCGAGCCCGCCAACGAGCCCGCGGTGAGCGCTCGACCCTCCCAGACATCCTCGACGTCGCAGTCGGGTCCTGGTCGCGTCGATCGCTCCGTCGAACGCTCTCTGTGCGCCGGCGTTCGCGGTCAGTTTCCAGACCGTGGCGTCGCAGAGGTAGATCTAGCCGCCTATCTACTCCCTGTCAGCAACCCCCACCTCACCACACTGGCTCCGTTCTCTACGCGCTCGCCGTGGTCGCGGGTTCGAACCCCCGCACCGTGCACCGTCCCTGACGCCGCTCTGTTCGTCAGTTTCGACAGATAGCGCGAGAAGATCCACAGTAGCAGCGCGCGCTTTGCACATACCCTCCCCCACACTTTTTGGCCTCCACCCGCAATCCTTCGAGGCCCACCAGACAGACTCCCATGGTAGTTTTGCAAACAGGTCCCCGGTATTTCGTAAACCCCATCCCGCAGTCCCCGAATCCACCACGTGTCGCCCACCGGCTGGCCGCGCGTGCAGTGGACCCGTGAGGCCGCCAACCCCACCTGTCAGTCGCATAGTCTAGCTAAGCTCGCGGTAAGAAAAGGTTCTGCGCGCCGAATCCGTCCAGTCAGCAGTGACCCCACCTGTCTGTGACTGTGGCTAGGAGAGGTCGAGTATAAAAAGTTTTTCCGTTTATCTGTTTTAATAAAACAATTCCAGGAAATGTTTAAATTCAAATTCAAATCTGTTTTTAATAACTTTTAATTTGTAAATCCAAATAATACAAATGATATATGTTTTTGAATCAGAAAAATGTGAGGAATTCAAATATGCCATTCAAAATGTTGTTTAACCACTTTAAATTTTCGAGATAAGTAAAATTACAATAAAATGCCCTTTTCTTAATTATCTAATAACTTTAGTTTTATAACTCCAAATTCGACAAATAATATGTCTAAATCGATCAGCGCGATGAGCCCGTTCTAACTATGCATTCCTTGTTCTGAATTGAAACATGCATCAAGTCATTATTAAAAATCAGAACTGTTTATGGCAATAAAACTGGGCCACATAAATAATAAAATGATTTATTCTTGCCCCACACCTCACCCTTGCCATGCTACATTATTGCCATGTAAATTATACATCATTCATCATGGCATGCTTGTTTGCTTGTCGCATTTTAATTCATATGCTTGTGCACTTTATTTATGTTGGCCCTTGTTTGTTTGGTTATTCTTCGAATAGACGCCCAGCAGGAGAATTATCAAGAATCACAGGAGTTCTACCCAGATCCATCTCTCGCTTCAACTGAGCTGCCAGGCAAGCACTACCACATGCTTGCATACATATAGTACCTATTGCCTCTATCTTATTCTTGCATCATTGAGTCGCGATTGCATTAAATTGAATCCCAAGTACTGCATAGCCTTTACTTTTAAACCCCACCGAGCTTGTTCCTCCATCCCATGAGCCATTACTACAGGAGTTGTTTGAGCCATGCGAGTCGTAGAAAAGCATGGGTAGGGTATGTGAGTGTCTGATGGATAACGAGGTACCTAAACAACTTAACCTGAGTAGTAATGGGATAACTAATGAAAGAGGCACCGGTGGGCAATATCTGCTATTTGGTTTTTCCTGCTCACTTGTGTCCCGTAGGACCCCGAGTACTTGATTCCCGTTCCTTGACTATTCGCACTATCCACATCCGGGAGGCCTTATGGACCCCCTTGAGCCAGAGCTTGATTCATTTCTATTTCTTGGGGCCACAATTAGTTTGGGGTTTTATTACTATCCTGTACTTATGCCATGTTTACTGTTTTATTTAAGATTGTGCGAGGAGCACCTGTACTGTTTAGGGATCACGACACGATTTCGCGGTATCGACAAGCCCAGTCACATTTTCGGGTTCCCCGTCGTTTACAGCCGTTCTCGCAAACCCTGGGTCCGTCTCGGAGTCGGCCAACTTCGTTGCGGGTAGCTTATTGGGGTGGCCCCCTGAAATATTTCTGAATCCTATGATCGCTTTGTCGTGAATGCCTCGTTGGGTTTTGAGTTGGTTTTTTCGAGGTTGATCGAGTGTGTGTTGCTATTTGTGCACCCCTGCAGGGTCAATCTTGCTGAAAGCCATGTCCGCGGTTATGGACGACTTGGAGCACAGTTTCTCGATCATAGACAAGTATAACTAAAGTACCGCTTTTAATCTGACTAAATATCTGACTAGTAAATAGTGTAATACTCATGGAATGGATAATAAAACTGCCAACGGATGGGTTGTTCGTCCGCTTTCTCGTTGGTAAGCGAGAAGGAGGATGGATCTGTTAATTATACTGTTATAACTGTTGTTCTTAATTAACGGACATCCATCTATCTTTGGTTAGGCGGATGGTTAGCGAGTATCTATAGGCTTGTTAGTTATTATCTTTTGCCGCAATTGCGTCACCCCAGGTATATGTCCCCTTTAGAGGCATAAAGACTTGTTGAGTACCCCTAGGGTCTCACACGATAAATTGTTTGATTCAGATGAATAGGTGTATTCGCAAGATGGATACTGGGTGGAGGAGACGGATGATGTTGGCAACGATCACTCAGTGTAGAGATTCCGGGAACGGGGATCCGCGAGATCTATGGGCGGGATGTGATTATTTATGTGGCATCTTATGCCGATTTGCTTCTTATCCGTACTCGGATCTTGTTTTCCGTTTCCGCCTGATACTCTGATGTTTGATGTATGAGGAGCTATCCGAAACTATTATTACTATCTAGGATATTTGGATCTTGCCATATGGCGTTGCAATATTTCTATTTTTTTAGATGGAATGGCTCTGAGGACTGTTGTATGTGGCTTGCATACATACTCACTTGTGTATGTAGTTGATCCCTTCGCTTGCCGATTACGCCGCTCGTTCTTGTCCCGATGTTCTGAAAGTGGTTAGGACGGCCGAAAGGTCTACCTGTGAGTGGCCCCTAGGCCCCATCGTACTATTTTGACCACTTTCGCTCATCCAGGCTTGCAACTAAGAGCGTAATTCACTGAGGTAGTTACAGCTCTGCTATGGTTTTGGGAGACGTCGTCGGGATGATGGAGGCGACGTCGCGTCAGAATAAGGGTGCTGGAGCTCGATCCCCATCTCGACAAGGCCACTTGTGGCGGCGTCGGCGAGCTGCTGGCCTGGTATCCTCTCAGATCTACGGATCTAGGGAGGGTGGTCTCTCTGGGCGCGGTCGTTTTTCGACTCTGCCGTGGAGCTTCGGGAGTCGGAGGGCTGCTGTTGCTGATGTCTTCCCCTCGGTCGGCCGTGGTGGCGAGGGAGTGGAAGGGGATGGTACAAACGCCTTCCTAGTTAGGGTTTTGTATGGTCTTTTTTTGAGATACGACTGTCGCGTCTTGAAGCTTCTTCTGGCCGGCCATGGTGGCGAGGGGAGGAGGCGACTCGACGTGGCGTCGATGGATGGGACCTTATGCTCGGGGATCTTGGATTGGAGGTACTGCCTGGTCTTCACCATCTCCTGCCTGCCCGATGGTTTGGAAAAGTCTCTTAAATCTCACACCTCGGGGTGGGCACTCCCGCGGTGTTCAAAGCCAAATGTGGTGAAGGTGGCGGCGGTGATTCGATGGGGCCTGAAGATGTGCTGCTTCTGGATCCGATCCTGGTACTTGGGTGGTGACGATGAGGACGATGGGCTTGATCGTGTTTTGGAAGTACGGTGTGTGGTCTTCAGGGTCCATGTTGTATTTTCTTTTTTTTTCTGGAGTCGATTGTAATCGATTTCGCCATTGCTGAAATTACATCGGTGATTATCTCAAAAAAATAATTAAAAAAGAGAGCAGGTATATAGCTTTACATCAATCATCCACCTTTTTCCAATTCAAAGTTTCAAATTTTTTACCCACAAAAAAAAGTTTCAAATTTTAAACCGTGTCTGAGCGGTACGTTGCGTCTTAAAAAAAGTTACATGAAGTTTTCTTTGTTAATCGGTGACAGAACCGGAGTAATTTTCTAAAAAAAAATGTAGCGGACGGAAACGGTAAAAAAAGCACAGGCCAGCACTCTCCCCGACTCCCCCTCTACAGTTGAACTCTGAACTGAAGCCCCTACCTGAAGACAAGACAAGCGAGGAGCATAGCGCAGAGGCGCCGCGACCACGAGAGTCCAACCCCCCCACCTACTCGCCCTCCCCCCAGCAGAACCCCCCCGTTGCCACCGTGATCCCGCGACCGCGATGTCGTCGTGGCTGCGGAGCGCGGTCAGCAAGGCCGTCGAGGCGGGCGGCCGCAGCGGCGTCACCCGCGCCGTGCTGGGCTACGCCGACGCCGTCGCCCACCACGCCGGCCAGGCCGTCGCCGAGGGCACCAAGATCCTCAACGATCGCATGGTGAGCGCCCCCTTCCCTTCCGCTTTGCTGCTGCCCCTGCTCCCCCACCCCCTCCCGGAAGCCCCCTTCGGTTTCGTCGAAATCCTTGCTGCCTGTCGGGGAGGCGCGATGCGAACTGAGAAATTAGCCAGTCAAACGCGCGATTCCTGTGCTGAATACCTAACTTAAACGCCATTTGAGTTGTCATGGTACTAGTTTAATCTGTACGGATTGCGGAGATCTCTGAACAATGGGATGATTTAATGTCCCACATGCGTTGCCACAAAGGGGGAGAAAGGTTAACACGTTTGGGGATTTGGGCTTTTATCAGGCTTTTTGACTTTACGGCTCTGGGAACAGTGCGTACGTACTTGCAATCAAGATATCAAATGCCCTGGCCTTGAATCCTGACGATGGTCATGTGGAATTTGTCCTAAGCTGTTCAAGTGTGTTAATGTGATCTGCAGAGCATGCAGAACTACAAAAGTGTGAAGAAGACAGTGAAGCGCCTGGAAGAGGCGGCGGTTTCGGCGCGTGGGGACGAGAGGGTTCAGGTGCTAAGGCGCTGGCTCAGGGCGCTCCAAGAGATCGAGGCTGCACTCGGAGGTTTGGATGGGAGCACCACGCAGAGTGCCTCTTCAAATGAACCGCCGACCATCTCGAAATCACCATTAGCAAGAGTATGCACCTGCGCGTCACATTGCCTTTTGTGTGTCCGTTTATCCTGCTCTATGTCTGCTATGCTTCATGTCTTCTGACGTCGATTCTCGTGCACAGGTTCTGTTTTATGATGCTGACATAGGAGGAGCTCCTATGAACTTCCGAGATGTATTCCTCTATAGCCAAGCACTCGAGGGTATTGCATTGTCCATGGTGAGTTGGTTCAGCCATGCTATCCTGGCTGTGAAGATAACATCTAGTACTTCATCTGACTAAGTAATTCATTTTTTAACTGACCAGCTTGAATTTACCATTATGTTCATCTGACTAAGTAATTCATCTAGCATTTTTCATGCTCAGGTTCTTGAAGCTCCGAATGAAGAAGAGGTCTCCCTGCTTTTGGAAATTTTCGGGTGAGCTTATTGTGTACATGATCTACCTTTATATTTAGTGGTTAGTGTTGCTAATTTTATGATATATTGATCTAATAGGTTTTAAATGTCTTTAAAACCTCATTTCCGTTTCTGCTTAGTTGGCATAATATGAATATATGGTTATTTGCTTAAATACTGTAGTACAGGAAAAAGAGCATCAGAATTGTATTGATTATGCTAGTAGTTTCGTGGTCCAGATGAATTATACAGTATATGATCTTCTGAAAAAACCGAGTAACTTACTGCTTTGAAATTTTATGGATTGTTTGTATACTTTAGTGTTTAACTGTGAATTTCATGGTTATTTACGAGATAGCATCTGCAAAGTGTGGATATAAGATTCTTATTTTATTATTATATGTTTATTTGGTCTAAATACTGTATATTCTTCCTGAAAATGCACAATTAAGATAACACTTTCTTATGGTTTTTATGTGGTGTTACTATCCCTGAGAAAATATGCTTGCTCGATAATTCATGTAATGAAATCATGGAACAATATAAGCTAGTTATTATAGGTTTCCCACATATTCTGAACAACCGCAGCGGTTGTGAAGGCCTTGCATGCAGTGGCGAATCTAGGATAAAATCACTGGGGGTGCTAAGCTCAAAAAATTCCCCATTGAGCTTTGCATTCAGTCACGAGTAGTCCAAATATACTACTAGCTAAAAGAATTTCTATATTTTTGGAGGGGGTGCCATGGCACCCATGGCACCCCCACTAGATACGCACTGCTTGCATGATTGAGTTTACTGCTCCCATTTTACTGAGTGTTTTTTTATCTCAATAACCTTTCCATTTTAACTATTTGTCATTTCCTCTAGTCTATGTCTTACAGGAGGGAAAGAAATCAATAATGCAATTATGAGCAGTATACAAGACTTAGCAAAATCATTCTCAATTTACCATGATGAAGTCTTGGTACGTTTTGTTGGATGTCTTATACTCTTATTATGCCATCTATTTAAATTACTAAATCGGCGTGAAGCTAAAGTTACAAAGTAATACTTTGTACAGATGAAATGTGGTTATTCAGAGTATGTAATGTATCTGACAACAAACTTGCAGTCTACAACTATCATTCACACATATATATACTTGATCTCTTCTTCCCCGCTGTATTGAGTTTCATTGTCTATTTTATCTCCATTTCTTGCTTACTGTTGAAATGGTAGAATAATATATCATAGCTTCCCCCTTCTCTTTGTAAGTACTCTTGAAATGGTAGAATAATATATCATAGCTTCCCCCTTCTCTTTGTAAGTACTCCTTCATCCTTTTTTTTTCCACAATATCCTTTTTGGGTGATCTGTGTTCTACACCACACATGATTTGTATCACCTTTTTTATTTTCATAACCGTACAAGACCCCTAACACAAGGGGTAAGTGATGTGTTATGACTTTGTTATTTGATTAGACCTTTTTGGTTTCTTACGAAATAACAATGAAAATGGACCAATGGCCATAGATGATGAAGCCAGTCATTTGATATGTCAGACTGTGAGGCTGTGACTTATTGCTTGAAGAACTAGAGCGATAATGTGATGATGCATTTCTGTTCCACTGTCGCTGGACTAGGGCTATTCTCTTCTATGGAGAGAGGACATAAATTGTTCACTATTACCCATTTTGTATGTCTCTCCGTTAGGAGAAATTTGATGTGATGCACAAGTTAGTTTTGAGAAATTTGACTTATTGTAACATATTATGCTCCTTCACATATATAGGTGAAACGTGAAGAGCTGCTTCAGTTTACCCAGAGTGCTATTTCAGGACTAAAGAGGAGTGCTGATATTGTGAGGTGAGCATTTATGTACTAACCAGCTGTCAAACTCTGATTTTCTTGCTGATTTTTTGCGTCTTCTGAATATTGTTTGCTATAATGAATGTACACCATGTATTTTTGCAGTAATTGTTTCATAAATGTCAACTAAACTGCCAATGATGTGAATCATAAATCTGGACACTCGTTTTCCTTTTTTCTGTTCCTATGGTGCTTTTCCCTCTACTTTTGCAGGCAATGGGTAGCACTTCTTTTGTTGTTACTCTAATATGTTAATTTCGCTTCAGGATAGATGCTGAAGCCATAGAATTGTGGAAGAAACTAGGTGAGAAGGAGGCATTGCGAGTTCAATCAACTCAAGGTCCAGAAAAAGTATCGGAAAATACTGCTGTTGCAATCGTTGAGGTGTTACATATTCACAGAAGTTTTCTTGATTTACCTGAGTTGTCACTCGCCAGATTTGCACAGTGCACATGTTTAGCCTGAGAACTTGAACTATTTCATTAGAGTTTCTTATTTCATCCTACCCTATTGAGCGAATTCTGGTCAGGGAAGCACACCTGGCAGATAGATTCTCCCTGAAAACAAATACAAATGACTAATTGACTATACAGAACGGAAGTGCCAACCATGGTTTCACTGATCATGTTAAATATGCTGACTGCATCTGTAGGCAATAGTTCTCTTCTAAACAAAGTCAGTAGTTAGTGTTACATGTTCAGTTTGTTTTGACATGTTACATGTTCTCCCCTCTGGCCAGTCTTTCAAGGAAGCACTCACTGAAGTCCGGTTCTGCTCTAGAATGGAAGACCTTCTACTGAAGAAAAGATCATTTAATGCTGGGGATTCCCCAGAGGTCCATTTCCAAAAGGCATGTATTTATGTGATCTATATATCAATGTTAAGCTAGACATTTTTGTGTTTTGAAATTAACTATCCTGTTTTGGACAATGAAAACAAATGTAGTTCACATGAATGAAAACACGCATGCATTTTTTTGGAGAAAGTAGTACTCCCTCCGATCCATAATAAGTGTCACTCATCTAGTACAAAGTTTGTACTAGCTTAGTACAAAATGAGCGACACTTATTATGGATCGGAGGGAGTACTTAAGATCTCCAGTAGGGATATCTTTTAATGTTATGCGCTGCAAAGTGCATACTTCTACTTTTTTTGTTCCTAGAACTTCATCTGTGAACTTAATTAGTACTAAAATAATCGATCTGATGAGTCATGGGACTATGTTATATTTTATTCCTTCTTATATATATATATATATATATATATATATTTACCAATGAATAGTTGTATACTATGCACTATTACCCATATCTGTTGGACGCTTGGACGTGACGACTGTAAAAGTTGATTCTTCTGCTAAAGTTTCACACATGTTTTGTGTGGTTCCAAAGGACCAATTACCAATGTGCATTGTTGCCACTGCAATGGTGTCATCTTTCGTGTTACATTTTAATTAATTTAGACTTCTGATATTGACTTGGTACTCAGCATCAACATTGTTTATATATGCACACTTGGTGAAGCATGGATTGCAATAACAATACCATTGGGTAAACTTTGCAGGTTGACAAACTGAAGGTCTTAGCATCTTCCCTTGCTAATTCATCCTCCAAAGCAGAGAAGCGTATTGTGGATCACAGGTGGAACTTCCATACAATTTTTTCTATATGATTCTTTTGATGCATACTTTGTAAATTCATGTTCCTTTATCGATGATCCATTAAAGTTTATGTTTTTTCTGGGTGAATTCATAAACTCATAGACCATGAAATATCTGTCATGTTGCTCCCTATTATGGTTGTGTGTTCTTCTCGATTTTGCTGGTGCATTTTTGTTTCGAACTATTCCATTCATTGTACAAAAAACTTTGAGGTGAACTTCAAATTTTATTTTGCATGCTGCCAGACGCCAGAAAGAGGAGGCTCTTAACTTTCGTGCCAAAAAGGAGATTGAAGTGAGTGCAGTTGAAAAAGTAAGAATCCTAGCTCATATGGTGGTATATAATATGTTTGTACTCCTATATGAACTCATATATTAGAACATTGGACTTTTGTTGTGACTAGTAAAAGTGCCTGTGCGTTGCACTGGGAAGACCGATCCAATTCACATGGAGAATTTTTTTGTCTTGCCTCATGACACCGGTCTCGAGCTAGACGTTTTTCTTATCTTGGCCGAACCTATTCACACCGGTTACGGAGCTATGCCGCAACTTAGAAATTATTTCTACTACCTATATTGACATGATTTGTAGATTTTCAGATAAATCATATTCCAAAATATAGTATCCTAACACTCGTACTGACTTACGTAAAAGAAGACAGACGTATTCACTTTGCAGACGCCTAATGCGGAGGGCGCATGCAGATTTTTTCTTTTTCCAAACCCCTTTTTCTTTTTCTGCAAAATAAAAAATAGAAAAAAGCAAAGAAAAGAAAGAAAAAACGCATATGAGCTCTCACCTAAGAGTCCAAGTAGTTTACTACTCCTAACTTGCAGGTTGCAGCCCCTAATTTTGTCCTTCGGAGAGCCATGCGCAGTACTAAGTTGTGCTTACATATGCTGCTTAAAAAAAGATACTAAGAAAATAACTGATACGTGATACCACGTGAAAGTCCATGTAAAAGGTAATAGATAATGCATGAGCCCAGCCGGCCATAAGAATCCGATTAGCTTACTATCCTAACGAGCATCCTATATTGATTTGGTACGTGTTCTCCTAGGCATGCCCCTGCTCCTTCGACCCACTGAGGTGGCCCGACGAAAGAAAAAAAAGAACGAACCGTTACCTGACTTATGGGTGGCATTGGTGGGTAATATTTCCAGAATTGCAGGGGTAAAACCGTCCAAAAAAGTGTAGGGACGAGGAGAAACACTCCGTACTTTATTATTATAGGTATAGATATAGATTTCCCTTTAGCACCTAGTTTCAGCTATGCACTTTTTGGACACTTCTCTTATTTCATGACAACTGCATTTAACACCTTCTGTAAGGAAGCCATTATGCATGTGCACAGTATCCTTGGGATAAAATGCTTCCAACAAGTCAAGCTCGAACCAGCCAACGGTGGAGTTTGAGGCTAGAGTTAGGCTCGAGCTCAGCTGGAGCAAATGGAATGAGGTTGAGCTCATCTCTTAAAAGCTCAGCAAGGAGATCACGTATATAATAAATGAAGAAAACGACTTCCACTCTGAGCTCAGCTTGTTCCAGTCCTTTAATTTCCACAATTTCATGGAGAAAGTTCACTCCGAACCAATGGACAGAGGAAAAAAAAGGTTTCTCAAGAAATCATCAGCTCTTGGACAAATGCCTTAAAAGGATATTCAGAAATCCACATATCCTATGAACTGTGTTGTGTGCAATTTGGTGCTGTGGCCTGTGCTGCTACAGTTCGATGTGGGTTTAGCTCCAACTCTGTTGTACCTCAAGAGACACATCAACTGGAGAAGACAATGAGAAGGATAAGGAGGGAATTAAAGATGGACTCATGGGGTCCCGTGGCTGCTAGGGCTAAAGTTTGCTCACTTGTTGTGACTGGGTTTGAGCTGCTGACTGCTGAGTCAGGCGATGAGCCAGAAGAAATGAAATTTGCACATAAGATGGACTATTGGAGTGAGGTAGCATCAAGCCACCAATGACCATTCAAGTAACAGAAAATTAAACTTGAGCATGCACACAAGCTCTATGGAATAGCTTGTTAATTTTGAGCTTGGGCCAAGCTTGAACCGAGCCTAGTTCTAGCTGTGGACTTGAATAGTTTGTTGAGCCTACATTTTTTTTACAAGGCTATTAGGATGTCTACCTATGTTGTGGAGAATAAGCACTTCTTGTGCCAATGCATACATGGCACACTTTTTGAGAAAACGCAAAGAAAGCTTTGCGTTTCATTTCATTGAGAACATAGAGAAAACACAAAGAAAGCTTAGGATGTCTACCTATGTTCGCTCACTTGGAGAATAAGCACTTCTCGTGCCATTTATGTACAACATGCAGCCATACATGGCACACATACATCATAAAAATGAATACACGGATAATTTTTGCTTGTTGCATATTCTGCTGATGCTCCAATCGAGAAACATATGTTTATTGTGTCACTGATATAGGACTTGACTGCTGAGATTTCTGAATTGGAGAAACAAAGGGATGAACTCGAGGCTCAGTTGAAGAAGGTACCTTACTTTTTCCTCAATCAAGATGTTTATTATTATCTTCATGTTGACTTTGTCCAGTCCTAGGTTTGACATGGACACAGATGTACCATCCATTGTTCATTAGTTGCCTTTAACCCATAGTGGCAAAGGCCTGATACAGGTTATCTTAGAATTGCAACGTTGTAATAAAGGTGTTTACCAGTTATCTTTACCGGTTTGATAATTTAAAAGTATCCCCATGAACTTTTCTTTCGTCTTATGGATAAAAGAGTTTCAGAAGAGTATGCATCAACGAGGATTTCCGAAAACATGAATACTTTCCCACACAATGGAAGATCCTTTTGTTCATTATAAACTCCTTCTGGGCCTTATCAATCTCATTATTTACATCTCTATAGAGTAGATTGTAAATGCCAGGTGTCCCCCTGATGGAGTCCTGTTATTAATTTGCCACTGGAAGACTTTAATTTTAATTTTGAGGTCCTTTCTCTGTTTCTCCAATAGGTCAATATTTCACTAAATGCTGCTGTTGGACGGCTGAAGCTAACGAGAGAAGAGAGGGATCAATTTGATGAAGCAAACAACCAGATGATCTTTAGCCTAAAAGCAAAGGTGCTGTCACTTTTCTGATTGACCCATTTTTTGTTTTCTTCCTGTAATATTTCACGAGATCAATTTTCGTTGTTTTTGTTAAGTATTGATGAGCTTGTTGTTTTCTTCTCTCGCATTAAATCAGGAGAATGAACTTTCAAAAACTATTGCCTCATGTAATGTGGAGGCTGGTGTAGTCAAGACTTGGATCAATTTCCTTGAGGATACCTGGCAGCTTCAGTCATCATATGATGAACAGAATGAAAAGAAAGCAAAGTATGTAGTGATTATCACATACTGACCTCGAACTGCAACCATTTTGTAAATCTGTAATTAAAACTGGTACTGCATTTCTTAATCAATCCAGCTTTATTTTTTGGTTTATGACTGTAGTGATGAATTAGAGAGGTGCACAAACAATTTTATGAAGTTGACGAAATACCACCTTTCTACATTCAAGGTACTTGGTTGGACATAAATGTTGAAAGCCCTTGCTGCATCTAGCAAACACACTAAACAATTATAGTATGTCTTTGATTCGCTGTCTTGTATGCATCTTCTGCCTTGGACAGGAAGTTCTGAGCCCATCGATTGAGCGGATCCACACATACGTGGATAATTTGGCGGTCTTAAATTCAAGGTTGTTCAGTTGTTTTTCTTGAGACTTCTCATATACTCATGGAGCATCTTTTTTTATACAATTATTATACGTCCTAATGACTTTGCCATTGTGTGATTTGGACCAAATGTTGTAGGGATGAGTCAACAGAACTTGAAGATGAAGAGGTGTCGGAAAAGACAAGCCCACAGAAATCCCTTGAGGAGGAATATTTGGAAACTGAAAAAAAGGTTCCTAACGAGTATCCACTGTTGCTTACCTGGTTTTATAATTGGACTGCTAAATAATAATTCCTTAAAAATATCAACCTCTTTAAATAAACATCCCTACGTATCTGTATTTATTCCCTAGAATTGTAGTTGTGCAGTAAAAATCACATCATGAACAAATATGGTTTTGAATAAGTTCAACTTTGCTTTTAAAATAAGTACATTGGGTAGTTGGGTTGCTGTTGATGTTGCAATGTTTTCAGATCGTAATTGCCTTCAGCATCACTGATCACATGAAGAGGCTGTTTTATTCCGAACAAGGGGCCAGTTCTAGGTACTATTAAATTTTGCATACTTTTTTTGTCTTTCTCGTGATCTCGTCCCTATGATTCGTTTTGTGGCATTGCTGATCCCTGCAGCTGGACGTATCTCGTTTGTTTTCTTTTCAGGCGAGATGATCCAGAGGTCAGGAGCTTATTTTCTGAGATTGAGAAACTGAGAAAGGCATTCGATTCTATAGAAAGGCCAACACTAGATATCGAAGTCCGCAGAGCAAAGGTGCCAACGAAGGAGCGACCCGAAACGAGCTCTTTGCCTGTGCAGGCACCCTCTACGTCCGAAGCTGCACATGTGGACTCGCCAAAATCTCCAGTGAAATCCGAGCAGACGCCGCATCCTGATTCGGAGCTTGCAGAGTTGGAGTTAGAATTTGGCAAGTCCAATAGGTACTCCCCTGAAGATATAAGTGGGTGGGAGTTTGATGAGCTCGAAGAGGAGCTGAGAGCAGACATATCCCAGTCGAGCAATACAAAATAACCACATGAAATCCTACACCATTGAGATGTATACTATGTTGGGCAATGCATGCCGCGGAATACCTGAATGTACATAGTGCTATTTTATTGTGTCAATTGTTTTATTCTCACTGCATGAGATGCAAATATGTAACACTACCTTGACCATTTGTTATTTGTTTGTTCTTGACATGGACATGTATACGTCATATGTGCAAGGAAACGTTGAAATCCCACTAATATGTTCTTCAGGCTTCTGAACAAAGTGTAATTTACATTTGAAACATACTTACATCCCAACTGCGGCTTGTGGTGCAGCTGGCTCTGGTTTAAGTCTACAAGTTTTTTTAAATTTTCTGAAATGACATAATAACCGTATCTAATTTGTGTTAAGTTTTTTTTGAATGTTTCACCATGCTCTGATTAAATTCAATGTTTATACTACATTGGATTTGCAGTATGTGCTGCTGGTGCTTGGAGATCACATGATATCAACGCGAAGTTGACAACCGGCAAACGGGCTATCCATCAGCTAAGTTCACCTTAGCACGGTAACAGCATGTGGTCATCACATTGTACCGATTGCAAATCTAATTTAATAAGCACAATTTGATATGAAGGCATCAATCTACATGCTTCATTTGATTGACAGTCATGAATACAGTGAGCGATTGATAGCCTATTCTTTCCGCTCCAAGAGCATGTTGAAGGCTCATAATGTGATATAGAACTATCTTTGAAAAAAAAAGACCAACAAGTAGTAGATCAAACACAAGCACACACAAAGTAAATTGACACAAGAGATCGAGCACTAGGAATGGTGATCTTTTGCTTTATAACATTGGATCTCAGCAGCTCAATGATTCCCATGTGATTAAGCAATGGCCACCTCCTCTATGTAAATATAGCCGGCCCAGGATATGGTTGTGGAAATTGACCACATATGTAGGCTCCAAATGGGATGGAAAGAAAATTTAGCACAGCTCTCGGGAAATGCTTTCATGTAGTCAAAATGTTAGAAATCAGATCCAGAACATAGGTAGAGTTTACAACAGACAGGAATAACTAATTACTTAGCAACTTGGCCTTATTCCAAGCTGAAAAAATAATTAATACATACAAAGTACTAGGTAAATTCACAATTCACCAAAATTTCATCCTAACACCACAAAACTGAGCAAGGCCAACAATCAGGCATAACATGAAGGTATATACTGACAAAATCATGAAGGCGGTGAGGGAAGAGGCAGAAAGTGTGTCAACCGAGAGATTTACTAGACCAGTTAGGATATTTGCCTGTAAGGGAAGTAAATGTCAGTTCCTTTGTACTGACTGTTTAAAGAAATCAATCATATTTCTGCTAGAGATTCAAATTTCCGTTCCACTAGCCTGGACGTTTTCATTATGGCAATCACTACAAAGAATACCAGCAAATGTTCTTACCAGAAGGAATGAGCCGAGCATATTTCGATTGAACGCGTCCTCAAGAACCAAGTTATTGTCATTTGAGGTGGACCCCACTAGTGTGAGAATAGATATAACCTGACCATTAATAATAGTTATCGTCAATAGTGGAGTCTGAGCCAAAAAAAAAACGCTATACCTAGTTACCATACAATGATAAAGGTTGGCAGGCTTCATTGTTCATCTAAAAAACAGGCTCATTGTTCATCTTGAAAAAAACAGGCTTCATTGTTCTCAAACCCATAATGAAACGGATCAATTTACTCCAAATGTAATTAAGTAGCGTACATCTTCAAAATATTAAAACTAGATGAAGAATATGAATGGTATAATTATAATTTCAGACCAGCTGCTCACATTATTTTAAGTTAAAGTCTGAATGTCATCCTCGGTTAGGAAGATGAAATATGAAACAAACACTATCCTTGCTGTTTTGGGAGGTGTTATTGATTAATATGAAGGTACTATCATTTAAATTACACATTATACTTGTGGTTTTGACTCATCATGTGGCTTAACTGTTAATCACTGCTGCACATACAAAGTATATCACCCAAAGGGTATAGAAGCTAATATGAGTAATCTGGATGTCCTAATCTGACAACGAATGCACATATAAGTTCATAAGAGCGACTAAGAGGAAACTAATACCTGGAAATTCTGGCCAAACACAAGCATAACATAAGCGAAATTGCACTGCAAAATGAAATGGTAAAATCATTATTAGTCCAGAAGGTAAAAGAGCAAAATTAGGCTCCTCGCCCGAATTACACATGAGTTTGAGTGTATAACCAGTGTTTGTACCGTTTCAGTATGAAAAGCACTAAGTTAATCTGTGTACATATTTCAGAAGCAATATACATCAAGTTACCGACATCTAATTGAATCAAAGCTTGCATAAAAGGAATGTGCTTCATTTGGCAACTTGGAACATGGATAACTGTTTTGCAACACAAGACAACAAAGAAAATCCTAAACTTAACAAGGATAACGTGTCCATTCAGATATTATGAGAACAATAGTGTTCCATATAGCATAAACCTACTGCTACTACATCACATACTACCATTAAAAAAGTTCAAAGATGAATCTGCGTTTTTTTACTGCCAGAGTAGCTCATTAGTTCCATACCATTCGACGAGAAACTCTTTCAATGCAGCTGTCAAGAATGATCGCCAAAATCCTATGAACATGCCATCGAAAAAAAGTGTTAACAATGAGGAAACATTAGAACTCCAACCATAGGTGTTTCTGTTATTGTTGTTTCCTACCAAAAAGATGCCGCAAGAACCCATACTTTTACCACTTGAGTACTCCTATTTTTGCCTTTTAAACTAATGTCAAGGAACAAGTAGTAACCTAGAGAAACACCAATCAAGTACATACCCCAGTATCCTGTCAAAGGGGGAAACTGATTAGATTGCATACCGGCGATATTGAGAATGCAGATATAAAAATGACTCGACAGCATAGGTTATCAGCATATTAAAACTTAGCAAAGCAATAAAAAAGAATAGAAAGATTGCCCAACTGGATGCATGTTATCTCAAGCATGTTTGGCGCTGTACTCCACGTCCACTGTCTTTGACATGGCCTCCGCGTCCTGTGGTGCCTTGTCGCACCAACCGCAGTAAACTCCTCCTGCCGCCATAACCCCGCTCAATCTATAGCCCTCTACTTCCCATACAGTTCTATGCTAAACCAGATAGTGCCTGGATCATCCTCTACAACCAGGATAATAGATCGGTGGGAAAGGTGAAGTGGTCCCTCACCCAGGAACCTCTAACTGCTGTTGCCACCGGAAGAGTTCTTGGGAGAAAGAGACAAAAAAAAGGCGATGACGACAGAAGGGCATGCAAGGAGGAGATATTAAAAAATAAAATACATAAGAAAAAGAATAGAAAGAGAAACTATGTTAGCCAGACATGTATGCAAAATACCGACATACGCGTGCACGTGTGTGCCAAAATTCAAGCAGTTTACCTTTTTTTTGTTTGAGGCTATCAGACTTGTGAGAGAAAGCAAAACAAGAGATCAAATTAACAGCACTCTCTGGTGTTTGTGGCTTAGCCGCAACGATAATGTTACATACAATACGCTAAGCTGCTCTCTTACTCACGCATATTGAAATTCTACCCTTTATTCAGCCAGTTGGCAATGTGGCACAACATAGGAGAACTGGAAGTGGTGTGCCCTTCCAATCTGCAGGATCTTCAAGCACAACATTAGGATATTGCAAGAAGCACAGGCATGCGCTGATTGGATTATCTTTTATAGATGTCTGTTTTGTTACTTAGTGGCAGTGTATAGCTATTTTTATCCTGGTGCTAAGTTGGCTGTAATTTAAACTGCATATATTTTTATTTTGTGGCTTCTCACTCCTGAGGTGATTAGTTTGGTTCTAATCATGAGCTGGTAAACCCAGCATAACACCTGTATCAGCAATGGTATTTCGTCCGACTAGCAAAAAACAAACTTGAAATGATCTATGTTCCTCACCACCTTAAGCAAAGAAATGACAAAGAAACCATGTGCACAAAAGTATTTTTACCAAATATGCTATACACGCCTTCCTTATTCTGGCTGATTATATCAGCACTTCTCTCATCAGAAATGAGGTACTCATTCAATCCAACATTTAGCCATACTTGGTATCCTGTAGAGAACAGATAAGAGCAATTAACTCTTGAAAAGGAGGATCATTGCACTTTTTAAGCCTTCTAACCAAACTATCAAAGTAGAGCTGTTAGTACCTGCAAGAACAAGCATACCAACAATCCCACAATATTTAGGATGAATCCTGATAATGCATGTAAGGATAGAAATTGCCGCAAGGGTGAAAAAGAAGTTCCAATGCACACCGTATTCTCCTACATGGACCTACAAGGTAACAAACAGAACATGCATCTTCAAGAAGACAGACTTGTAATATGGAAAATTTGACTAAATAACTTTGAATTGTGCCCTGCAAACTGCAATCGAATTACTCAACTTCCATTATTAGATTTGGATTATCACAATAAACTGAAACCCAATCTCCCCATTTCAGTTATTACACAAGGTTAAACATGCTATAAGTGACGGTATCGCTATCTGGATAACAAGGAAATGAAAATATGGTAACTGACAGGGGCCAGAAAAGACAACAAAAACTTTAAGAACTTTGCACAAATTGCATTATATGATAATGTTTCATTACACTGCAGGCGACAATTTATGACGAATGTGTCATTTCAGTAATTGGCACACAGAAAGAAAAATACCTGATAATCAACGCCTGATGTGGAGATCAGACGAGCAAAGCCAAGAAATACTAGAGGACTTATGGACTTCAATGCTGACTTCCATTTCCTAAGAAATAGAAGGTCTACTGTAAGATAAAGAATACTATGTGGTAGAATAGTGTCAATCAGAAACTACAGTTATCTTCCAAAGAAAAAGCAAGAATTCAAACAGTTGGGTCTGTTAGAGTAATTGTACTTTCTGGTGATAATATTTGACAAACACGGATATTTTGTCAGTACATTGACAAATCCCACCTATATGAGAAATAGTACCAAGTCTGAAATCTATTTAGGGAAAGAAAAACTTAACAAGCAGCGCTTAACAAACCGATACCCCCTACATGTAAATAGAGAAGGTGCAGAAAGTTGCTTACAGATCTCACTAGAAAGGAGAGATGACCGTCATCTTATCTTGAAAGTTAATAGTTTTCTTCATTTCTCAATGAACTAATAAAGCTAAGATTTTGCATACACAATTGTAATACTTTATATCAGAGTTTGAATAAGAAAAAAGAACTCAGCACACAATACTAAAATGGGAATTTTACACATATGCCATTAGTCGGAAGTGTAATTTAGCTTTTGCCCCTAGTTTTTTTTATGTTACATATATGCCCACTGTGCTGATAGACCTAGGCCGACTCATACGCTCCCACTCCTGGCGCACCCCACACCTCTTCCAAACGGCTGGCAGACCACTTATATGTGGCACTGCCCCACTCTCCTAAGGCTGACCCTCTCCTCAGCACTGAACTGCATGTAGGCCCTCAGGAGCTCAAGATGTTGCCACCAGTCACCAAGATCGTCTGCCCGGCTGGCGCGAGGATATCTCAAGGGGCGTTGTGGCAGCTTGAGCTCATGAGATCATGCCACTCGCCCAGACTGGCTTCCCTCCTGGTGGAAGGAGGCCATGGGGAGCCATTGTTCACCACCGTTTGCATGGGTGTGTGTCCTCCCGAGTGGCATGAGAAGCCCAGAGGCGTGGTATAGCCTGGTAGGAGATCTCCCATAATTGCCTGGATGCAGACACCCGGGGGCATGAAGGAGAAGCTCAAGTACACTGTAGGGAGCCCGAGCATGGTAGCCCACTCTGGCAAGGTGGCTCTGGACAACTTTGGCAAGCAAGGAAGCAGAGGAAAGAAAGATGAGAGAGAGGTTAACAGAAGATCATTTAAGGACTTACATTGAGGTTATGTTTCGTGCTTGTCTAGATACCAGTGCATTAGCCACCACAAAAGAACCTACTCCAAGATCCATCTGTTAGGCCATGAATCAATATCTTAATCGTTAAGCAGGGGAGACACAGATCAGATTTTTGAGCTTTGAAATTAACAGAAGATGGGTGCCAAAATAAATGGCGAACACAATCCAAATTACACGAAGGGAGACACAGATTGACAAAACAATAATAACTAACAAATAATAGATTGATGACTAAAAAAAGAAAGCAAGATATTTGTAAACAAGAAGCTTTTAATCCTGAAGAAAAAAAAAGAAATAATGAACAGTGGTCAGGGACCATGACAGGGGAAAGGCATTGAAAACTGACTGACAATCAACAAAGATAACAACAGATAACACTATAAGTCCATGACTAAGCATGCATTCATTTAAGCAACCGAATGAAGCTGTAATCATTAGCAACCCAAATAAGATCATATCGAATCTCTAAAGCACAATTTGCATTGCTCCAATTTTTGCACCAGTTCATGATTATGTGCAATACTTGCCATGGTAATTATAAAACTGAGGATAACCAAGGAAATTTCCTAGAAGATACAACTTACAATGCCACAACCATATGTTTCAGCCTTGGCATACCGTCTAGGGAAGATTTTGAAATCCACAGCCAGTATGGACAAGCATGTCACTAAAACCTACAAAGAGCAGTCACCATTAAGGCAATACCGCAATAGTACTGGTACATCTCTAGTAATTCTGAAAGGGTGATATTATTATAATAAATAAACTTTTACATTACCACTGACACTCGGTAAGAAGATATGTCTGTCCTGAGTGAAGGAAGGTTATGTTGTCGAGACTGGAGATGAGACTGAGATCTGAAAATGCAGTTACATTATTTCAGGTCAGCTTGGATCGTGTGAAACTGTTGTGGACGTCAGTACATGACATCAAAGCAGCACTAGTTTCATTATGGCTGGCCGGAAAACAACAAGACCAGATCACCAGGATGTTCGTATTGCAGAAGGAGATGGTCACGTGTTTGGCAAGGACTTGCAGCCGAAAGGAGAGTCCTTTAGGAAAGTATAGGATTTGGAAAGAGTCCAATTGTATTAAGAAAGGTCTAGGTCTAATCGTATTAGGAGAGGTCAATGGTCTCAGCATCCATCATATAAGGATGACATGTATCCACGATTGGGGACAAGCAAGAACAATCAATCTAATCTCTCTCTAGCAATTCTCTCTTCTTAACCTATGTCTACCCAATCCCTCGCAGCCATGCCGTCTGGCTATCTTCAGCACGGTAGTTATCCCGTCGTGGATCTAAGTCCACAACATTTGGTATCAGAGCCGAGCACCATGGCTTTCGTTGCCGACTCCTTCATGGAAAATTTCAAGGCCTCCGTTCAAACCATCTTTGATGAATTCAAGACGCGTATGCTAGAGATTGTCGTGGAGAAAGAAAGCAGGATGACAGAAGCTTCTGTGGCACAAGCAGCGCCAGAGGAAGAAGCAGTAGCGATACAGATGCAGATCAGCGCTGCAGCAGCAGTGGGCATGCTTGAGATCGTTGCAGAAAAAGGAAGGCAGAAAACAAGGCTTTAGCCACACCCGTGTCAGCAAACAGCCAGAAGTCGACGCAGCAACGATGACGTATCACCAAGAAGCAGCATTGGAGGAGCAGCAAGAATCAGAAACAGTAAAGCCAAACGCAATGGCTGCCAGGCTATTCACATCAGTGGAGCTTATTGGATCGATGGAAATGACCCAGAAAACTGTGAAGGTTCCAACACGTGATTACACTGTGATGGACATAAACAAGCCACATGTGGATCAGATTTGCAAGGAGGCGAACCAAGAGGACGAGCTGCTGGGCAGCGACAGAAAGCCATGTCGACCAAAAGAATCAGGGCCAAATTCATGTGGAGCAGATTGCATGAAACAATCGCATGTGCATCAATTCCTGATCAATCCAGGAGAAAGGGTTGGAGATAAGAGAAGATCTATTCTATTCAAGCTTCCAGAAAATCAGGAATACCGAGAGATAGACAAGTTCTACATGAGAGAGTTGGGCAAAAAAAACTAGCAAATTGTCGAGCTGGAATAACAGAACAACATCAAAGTGGGGATATGAAGGCCTTCAGCCCTGGCCACCACCCTGCAGCTTGAGGACAAGCTGCTTGTCTGAGGGGGTGTAGTGTTGTGGATGTCAGTACATGACATCAAAGCAGCACTAGTTTCATTACAGCCGGCCGGAAAACAACAAGACCAGGACACCAGGATGTTCGTATTGCAGAAGGAGATGGTCATGTGTTTGGCAAGGACTTGCAGCCGAAAGGAGAGTCCTTTAGGAAAGTATAGGATTTGGAAAGAGTCCAATTGTATTAAGAAAGGTCTAGGTCTAATCGCATTAGGAGAGGTCAATGGCCTCAGCATCCATCATATAAGAATGACATGTATCCACGATTGGGGACAAGCAAGAACAATCAATCTAATCTCTCTCTAGCAATTCTCTCTTCTCAACCTATGTCTACCCAATCCCTCGCAGCCATGCTGTCTGGCTATCTTCAGCATGGTAGTTATCCTGTGGTGGATCTAAGTCCACAATAGAAACAAAAAGGAAAATCAAAGTGAACTTTAGAACTGGAAAATAAAAACATGGTAACGAAAATTGGAGCAATAACTAATACCAAATACCTTTTAAACATGATGTAGATAGATATCACAATTACAAGAAAAATTGCACAGATATAGGTCCATTCAGCTAAGGCCTGCAACAAACCAAAGGAATAACCACTTGTTCACTTCACTAGTTCACTCCAAGTTAAAATTGTTAAAGTTCATCCAAAGATTAGTACATGATAACCAAATAGTTCGGCATAAGCTTGCACTTTGCACATTCCCCGATTTATGCTGTTTAACAATTTTATCATGTAAGCAGATCAAAATGCATCAAAGAGGGTACTTACCGTGAAAATCAGAAGTGTTGGCAATACAACTGTGATATAGTCTATAACCAGCGCTGAAAAGTAATACACCCAATATTTATGACCACGAAGAGCGTTATCATTTTTCTTCACTAAATCCCTCCTGATATTATCTAAAATAAGATAGACACAAGGAAGCAGCAAGCTCTGTCAGACGTACTCCATACATGAAAGTTAAAGAAGCTGGTGTTATGCTGGATAAATCCAAAATTCCATCAGAGTAAAGAAAAACATTGAAACGCTGAAAAGAATACCATGGCATAGCTAGCATCAGATGCTAGCAAGATTTAAAAGTAAATGGCATGCTAGTTTACCATGGTGAAGTAAAAAAATGATCGATATAGGTGCTGGGACATGAAAGGATTTGGGCTGGATGGTTGAATCTCACAGCATTCACATTTATGATCAAAAGTTCAAAACACTAAATGCGCAAAACTGCACCATACTGGTAACTTGAGATTCCACTTTCCACTCATATCACCTTCTCTCACTTGCCCATTTATTGCACAAAAGGATTCTATTTCTATACCTTGCAATACAAAGGTAGGAAGCGTAAATAACAATTACAGTATCTCTAACCAACTGACCTCCACTGCTCCATTTCCTTAAAACCACCACCGCCTGCGAACCAAAGAAACCAAATCAGGTCACAACCCTGCTGCGCACATACACAGATAAGGAAATGTTGGGAATCTAAGCTAATCAGTCACCGGCACAATAGTGGAGAGCGCCGCAATCTCCAGAAGGGACGACCCGGCCAGGTTGCTCACAAATCTGTGTCAGGAGGGAAATACTTACAAATTAGTGGGAAAGAACAGTGTGGGCGAGAGCGAAGTGGTGGCAATCGCAGGCAGATTTTGGACTCACTGCTCTTTGAGGAGCTTGTTCGGGTTCAGGGGCTTGTCGAGGAAACCCTCCATTGTTGATTTGAGAGTTTGAGAGGTGGTTCGGCACGGGCCGCGGTGCGTGCAGGAGAGGAAGGTGACAAACCTCGACGATCGCAACCACTTCTTCTCTGGCAATGGCGATTAGCGGCTCAACGGCATGTCTTCACATTATGTCACGGCTGCCATGCATCCTCTGCAGCCCTCTAACACCAAATGCGGCGGCCGACTTCCTCTCCAGTCTTCGCCTTGCCCCTCGGTCCTACCTGGCGCCGGATCTGTATGGTTGCGAATAAGGGGGATTGGATAAAACATAACACTGATATCTAGACAAGCATGAAACATAACCTCAGTGCAGTCCTTAAATGATCTAATTTCATTTCTCTTCAAAAATCTATTTATGGCACAATTAATAGTTCTTTGAATTCAACAGAGTGGTTGGCATCCCAGGTTGCTTAGCCGCTACTTTTCCATTCCCCATCTATGAACATACATTTATCAAAAAGCGAACTAAGGCATGTAAACATCTATACACATACATGGACAGTCCTTATTCATGAAACAACCTGCGTGGACAGGAAACGAAAATTACCTTGAGTTGGGGATGGATGGGAGTTGCAGGCGAGCTGGATGGAGGCCTTTGGGTAGAGTCGGGATGGTCCGGTGCATCCGTGCGGGGAAAGGCGGCTGCTGTCTGTGCCGGGAAGGGCGGGGCAGATCGCTACGAGAGCTCCGACAGCGGCGGCGGTGGTGGTCGGACGGGAACGGGGCGGCGTAGATCAGGGTACGGGACCGGGAGAGCGGCTCGGTAGGGCGAGCTAGCGAAGGTACCCGTTCGATAACTGAATCGAACAGAAGACTGAACTTTTGAACACTTCGTCAGATACTTCAGTTCATCCGGCCACTGACGGTCTCCGCGCCGCCACCAACTTTCTAACTATAAACAAATACTATTTTACTAATACATGGCCCACATGCCTCCCAGCGAATTAAAAGAGAGAAACCCTCCTACATTCCGCCACAAGGGACTTGTGGCTAGTGAGTAGTAGAAGCAGAAGCACCACAAGTGGCAAAGTTACAAAGACGTCCCAGAATGTAGTACACAAACAAGCATCTGCTAGTATTCCTACCATATCTGATCGCAGACAGGATGCTGTCTAAAGCCCATTCAACTAAGGACGATTTTGCAAATCCATCAGCTAGAAAAAGGAAATAAATCTTGAGAACACCACCACTAATTAAGCAGCCATGTACGAGGAGAGTCTACCACACACAGAAAAAGTAGCATTAGCCTAGCGACTACAGCAGGTCAAGGCCGCTCACCACCACTTCATCAGACGTACGTACGTGAGGAAACAAACCTGTTCATGACCGAGAAGCCAGAAAGGAACCCACTCGACCCAGCATGAACTCGCTCCAGCCCTAGTCAGATGAATCGTCGCTTTCAACAGACGAATGTTCCTTCTTAATTGCCACGGATATACAGCGCAAGAACGCACAAGATCTGCGCTAGCTAATCACTGAAGAACAGAAGAGACGGAGGTGAATCGGCCGCTTACCGGCGGCGGGTCGTCGTCGGGCAGACGGTGAGAGAATCGGGCGGACGGGATCGGTGAGGAAGGCGGCGATGCTGTGGGAGGACAAGGCAACGAGGTTGAGGGAGGAGGAGGCGGCGAGGTGGAGGGAGGAGGAGGCGGCGGCGCCGTGGAGTCGTGGAGGGAGGCTCCGTGGAGTTGGGGAGGGAGGAGTCGGGGACGGAATTGGGAAATGACGTCTCTCACTCGCTCGGGAATCCGGTTTACACGTGCAACGTGTTTGGTTTGGTTGGAGGGAATTAGATTTGGGGAATGGAATGGGAGTTAAGGAGGTGCGGGACTAAAAATCTCTTGTTTGATTAGAGGGAATGGGAATTTAGGTGGGAGGTGGACGGACTGGGAGTTTAGTGTGCGAACTCCCTCCGTTCTCTTCCCTGGGGAGCCAGAGACCAGGTAATTCGCCAGGGGACAGGAAATTGGAATTTGGAAAGAAACACCGGCCATACACCCACCCATCAGCGGGCTCTTCTCAGTAGGAGGAATGTATCTCCGTCAAGTGCACGTACCCCATGCGCGCGTTCTGTAGGCTATCAACACATCTGGCCGGCGTCCGACACGTATGGCCGCGGCCGCGTGCACGTAGTATGACCTAACCACACTGATCGATCTAGTAGCATTGGCATACATAATTTGCTGGGTAGTCAAGGTGAGCTAGCTTCGTACATGTATCTCGACCCCGATCAAATGGGTCGACCATGATAGACGCAAGAGAGCACACGGCAGCTAAACTCGCTAACCGAAAATGGTTTCCTTGTCTGTCAAACTCCCATTCATAATTCCTACGACACAACAAACATGGGATTGGGAAGAATTATCAAATTCCCTGTGCCAATCCTCCTCGAAACTCCTGGCTACAAACTCCCACTCCCGTTCCCCATGATTGCCAAACACGCTGTAGTGGGGATATTTTGATGGATTTGTTAAATGAAATGACGGACTAATTCCGTGCCAACCAAACAACATAATAATGGAATTGTAAAATGAATTCCAGGATTCCAGACCTCAAATGATGGATACCAAACGATCTCTTAGTGCACTACTTGGGACATTTCAGTAAAGCTTGATGGGTCACTTGTGGTATCTTCTATGGGTAACTTAACTCTGCATGATTTTATCCCTTTTTTGCTATATGTTCCATGTGTTGTTTCGTGGATAACTCTTAGTACACTACTTGGGTCATTTTAGTAAAGCTTGATGGGTCACTTGTGGTAGCTTTTATGAGTAACTTAACTCTGCATGATTTTATCCCTTTTGTTATATGTTGCATGTGTTGTTTCGTGGATAACTCTTAGTGCACTATTTGGGTCATTTCAGTAAAGCTTGATGGGTCACTTGTGGTATCCTATATGATCTAACTTAACTCTGCGTGATTATATCCCTCTTGCTATATATTCCATGTGTTGTTTAGTGGATAACTCTTGGTGCATTACTTGGGTCATTTTAGTAAAGCTTGATGTGTAAGTTTATATATGTGTGCTTACTTTCCTTTTCATGTGTTTTTTATGTTTTTTGATGTGGATACTTTCTGCAGTATTCTTTTGGGTACATATTATGTATTTTTTGGTGGTTACTTTTTTTGCATTTAGTTTTGGGTCAGCTCAATATTCTTCTGTTTTTTATGAATATCGCCAATGTGACTGACCTGAACTGGTGCAAGTTTGTGATCGATGAACTCCATAATGCACTTTCTAGGGGAAAATTTAACAAGGGTTGTCTGTTCCATCTGCAGGTATATTCATGGAATGTAAAATTTCTTTATTGTTTTATATACTTGTGTTCTTTTTTGTTCGAAAGTGATAAAATTTTGTTTTTGTTTTTGTTTTTATGTTCATGTAGCTACTGTATGTCGACTCTCTTGATATTAGTGGTCTGGACATTGATCTGCCAGAGGGTCGTTTCGCAGTCAACATATGGTCTACTGAGAACATTGACAAAGTTTTGGCTGCTGATTTGAACCGAGATGGATCGTATGGCAAGCTCGAGGTATTTTTTATCTTCCTTCTTATATTTGTTTCATGTTTTCCTCTCCAACTTTTTATCTTTTCTGTTTGCTACTTAATACTCATTTTTATTATGACCTTGTTCATCTCAAACCTGAGTTTGGTGTTAACCATTCATTGTTTGGAGGTGCCTAAGGTTTTGATAGGTGGTTCAACACTAATTCACACCCAGCTTACCCCGATCAGGTGTGTTGTCTGCCATTAGTTTTCACTACCCGATGGCTGTGAAATACCATCTCTTTTAGCCATATAAATTATGCCATTTATCCCTCATATAGTGTTTCTTCCAGCTATAGCTATGCCTTGTATGCATGATTTCTATTTATATGAGCTTTGCACATTTAGTAGTTTAGGTAGAATTTTATCACTTTTCCTTGTCTATTAGATGTGTGTAGGTGTTGATGATGATTATGAATAAAACAAAGGCAAAAGGAACAAAGAGAGCATAGTATGGAGGAGCTGCAGGGACCAGCCTTAGCCATTTGAGAGGCTGAAAAAGTCAATTTTTCCAACTTCTCAAAATAAAGATCCAAGAACATAGGGTTGTAGCCCTCGACGATACGAACTCAACGAGCCTAAGAACACCCAAAACGGAGTTCGTATGAAGAAATGGCGGCCAAAATACTAAAAGGATCTAAGAGTTTAACGAGCAACTATACGGCCGGAGCTATTTTTCTGGTCATATAGCTTCACCCATATAGTTGCCAAAAAGGTCGCAAACGACGGGATTTGACCCTATGAAATCTCCAGAACCTTTCCTAAGTCATATGACGGTATTGGGGGAACCCTAGGGCACCCTGAAGGCCTATATAAAGGAGGGAGGACCCAAGAGAGAGCCACCAAGCCATATCCTCCACCATGGCGGAGCCCTGTCGTCGTGCCTCCGCCATAGCCACCTCTAATCAAATCTACACCATCACCATCACACAAGAGGAGAAGGGACTAGGATCTTGAAGGCCTCCACATCGATCTACATCGTCATCTTCATCAACAATGTCTCCATCACCGATCCCCTTTGGTTACTTGTTGTAATTCTAGATTGAATCTTGGATTTGCACTTGTCTTCAATTGTATCATCATACCTCATCCATATGCTATCCATGATGTTGATTGTCTTCATGTGTGAGTAGTTTCCTTTGTTCTTGGGGAGATGGAGAAACCCTAGTATGAGATTGAATTGAGATAAAGATTATTATGTAATATTGTTCATTATGTGTCTGTGTTAATTGTCTTCATCTTGATGTTGGGAGTTGTGCACCTCCTTAATATTTGCCTCCTATGGGGCCTCGATGAAGGGGATTACTTGTTGGTAGACGGAGGGATGATAACACTTACTGTGACTATAAAGCTGTTGTCATCCTTTATGGACTAACTTGGTGGAATCAAGGAGAACTCATAAAGCCATGTCCATGCCATGGGAGAAATGCCTTAATAGTGTAGTAATTCGATTGATGTCAATTGCTGTCTGCTATGGTTATGAGGATGATGTGTGCAGCGGTTGCTAGCTATTCATCTATATATGGAGCTCCTCCCACACATATCATAAATGGTCTTATTCATTATAATAATTTTGATCACTCTTTCTAATTACTAGCGGTAGATCCACTACTCCCTGAGAACTCTTTCCATCATCTTGCAGATTTTCGTAATCATACTTGCATGCTCTTGTTTTACTTACAGCTTTAGTTTACTTGTTGTTCTCTTATTTGAAAACCCAAAAATATCTTTTATACAAAACTCGCATTTTATCTTGTTACTTAGAACGTTATTTAGCATTACTATTTCAATATTTAGTTCAAAGAGTTATTAGACTTCAGACTCCTGCTCCCTGTGGAATCGATATCTTTATTTCGAAACTAGCTACAAATGATCTGTGCACTTGCAGTCATCAAGCTATTTTCTGGCGACATTGCCGAGGAGCTAAGCGATGTAGGTCTTTTAGCTTTTGTTTATTTATTTTAGTTTTGCTAGATTTTGTTTTAAGCTTTCTTTATTTGCTGCATTTGTATTTTTTATTTTGTTTATAAACCAAAAACCCATAAAAATATTTGTTACTAATCATGTCTTCCAAGAAGACTACTCTTGAACAGGAGAAGCTCGCAAGGAAGGAGAAGTTGCAAGAAATACTGACCCAATGGCTGGCTCTGGTGAAAGATTATACATCCATGCTATGTGCCTCATACCGATTTGCTTGTAGATTTTGTGGATCCAAAGATCATATCGCCTACCATTGTAAGTATAACATTGATCCCGCATTAAAATCTTATAATATAAATGAGTTTAAAAGCTTAGTTGATAGGGAAGTTCTAGAATTTGCGCTTTATACCGGTTGTTTGGAATTGTTTTCTTCTATAAAAAATAATATTCAAGAAAGATGCCAGGAGGTTGATGAAATAATTGAAGAAGTTTATCATATATATTCATGTTGCCGTGAGTACTTTATGGATAATGTTTTAGCTTGCACTGTTTATGAGCGGATTTCAGCTCGCATGGAAAAGCCTAGCCATTTGCAGGATCAAAAAGCTAAAGAGAAGGCAACATCATATGTAGAACCTCCATCGAAACCGCCTGAACACATTGCTAATAAAGAGGTGGCACTTGATGTTGCACCCTCTCACCTAGTGGAAGGTAAGCCCGAAGGTAAGACTATCGCTGAGCTACTCGCGAATTATCTTAGTAAGAATGAAGAGGAGCAACTTGATCAACCACTTGAATCTCCTACTTCTGAAAATAACTTTCCACACACAAATAGTATGCATGCAAACGATATCTCATTATCTAGTAATGATTTCTATAAGTCCCAAACTTATGATGATTGTTCTGAGGAGGAACTAGAAAATGAATATTTCTATGAATATTGTGATGCTATTAACATGGGACAGGAAATGCCATTGGAGAAGGATGAAGCTCCTTCCCATGAAGAGGATGAACACGAAGAAGAACTGCTAATCCTTGAGGATATGTAATTATTGGACATGTGGAAGCAGGTGGATTACTGTTCTGGTAATTTGTTTGAAGAGATGAGGCAATATAATGGTAAGCCTAACAAGTTTTATGATTATGAATGCATTCCTCTTTTTAAAGAATTTTTATCAACCAATACTCACATAAACGGTAATAATGTAAAACTCTTTGAATACATAGTTTATGAAGGGTCTCATGAGCTGCTTAGGAAAATTGGTATTATTATGAAAAGTAGCGATAATGAGGATCTAGCAAGGTATCATAATATTATGGATTATATTGTCAATTATTGTCAAGAAGATTTTAGTGGGAATGCACTTGTGATAAAGAGTAAGGAGCTATGTAAAACAATAGTTCCCGAAACTAAAATTTTGCAGGAACCACTAGATAACAAGGAGGAACACCAAAAAGGTGAGGTTGAAGACAAACATCATTCTACTAATAATAAGTTTGTTTATGATGCCCTAGTCTCTAGTAATGATTCTTATTGTGTTAAAACTGAAGATAATTTATCTGCGGAGGCTTTATGCCAAGATACTCATTTAGAGAACACTAATAATGATGAACTGGAAATAAATCCTTGTAGTATTAATGAGGAGGTTTTGGGAGAGCACATCTTTGATGAAACATTTCTTGATGATGCTTCTTTTTGTGATTGGATTGATAACTCTAGAACTGATGAACTTGTTAGCAAGGGTTATGAACTAGAGAATAGAGACACTTTTGAATTTTTCCCTGCTGCTAAAGATGAGTAGTATGAAGTGTTTCTTCGTGATAGTGTAGCCCAAGAAGAGTACTATGAATTGTATCGTGATGATACTATCAAAGGTAAAATGTTTGACTTTACATGTAAATATCTAATCCTTTTGTTGAAGCTATCTAGGGAGGTATGCTCACCACACATGGCGCATCAATCATCATTTGTGAGCAATAATACATTTATCTAGAAGACTCCAATGCACCACAAGCAGGTGAGACTTCGACCAGGCTATAATAGTAAGTGCTTCAAAGCTCTTTTGGAGGTAAGAACAAATAATTCTCTCGCTCCTATCTATTGAAATCATATTGGAGAAAAGCCTCGCTACTTGGTTATAAGAAAGCGCTTCCCGGGAGGCAACCCGGAAGTCATTAGGTGTCTTTCTTAGTTTTGTGTCTTGAGTCTTGATGCATTCATGTTGTATTGGTATTTTTATTCTTTGCAAGATCTGCTATTAGAGTTATCTTGTTGTAGTTTTTAGAATGTAGAATTTATTGTTACTATGTGTTGCATAACTCGGTTGTACTTAAATCCCGTTTTATACATGCTGTTGTTGGTCGAAAATTAAAGTTGTTATTTTACTGTCAAAACAAGGTATATCACTAAGTTACAGGATAAGAAATAATTTTAGAAGAAACAATTTTTTTGATGCATATAGAGAGTTTAACGACCAACTATAGAACGAGAATAAAAATTCCGGCCGTATAGCTCCGGTCGTATAGATATCTTTGCCATCGACAATTTTTCTTTCATATGTACTGAGAGTTTAACGACCAACTATACGGCAGGAATAAAAATTCTGGCCGAATAGTTTCGGTCGTATAGATATTCTTTTCCAATGTTCTGAGAGTTTAACGACCAACTATACGACGGGAATAAAAATTTCGGCCGTATAGTTCTGGCCGTATAGATATGGATGCCTTTGTAAAGTTTCTTTTCCAGGATACAGAAGGTATGACGACCAACTATACAGTGGGAACACATTGTTCCGGCCGTATAGTTGCGCCCGTATAGTTGAGAAAACCCCTCAAACACCAACTGGAAGGTAACCATTGCTCCAAATTTTATTCTTTCTTCTTCTAAAAACCTCGAAACTCCATTTGGGAGCTTCTCCCATGATCTAGAGAAGCCGAGCATATGTAAGCAATAAATTTCTACCTCAGAAACCTCCTAGACTGTAATTCTCTATAGAATTTCATGTTTTCTTTTTTACTTTCCTTTTATCGGTGGGGTAAACGAACAATGTTCGTATACCAAACTGATGCATTTTATTTTGTGTGTTATTTTGGCAGGGAGTTGAACCTTGTGTGACGACGTGTACGGTAGTGCCAACCGTGCAAACACTCACATGAGCCACTTGGTTGCTTCAATTCAACGCTTCGACAATCAGTGTCTGGTAAAACCTTCCAACTCGAACCTCTTTTATTAAGCACATAGGGGATGCACACTCGTGTTTCATATTTTGTCTCACTTGCACTTCATCAAAATCTAGGAGAGGCATCTTCTAGAACTAGTTTGTTGACTTAAGCGTGGTGCTTAGGTTGATGAACCGACTCAGTGGGACTTGTATTTTTATCACTTGTGAGCTAAACCCGTATCTTCATAAACATGAAAATATTTTGTTTTCTTTTTAGTTTTTAAGCAGGTCCTCAAGGAAGGCACACCGGGCCATATAAATAAATACATGTTGAAGCAAAGGTTCTTTGTCCATCAATAGAGAGGTTACTTGTACCTCAACGGTAAAGTGTGTCACTCTTATTTTCAACTAAGCTTGGGGAGGTAACCACTTATCACACTCTCTTTTGGAAACTGTATTTTCTCTTTTCTTTTGGTGATATACTCAAGTTTGGTTCTTGCAAAGTTCTAAGCTTGGGGATGTTACTTCTGCATGTGTAGAGTCTCGTGCAATGTTCGTATTTGATGAAGGTTTAATGCAATAATGTATCCCACTGTTTTTGAATGCTTGTTTAAGTGAGTATAGTTTTGTATTCATATGGGGATACACTTGCTCATGATAGGCACCATAGGAGTTGACTTAGAGCTTGTATGCATCTTACCAAATTATTTATCAAGCTTGTGACACTATTTGTGATCCTCTAGAAAACATTGCCACAATCTCTACACTTGGAAAGAATGAATACTTGATCAAGATCTTTTGAAATTTGTTGGTTATCACTAAATAGCCTTGTCTTAAATGAATAGGTTAAGCTCGACCCCATAATGTCAAAATAATAGACTTGATAGTTTGCTTACGGAAGGAGTTGTCAATTGGAAATGATATTTTGAAGGTTTGAGTTCTATGCTAAATAAGGTGTTGTTTAATTGTCTTAAGAGTTTAGCCTTAAAGATACTCAACACCATAGATGTGATGATCGACTTGATAGTACTCTTTGAAAGGATTTGTTTGAAGAAACTAATATTTAGTGGTAATTGAGATGCATGCAAAATCTTGACCTGTTGATTAAAGTATGATATTGCTTTATGCATGTCTGCACCACTGTCGCACAACATGGGATGATAACAACTCCACTGGCCTTTGAACAGTCCAAAAAGAGGAAACTCTTGGAGTTTGGCTATGAGTTGCCCAACATATGTAGAATAGATGCTATATTTAGGTATGGATTGGTATTCTCATGGGCCCGTGTTCAAAGCGAAAGAGGGAATACTCCTCTGATCGTTATGAGAAATCATTATACCGAAAAGGAAAACCTTGGCAATGGTCACGAGTATCCATTCTTAGCATGCACAGTCTAATTAAACACACTAAGTTTTGGCATGATCTCATTACTGATGAAATGAAGTTTTAGAAAGACAAAGAATATAAAATGAGTGTTTGACATCCATGATTCATTGATGTGGATGACCAAATGAGACACTCTAATGCTATGCTTCTTTTGACATGTTCCCGCATTTCCTTTTGGCATAAATCTCGTTACTAAGAGATAAACTTTCTAAAAGCTCAATAACTGATGTTTGCACTTGAGAGACTTAACTAGATGACATGATCGGGTAGACTTTATTCCTATTTATGCTTGACATCAATTTGTGACTAAGTTTTGCCTCATAAAAAATAATGATATGAAAAGTTATACAAAAGGTGCAATAAGAGGATCACAAGTTTGTCTGCAAGTAGATTCACCGTTGACATGGAGCATATAAGTTTTGGTGAATCTTTCGTGGTCTTTATATCTGAGCTTGTGTTGCCTTGTATGAATACATGTTTCTCTCTTCGAACTTGTAAAAGAAATAAGGATGCAAGGAATTGATTTCCCATTATAAGCTATTTCACAACCATTAATTTCTTATCGACCCTTCCTGCTCGAGGACGAGCAAGGTCTAGCTTGGGGAAGTTGATGGCTGTGAAATACCGCCTCTTTTAGCCATATAAATTATGCCATTTGTCCCTCATATAGTGTTTCTTCCAGCTATAGTTATGCCTTGTATGCATGATTTCTATCTCTCATTTACTTTCATATGAGCTTTGCACATTTAGTAGTTTAGGTAGAATTTTATCACTTTTCCTTGTCTATTACATGTGTGTAGGTGTTGATGATGATTATGGATAAAACAAAGGCAAAAGGAACAAAGAGAGCATAGTATGGAGGTGTTGCAGGGACCAGACTTAGCCATTTGAGAGGTTGAAAAAGTCAAATTTTCCAACTTCTCAAAAATAAAGATCCAAGACTACAGGGTTGTAGCCCTCGACGATACGAACTCAACGAGCCTAAGAACACCCAAACGGAGTTCGTATGAAGAAATGGCGGCCAAAATACTAAAAGGATCTGAGAGTTTAACGAGCAACTATACGACCGGAGCTATTTTTCTGGTCATATAGCTTCACCCATATAGTTGCCAAAAAGGTCGCAAACGACGGGATTTGACCCTATAAAATCTCCAGAACCTTTCCTGAGTCATATGACGGTATTGGAGGAACCCTAGAGCACCTCCAAGGCCTATATAAAGGAGGGAGTACCCAAGAGAGAGCCACCAAGCCATATCCTCCACCACGAGAGAGCCCTGCCGCCGTGCCTCCGTCATAGCCACCTCCAATCAGATCTACACCATCACCATCACACAAGAGGAGAAGGGACTAGGATCTTGAAGGCCTCCACATCTATCTACATCGTCATCTTTATCAGCAACGTCTCCATCACCGATCCGCTTTGGTTAATTGTTGTAATTCTAGATTGAATCTTGGATTTGCACTTGTCTTCAATTGTATCATCATACCTCATCCATATGCTATCCATGATGTTGATTGCCTTCATGTGTGAGTAGTTTCCTTTGTTCTTGGGGAGATGGAGAAACCCTAGCATGAGATTGAATTGAGATAAAGATTATTATGTGATATTGTTCATTATGTGTCTGTGTTAATTGTCTTTGTCTTGATGTTGGGAGTTGTGCACCTCCTTAATATTTGCCTCCTATGGGGACTCGATGAAGGGGATTACTTGTTGGTAGACGGAGGGATGATATCACTTACTGTGACTATAAAACTATTGTCATCCTTTTCCTACTAACTTAGGGAAATCAAGGACAACTCATAAAGCCATGTCCATGCCACGGGAGAAATCCCTTAATAGCGTAGTAATTCGATTGATGTCGATTGCTGTCTGCTGTGTTTATGAGGATGATGTGTGCAGCGGTTGCTGGCTATTCATCCATATATGGAGCTCCTTCCACACATATCATAAATGGTCTTATTCATTATAATAATTTTGATCACTCTTTCTAATTACTTGCGGTGGATCCACTACTCCCTGAGAACTCTTTCCATCATCTTGCTGATTTTCGTAATCATACTTCCATGCTCTTGTTTACTTACAACTTTAGTTTACTTGTCGTTCTCTTATTTGAAAACCCAAAAATATCTTTTATACAAAACTCACATTTTATCTTGTTACTTAGAATGTTATTTAGCATTACTATTTCAGTATTTAGTTCAAAGAGTTATTAAACTTCAGAGTCCTGCTCCCTGTGGAATCGATATCTTTATTTCGAAACTAGCTACAAATGATCTGTGCACTTGCAGTCATCACTACCTAACATAAATAAATCATGTCTTTTAAATGTACAATCTAAGTTACTCTTTCCCTATTCTGTTTTTTGTGGGTAACTTTAGTTGTATGGGTTGGATAACTTTAGTTACACTATGTGGGTAACTTTTATGCTACAAACTGGGTAACTTTATATGTTATAGTGTGGATAGCTAAATTTTCTTTTGTGGGTCACTTTATATTGTTTTGCATTGGTGAATATATTATTTTTATGTCATGTTTGTCACTCTATATATTTTATGTTGTAACTTGTGAACGTTTTTTATTCTTTTGTTTTCCAGCATAGAGCACAAATTTCCAATCTGATTGGCAGTTTTGCATCTGATATTGTTGGAGTGTTGAGCTTGCTTGTACAAGGATGGACAACCCTTCAAGGGGAGGCTTTGTCTGAGATGTCAGATCAGTTTGTTGGTGTTGCTACATATATTGTTAGTAGTATGCTGTCCCCAATCCCTACTGGTGTAGAAATTACACGCGCTGCATGCGGTCGTGGGAGGGGTGCGCAGGGCAGACGTGTGGGGGAACCGCAAAAATCTGTTGCCCCTGCTGCACGCTCTGCAAGTGGTCGTGGGAAGGGCATTCAAGAAAGAGCTCTAGGGTCTCTAAAAATATCTGATGTTCCCCGAATGGATGTAGTCTTTCCTGATAATGATGATGACAATGATGAGGAAGATATCAACGATTATCTCTTTATTCAAAGGAGTGGACATGGCGAGTCTTCGCGCTCTACCGCGGCTGTTTCTCCTCGTCCTACGCCTGTTGTTTCTGATTTGATGCCACCACTAGAGCCGACAGCTGACCATGAATTACTCGCGTTGAAGGAGAAGTCAGCGGTTGATACGTCCATTTTGCATCACTATTCTATGTCATAATTCACTTTTATTCATTGATATATTTCATATTAAGAGGTGATACTTATGTTATTTCATCTGTTTTTGCATGGTTGATGTCTTTTGGAGCATGGACCGCTGCAGTCAGGATTCTAATGGAAAAGGTGCTGTTTGGAGGCAAAATTCGCGAAGATCAGAAAATCTGGGAAAATATACGGAAAATCCTATTTTTCCAGAAGACGAAGGCTGCCAGAAGAGGGAGTAGAGATGGGCCACAGGGGGCCCACACCACCCCCTGGCGCGGGCCACCCTAGGCCACGCCACCAGGTGGTGTGGCCGCCCTGGCCCACCTCTGGCTCCCCCTCTGGCGTATATATTCCTCCTGAAACCCTAAGACTCGGGGAGCGACCACAGAAATATTTCGCCGCCTCTGCGGGGCGGAAAACACCGAGGGAGAGATCTCTCTCCGACAGATAGATTTCTGCTGGGGGAATTCCTTCCCGGAGAGGGGAGATTATCGCCATCAACACCATCATCAAGCTGGACTTCATCGGGATCATCATCATCATCACCACCATCATCACTATCAGCACCATCATCACCATCTCCATATTGTTGTAACGATTGAGTTGAATCTTGCATTAGTTCTTAGGGGAAACTTTCCCGGTGTTGATTACTCTTTGTAGTTGATGCTATTGAGTGAACCATTGAATTATTGTTTATGTTCAGATTGTTATACATCATTATTCCATCTCTGATCATGATCCATATGATGTCTTGTGAGTAGTTCGTTTTGTTCTTGAGGACATGGGAGAAGTCATGTTGTTAGTAGTGGAATTGTATTGAGAAAGATTCAATAGTTGGATATTTAAGTTGTGGTGTACTTCTTCTAGTGGTGTCATGTGAACGTTGACTACATGACACTTCACCTATATGGCCCTAGGGGAATGCATTGTGTATTTGGCTACTAATCGTAGGGGTTGCCAGAGTGACAGAAACCTGAACCCCCGTTAGGAAACCATTGCACAAGGGACGTCAGGGTCTTAGAGTTTAAAGCTTTGGTTAGGTTTCTACCTTAATTACTTTCTTGTACTTACGGATGTTTGCAAGGGGTATAATCACAAGAATGTATTAGTCCTAGGAAGGTCGGTACATTAGCACATGTTCACCCACACAACACTTAGCAAGCTAAAGAAGATTAATCAACTATATGAAGCGAAAGCACTTGACAGTCTTCGCATGTGTCCTCGAGAATGTTTGGTCATCTTAAGTAATACAACCGGCTTGTCCTTTGTTGCATAAAGGATTGGTCCACTTGCTACATTTATTCCTACTGTCTTTTATTTACTCGTACTTTATTTACTTGCATTATCAAAAAACCCTAAAAATCCGTTTGCTAAGTATTTGCAGAGAATTCCTGATCCATACCACTAGCTAGCACCTTCTGCTCCTCATTGGGTTCAACACTCTTACTTATCGAAAATACTGCGATACACCCCCTATACTTGTGGGTCATCAACGGTGTAGTTGATGCTGATGCACTGGTTGGTGATCCATCTTTAGCTCCAGGGGTTACGAACCCTCTGGTCAACACCCCTACAACGGCTGTAGCAGCGCACCGCTGATGCGCTCGACTTTCGACGTAGAGCTCGTTGGGAACCCCAAGAGGAAGGTATGATGAGCACAAGAGTAAGTTTTCCCTCAATTATGAAACCAAGGTTTAATCGAACCAGTAGGAGCAAGGAAACACCCCAAAGGTGTTACTAGCTGAGCTTTGGCAGGGCGCACTACCGGTGCTAGTAGCAACATGGAGACCTGCACAACACAACCACAGAACTTTGTCCCCAACTTGCGATGAGGTTATCAATCTCACCGTGTTTTGCGGAAAACAAAGGATTAAACATATCAAATGGAAAGAAGTAAAAGTTTGCAGAAAGTAAACACAAAGCAGTAAACAGTTGTAGATTGTATATAAAGAAAAAGGACCGGGGTCCATAGTTCAGTAGAGGTAGCTCTCTTTAGATAAATAACATGTTGGGTGAACAAATTACAGCGGGGCAATTGACAAACACCGAGAAAGCAATACATGCATATACTAATCATCTTGACTCCTCTGAGACTTGATTGGGCATTACAACATAATACATAGACCGCCATCCAACTGCATCTATGACTAATATTCCACCTTCAGGTTATCATCCGAACCCCCTCCAGTATTAAGTTGCAAGCAATAGATTATTGCTTTTCGAACTGCGTGTAAAGTAAACAATACGATTGTTCTATGAACAAAGGATTGTTGTTTTCTCCCTAGTAGCAACAACACATCTAGTACCTTAGAGATTTCTGTCACTTCCCCAGATTACCAGAGGCATTAACCCACTATCGAGCATAAATACTAACTCTTGGAGTTGCTAGCATCTACTTGGCCAAGATAGCTACTACCAACGAAAAGCATGCAAGATCTCAAATAACAAAGACATGATAGAATCAATAATCAATCTGAAATAGCATCTCAATATCCATCGGATCCCCACAAACACAACATGTATGAATTACAAATAGATGATCTTGATCATGAACGGAGCTCACAAGATCTAAACATGAAAGCACAAAGGAGGAGAAACCATCCATCTAGCTACTACATGGATCCGTAGTCCAAGGATGAACTACTCACGCATCACACCGGAGGCTTGCATGGTGACGAAGAAGGCCTCCAGGGTGAATTCCTTTCTCTGGCAGGGTGCCGGGAAGAGCTTCAGATCCCTCCCGATCTAGGGATGGAGATGACGGCGGCTACAGACTCTTTCGTGGATTTTTGATCGGGTACTTAGGGTTTACGTCCCAAAGGCATCTTATAGTCGGAAGGAGAGGCCGAGAGGGTGCCGGGAGCCACCACACCACCCCCTGGCGCGGGCCTAGCCTGGCCGCGTGGCTAGGTGGTGTGGCCGGCCCCTGGCCCCTCTCTGTCTCGTATTCTGGCACTTGATCCCTTCCAGAAAAATAGGCACTTTGGCTTTTGTCCCGTCCAATTCCGAGAATATTCATTTTCTGACTTTCCTGGAACCAAAAACAGCAGAAAACAGGCAGCTGGCGCTGTGGCTCTTGTTAATAGGTTAGTCCAAGAAATCATATGAAAAGTACTCCAAAGTTGGAACAAAACACAAGAAAGTGGATAAAACCAAGCATGGAACATCAAAAATTATAGATACAATTGCAATGTATCAACATCCCCAAGCTTAACTCCTGCTCGTCCTTGAGTAGGTAAGTGATAAAAAGAAAGAATAATTTTTGAGGTGACATGTAGCATCAAAGACTTGATCAAAGTATTTGCAAAACATTCAAAGCTAGGATCATAGTACTTCAATCATAAAATGAAAGACAAAGTTCTAGCAATAAGCAAAGAAACTATGATGCAACATGAAAAGGCACAAACAAAAGATTCATGGATAACAATGCTTTGCAAGACGTTTGTTTGTTTCACATAAAGAAAACATAGCATAATAGTATTCCGCCTGTCCCTCAATAGAGTAGCAAATATAAATGCATAGGACACCTTCAAAGTTCATAAGAGTGACTAGATACAATAGTTTAAAACAAGAAATAACAAGTTATGCATCAATAAACTAGTCTTGCGACAATGCACATAGAACTAAGAATGACCACTATGCTCTCAAAGTAGGTGCATAAAGATAGAAGGTGGAGACTCAATATAATGGTGGAAGAAAAGCCTTTTGTAAAAGGAAGTAGGGATTCAAGTCTCATAAAGAGCTTCCAAAAATTATGGTACTTGTAGTTTTCAGCTCTCATTGCCCCTATCATAAGCATCTTGAAGGTGATTAAGGTTAAAGTGACACAACTAAGAGGATATGCTTGACAAGTTATAAACCGAAATCTCATGCCCCTTACTTACGAAGACCGATCCACATGCTACTCAACTTCAGTCACGAGTAAGCTCTTGTCATTGTAAGTATATGTGTATCATTAAGAACCACCAACGGGTTACCCCTTGCACATGATACGGGAGCTTTCCCATAATCAAAATGACAAGGCAAGCAGACAATGAGCATCTCAGCGATCTTTTTATTTGCTATTTGCATAGGTTTTTATTGAGGATGCTTCATAGAGTGCTCATTATGGTGATGCTGCAAGTTTCCACCATGATTAGGCATGGCTTAGGCTAGCGGCCCAGGCGTTTCTCTAACACACATACAAACTCCATGATCTTACAAGTTCCACTTTTATTTCACACCGCCGAGATCCTTAAGCAAAAGAATATGATATCAACGGGGTACAAAGTACAAGTGCGATGTTGAAAGCGTTCCCCATGAAACATGGTTCTGCTAATTTCAACTTATAAAGCGCAAGCATATACGCAACAAAGAAGGACCCAATGGTTCAAGTTTATTAGAGGCAATAAAGTAAAGTGTGCCATCAAGTTCGTGAGAGCTTTAATCACTAGTTTTCTCATAACAAGTGGAAGGTAAACAAAAGCATGAATATACTTGGAATAGCATAAGCTAGTAGGTAGGTATGGTGGACTCTTTGGAATAACTTGGTTTAGGCAATTGGATGCATGAGTGTAATTCATACTTTGTTGTGGAGGCTAGCAAAAGACTGGGAGCGACAAACTAAGAGAGCAATAATGGCCATAATCATGCAGAGAGACAAAACATCATTGATCAAAGCATAAAGTGATACTACAAGTTGAAAACTAAAGGATCATAAAGGCTATGGTGACTTTGGATAGTCATAACATGGTGTGAGCATGCGCCAAGTCAACTCAAATAAAGCATCAAAGGAGAATACCACTATACTATGCTTTAATATGCTAAAACAACGCATGATTCATCCAAGGCACATTAAGCAATCTCAATTGTTTATAACAAGTCATGCTATAGCAAAGAATACTAAGCATAAAGCCAAAACAATATCAAGCATGGCATGGCAAAGCATATGCCACAGTCAAAAACAAGCTCTTTTTACCACATAAGCATGAACTTTCCTACTCTTTTTCCAAACAAAACCACACTATTTGCAAACCGAATGTATGAAAGAGGGGGTCCAACCAATTTATTCAGAAAACTAAGCAAACCAAAGCAATCTAAAAACCAAAACAAAAACGAAAAATAAGACGCTCCAAGAAAAACACAACTGTGCCTGAAACAATAAAAATAAAGCGTTTGGAAGAAACCTGGGATTTTTATTGATGAAGAAGGGGATGCCTTGGGCATCCCCAAGCTTTAACACTTGTAATTCTTGGATATTTCTTGGGGTGACACGCGTGGCATCCCCAAGCTTGAGATTTAGTCCATCCTTCATCTCATTACTCATTCCTTCCATACACCTGAAAATGTTCCTTCATACAAAACTTCACACAATCTCATTAGCAACATTAGTGGACTTAAGATAAATAAGTCTTAAGGTTCAGTTCTAACACCAAATGAACTTCCATTAGAACACTAGATACTGTATCACTTCCCTCAAAAAGCTCAATTCCCCAAAGGAACTCAAGAATGAACTAAAAAGAAGCAAATGCAGAAAATGGCAGAAATCTGTCAAAACAGACCAGTAGGTAAAGAGGATTTTTTTCGAAGATCTTATGTTGCTCAAATCAAAAAGTGTTGAACTAACGAAAGTTAGATCACAACCTGGGGCAGAAGCACAAAAGATTACAGCTCAATCCGACATACAGAGCTCTCTCACGAATTTTTATGGTGAAGCATAGAAATCTGTTTTCAGGACAGCAACTTTCCCAATTATTACTTCTCTCTCATTAGAGGTTACTCTTGGCACAAAAAACAAATAAAAAAGGATAAGGAGCGGTTATTACAGAGGTAATAACTTCTAAGACTCAGCTAAAACTCTTGGGTTATCTCCCAACAAGTACTTTTCTTTAACGTCTTTAAGTTAGTCATAAGAAGCAAAGAAAGAATCAAGTGTTCTCAAATGAAGAAGCATTAAGATCAATACCGGAAATATTTTCAACAAGGTAAGGTATATCATCCAAATAAGTTCGAGAGGATCCTCTCTCAATGCTCTTAGGTTCATTATTCTCATCAAAAGGGTTTGCAGGAACAATCCAATCAAGATTCTTTTCTATGGCATCATGTATTGCTACTAGTTTAAAGGGTATTGGTATCTTAGGTTCCTCCCCATTAGGTTCGGTTTTGTTCATCTTTTCTCGTGTACCAACAACATCTACACATGAGCCTAGCATATTGAAACGTTCAAAGACTTTTCTAGCTTCCTTGGCAACATCATAGAACTCCTTAAACAAAGTTTCTAGAATAAAATCCCTTTTTTCAGGGTCCTCAATTTCTTTAAGCTTAAGAAACATTACTTGCATTAAGGGGTTGAGGTTAACAAACCTAGCTTCTAACATGTGAATTAAAGAAGCTGCAACGATCTCATAGTTTGGAGCAAGTTCTACAAGGGATCTATCCTCAGTATCTTCATGCTTACTAACATGATTAAAGAATTCTTCAATGTTATCTTTCCCAATTATAGAACCACTACCAATTGGAAGGTCTTTCAGGGTGAAAGTAGGGATCAACATGGTGAGCTAAGGAAGAGGTGACAACTAAAGGAAACTTAATTTTTTTTTGTGTTTTTCAAATAAGAAAGCAAAACAAGTAAAACTAATTTTTTTTGTGTTTTTGAAGAACAAAACAAGCAAAGAATGCAAAAGAAAGAAAACTAAGCAAAACAAAAACAACAAAGTAAAGAGATTGGTTATGAGAGACTCCCCTTGTGAAGATGTCCTTAACTCCCCGACAACGGCGCCAGAAAAGATCTTGATGCGCTAGACTTTCGACGTAGAGCTTGTTGGGAACCCCAAGAGGAAGGTATGATGAGCACAACAGTAAGTTTTCCCTCAGTTATGAAACCAAGGTTTAATCGAACCAGTAGGAGCAATGAAACACTCCAAAGGTGTTACTAGTTGAGGTTTGGCTGGGCGCACTATCGGTGCTAGTAGCAACGTGGAGACCTGCACAACACAACCACAGAACTTTGTCCCCAACTTGCGATGAGGTTGTCAATCTCACCGTGTTTTGCGGAAAACAAAGGATTAAATGTATCGAATGGAAAGAAGTAAAAGTTTGCAGAAAGTAAACACAAAGCAGTAAACAGTTGTAGACTGTATGTAAAGAAAAAGGACCGGGATCCATAGTTCACTAGAGGTGGCTCTCCTTAGATAAATAACATGCTGGGTGAACAAATTACAGCGGGGCAATTGACAAACACTGAGAAAGCAATACATGCATATACTAATCATCTTGACTCATCTGAGACTTGATTGGGCATTACAACATAATACATAGACCGCAATCCAATTGCATCTATGACTAATAATCCACCTTCAGGTTATCATCCGAACCCCCTCCAGTATTAAGTTGCAAGCAACAGATTATTGCTTTACGAACTGCGTGTAAAGTAAACAATACGATTGTTCTATGAACAAAGGATTGTTGTTTTCTCCCTAGTAGCAACAACACATCTAGTACCTTAGAGATTTCTGTCACTTCCCCAGATTACCAGAGGCATGAACCCACTATCGAGCATAAATACTAACTCTTGGAGTTGCTAGCATCTACTTGGCCAAGATAGCTACTAACAACGGAAAGCATGTAAGATCTCAAATAACAAAGACATGATAGAATCAATAATCAATCTGAAATAGCATCTCAATATCCATCGGATCCCGGCAAACACAACATGTATGAATTACAAATAGATGATCTTGATCATGAACGGAGCTCACAAGATCTAAACATGAAAGCACAAAGGAGGAGAAACCAGCCATCTAGCTACTACATGGATCCGTAGTCCAAGGATGAACTACTCACGCATCACACCGGAGGCTTGCATGGTGATGAAGAAGGCCTCCAGGGTGAATTCCCCTCTCCGGCAGGGTGCCGGGAAGAGCTTCAGATCCCTCCCGATCTAGGGATGGAGATGACAGTGGCTACAGACTCTTTTGTGGATTTTTGATTGGGTACTTAGGGTTTACGTCCCGAGGGCATCTTATAGTCGGAAGGAGAGGCCGAGGGGGTGCCGGGAGCCACCACACCACCCCCTGGCGCGGGCCCAGCCTGGCCGTGCGGCCAGGTGGTGTGCACGGCCCCTGGCCCTTCTTCGTCTCGTATTCTGGCACTTGATCACTTCCGGAAAAATAGGCACTTTGGCTTTTGTCCCGTCCAATTCCGAGAATATTCATTTTCTAACTTTCCTGGAACCAAAAACAGCAGAAAACAGGCAGCTGGCACTGTGGCTCTTGTTAATAGGTTAGTCCAAGAAATCATATGAAAAGTACTCCAAAGTTGGAACAAAACACAAGAAAGTGGATAAAACCAAGCATGGAACATCAAAAATTATAGATACATTTGCAATGTATCAACCGCGCAGTTATTGATGGCGGTAAAGGTCTCGATGTTAAGAAATTCTATATGCGCAAAAAGAAGAAGTCCCATATTGTTCAGTCTACTGCTAAAATTGATGAAGCACCGGTCCTTGCTGATGTTCCTGTCGAGAATCCCAAGGATGGGAAAAAGAAAACATTACAGTCTGTTAGGTGCATCGACAAAGCGATAAAATCTATTGTTTTGGATGAGCTTGGCATCACCCTTGGTGCGGCAGTATCTATGGTGATCGGTGTTCCCAGTTGAAAGAAGTCGCCATCTGATATGTAGGAGCCATTTTTTACTGTTTGTCAGTTTTGTTTATGGATTAGTTTTTGTGTTTAGGTTGGATAACTTTGCATGTTCCATGTGGGTAACTTTATATATACTTTGTGGGTAACTTTATTTACTTTTGATGTTTTTATCCTTTTTTGTGAATAACTTTAACACATTTTTGGTGGATTACTTATATGTGTTTTCATTGGCAACTTTCTGTTTTGTTTAGGAATGACACTCCAAAAAGGAAGGTAGATGTGTTGAAGAAGAAACTGGAACATGTGAGGTCATCTCCGTGTTTAGGAAGAAAATGATATGATCCTGTTGTTGATACCCCCTCGCCTTCTGCATCTGCTCCTTCTTCTCTGCTACCATTGGTCAGATATGCTCCAGGTTCACCCTAAGTTGTATCTACTATGGCTCCTCCAGAAGCTGTATCCACGATGTCGGTAGCCCCTCCAGAAGTTGTATCCACGGTGTCGGTGGCCCCTCCACCTTTCGATGCTAGTGATGTTAGTGCTGTTGTAAGTTTGGTTCCACTAGTGACTGTTGGACCTAAAGTTATCACTACTACAGCAGCCAGGGTTCCATATGATATGACTGGTTTTTTTAATGGGTCAACACTCTTTTCCAACCTTGTGCCGCCAACCGTTCATGCTGATGTGCAGTCGCAAGGAGAACCATCTCAAGTATCAGACGGTACATGTTTCTGTTACCATTGTTATGTACTTTGATCTGTGCCTTTTTTCCAGTGTCCTGAATATTATGTGGTGTTGTATGACTGAAAAACATCATGATTTTGGGTAATTTTTAGCTCTACAAAATGGTGTACTTCTAATTTTCTCTTATTGAATAACCTTGTAATATTCTAGTTGTGTTCTCTGATTACTTGCTTTTATGTTTAATTCTTCAATGTGGGTCACTTTTAGAACTTTTTGTGGATAACTTTAACTATTTTCTGTGGGTAACTTTTAACTCTTTTGGGTGGATGACTTTAAATATTTTCTGTGGGTAACTTTTAATCTTTATGGTGGATAACTTTAACTATTTTCTGTGGGTAACTTTTACTCTTTTGGGTTGATGACTTTAAATATTTTCTGTGGGTAACTTTTAATGTTTCTAGCGGATAACTTTAACTTTTATGTGTGGGTAACTTTTAGTGTTTTGGGTGGATAACTTTAAATATTATATGTGGGTAACTTTTGGTGTTTTGGGTGGATAATTGTTTCTGTATGCATGATGGATAACCTTTTTGTTCATACTGGTTTGGTAACTTCATATCTTTAACTTGTGTTTTCTGTTAACTTTGAATGCTTTACTGTTTTTGGTTCCATTTTTTGGTTGTTAATCTAATCTCTCATTTTTTTCGTTGTAGCTCAAAACGATGAAGCTGTTAGACCTACCCCTGCTGACACATCTTCTTATGGATTAGTACCTGCATCAATACTGTTCTCTGCCCCTACTCGTGAGATGTCTATGCCGATGTGGAACTTCACGAGCCAATCACCAGTCTCCTCAGCTGAGTTTGTTGATCCATCCTCTTTGGATGATATTGTTACGATTGCTAGTCTTCAGGATGGGGCTCCTAAGCAACCAACAAATGTTGCAACGCCATATATTCCTATGGTTGCGGTCCCTGATCATGGCACTCATCAAGTCAGCACAACAACTGCTTTGGTGAGATATGTTCCTATTGCTGCACCGTCTATAGCTGTACCATCTGGTGGTGTCTCACTTGCTGCTGGGCCGTCTATTGCTGCTGCGCCAAGCTCTGGCTTTACAAGTGCTGAATAGTTTGTTGCATCTGGTACTACTGATCATGTCGGTGATTTCTTCGACGTATTTGAGGCTGAAGCCATTATCCCGCTCTCGTGGGCACCCTCCGCTTCAACTAGTAAGCATTCTACATGATGATCTTTGTATTTCAAATTCTTTTATTTTAGTTTATGGTTAATTATTACGTGTTGTCTTTTTATGCAACCAATTGATCATTAATTCTTAATAACTCTATTTTTGTTTGTGTTTTTGTGTGATATTTTTTTCATTTCTTCCTTCCTTGCTCCTCCCTTTTGCCCGACACATTTAGAATTTATCAACCTAAACAGTGGGAAAAATGATGGCGGAGGCACAAACGATGGACCTGGTGGCTCTATCTAAGACATATTTCCACCTGAAGTAGGATCAAGATTCGTAGTTCATGAATTTGGTTGTCGTGGTGGTGCACTTTTTATGTTATTCATATAGTTACATTCTAAATTTGGACTATGTACTATATTTATATAATCTGTGTGTGTGATACTTCCGTTGACAATGTGCTCGTGTCATGATATTTAAATTATTTGTGTTATATGTTCCATGTGAACTGAATTTACTTTATCTATACGTTTGCCTTTTTTATTCATTGTTTGAGGTGATTAAACATGTGGGAATCTTTTCCCATGTGCGGTTCACCCTTTTTTCTGTTTTTTCATTTGGAAGTTTCTTTGTTCTTTTTATCTTTTTTCTAGCTGAGAACAAATCAGCTGATTCGGGTAATGGAAAAATGCGTATGAAGCAAGAAAGTGATGTTATTTATCTTGATGATCTACTGGCTGAAAAGGCAAATGATGATTCAGATTGCCAGATAATTGGGTCTCGGAAAGGTACTATGTTCTATCTTTTATTTTTTATCTAGCTTCTATTCATTAAGTTGTTTTGTACATTTAGATTTTGTTTTTAAGTATATCTTTCTAGGTTTTAATGTGCTATGGTTTCGTTTTTATTATTGCAGTTTTTTTTCCGAAATGGAGGTGTTACCCCCGGCCTCTGCATCAAAAAGATGCACACAACCACCTTTATTTATTATTCAACGGCTCCATTGTTTAGAGTGTTACTCTTATTATTGTTGGTGGGTGACTCTTCCATATGCATGGTGTGCATTATGTATGGGGGTATTTCTTTCAATGTATGGTGGATCACTTGTTCCTATTTTGTTGGACAAGCACTTACACTTTAATTTGTGTTTTGTTTTTGACAATTTGTTAATGCATGTTTTGTGTGTCACTTTCACTGCATTTGGTGTGTAACTTTAAAAATATGATTTGGGTAACATTTAGCAGTCTGTATGGGTAACTTTTTTTTACATTTGATGTATATCTTTTTTCTAAAGTTGTTTGCGACTTTATTTTTTATATGTGTTTTTTAGTTCTTTTTCCTATGCCTTTCTGTTTTGTTCCATTCATTATGTTAATCTAGCCTCTCATGTTTCTGTTGTAGCTCAAGAATTTTACACATTGAACCGATGTGGGTAAATACTAAAGAACTTGCTAGCAGTGTGATGCCGGGCGACCAGCTCTCGAACACTGTGTGTGACATTGCTATATCTATCATGTAAGACACTTTCCCAAAAAACAAGGTCATTTTTCCATACATTGTGACAAGGTATTTGATAGATCGAAAGTTTAGCTATAGTCTCTTGTTGACGCACTTCTGGAAATATGCGTTGTACAAGCTTAGTCACAAAGATCTTGTATGTGTATTTTGTCCTTGGTCTTATGCTCTTTTTCTGTTTTATATTGGTAACTGTTGTTTATGTTAGTGGATCACTTTCTATTTCCATATATGGAGAACTTTTTTTAGAGTTGATGCGTGCTATTGTCTTATTATTTTTTGTTTTGCTTTTTGCTTCTATCATTCCCTGTTCTTTAGGATCTTGGTACAAAAGAGTACCCTATGGGGCATTGGTACATGCTTTCACTCAATATGCCTGCAAAAAGGTTTGAAATCCTTACTCTCTTCGTGGGCCAACTAACTTGGAGATGATAGAGCACGTGAACTAGCTTGTGGATGTAATTAAAACAATGTACCATGTGAACTACTCTGATTCAAGACGACAGATTGATGATTTCGAGCTTGAGTATGTTCCGGTACCAAAGCAAGAGACTGGGTCAGTGTTATTGTTTTGCAATATTTTTTCCATATGCCATGTTCTTTGTAAGTATTATTTATCCTGTTTGGTTCATCGCTGATTGGTTCTTTGTATTCATTTTACTTTGTAGTACTTCTTGCGGTTTTTTCATGCTGAAAAATCTAGAATTGTGGAACGACAGTGTGGTTCCTGTAGTCTATCAAGAGCAGATCCTAGCGTTTAAGAAGATTCTTACAACTAAGTGGTTGGAGCACAAGCGCAACCGCCTATTAAATCGGAGGAGTCTGTTGGATGACAACATGCTTTGAGGTAACTCAACCATGGTTTTTTTTGGTATGTCTGGATGATTCATATATACTAGGTTCCCGCATGTTTTTAGGGTGGTTTACTTTGCCACAAATCCTGTAGTAGGTGATGGTAACTTTTACAGGAGGTAGTGGATAAGTTATGTGCCGAATGGTGGATTAGTTCTAGTTGTTGAATTGATATCTTTTAAGTTGTAGCCTGATTTTTTCTCATCTGATATTATTTGGGTTTTACTTATGTTGATTTGGGTTGATAACTCTAGTACATCATTATGTCTTATATTTCTAAGTGAAAATTTGTTGGTAACTTAATTCTTTGTAATCTTGTGGGTAACTTCTGTGTAATCTTGTGGGTAACTTTTGAACAAACAACGACATAATGATTCCATACACTTACAGGACCATAATGATTACAAATTTTCAGGGATTCCATAGTCATTGCATCCATTTACAATGGTTAATACACCAACTTAGCATAGTTCGTTACATGGGTATGATTACATGCTTCACTTGGGGTATCCCTGTGGCTTCAGCTTTTCCTTGCAACCTTTGACGGTGTGTTCAGTTGATTGGCAGAAGCTGCATTTTTTTGTTTGTTTGTAGCAAGATCCAGCGGATTTTTGTTTGCAATTTCTTGCGGTCGCCCTCTTGTGTTTGATACTGGCAAGTGTTGTATATGCCGTGTAGATGACACGTTAGACCCTGAGTTGGTTGACTACGGACAGAAATTGTATTGCTGTTTGTCCTGCGCTTTCTTGATGCAGATGGGGTGCTTTTTGCTGGAGGCACGTGTGCATCCGGAGCGCTGTACGACGACATTGTTATTGCTGCCTCTTATGCTTCTCTTTGTTTCTTTTGATCATGTCTATATGACATCAAGCTCTTGCTTCATGGCTTTCAAGTGTGTTCTTACTATTTTCTTATGATCTTCCTTCTTTATAGCCACCTTTGCTACCTTAGTGAACTCGTCCCTCAGTGTCGCAAACACCATCAAATTGCGTTGTTCTACCGGCAGTTCTCTCAGCTTTGGCTTTTCGCTGCCACCTATTCCCCTAGCACTGCCGCTGCATCCCAAGTCCACCTCTTTAATATGTATGTTTCTGGGATGTCGTAGACTCTAACCTCTTTCATCACCTTTAGTATATGACAGCAGATCATACCGTCTCGGTCAAACTTGCAGCACTCGCATGTGTAAACCTTGCTGACATAGTCTCCGTGCGCCTTATAAACTCGAGTTCCGTAGAAAGGGACAGGACCACCTATTAGGGCTAGGTCAAACTCATACCCACCCATGTGCCTACACTCGTAAGATGCGGATTCCTGCATCTCAGACTGAAACTTGTAGAATATGTTCCGTGTGTAGATCTTTGCCATTATGCGCTCCATAGGGTTCCGATACCAGAATGGTGGATCTATGAGAGCTGTTTCTGCCTTCGCCTTCTCTTCGACATTGTTAATCTTATCTTGGATTGCATTGTACTGGTTTAGGAAGTCGAATATCGAGTTTTTGGGGTTGATGTATCTCTTCAGGACGGTGTTGAAGCTTTCGCTCCTTGCGATGGTCTGAAGGAAGGGGAAGAAAGCATGCATAAAGTATGTCAACATTTTCTCTCCTTCCATATTGCAAACAAATCCGTGTTATCTTTCACTCCATAGAGATTTATCATATCCATCCAATTTTGATCAAACTCTTTGGGTGTTAGGCTGTTATTCACACATGCATTGAATGCTTCCAGTAGCTATGGGTTTTTCCCATGAAAGGGCCAATCCGCTCAGTTACGTTCTACATGACGTGCCACCTACAGTTCCTATGAATAGAATTAGGGAACACAGCTTTAATGGCCTCTTTCATGGAAGCGTCTTGGTATGTTGTTACGTTCTTTGGTTGTATGCCACCCATAGCTTCAAGGAACATCTTCAATAGCCACACAAAGCTATCTTTCAGCTCGTTACGGACGAAACCGCAACCAAGCTGAATCGACTGTCCATGGTTATTTATGCCGATAAATGGAATACATGGCATCTTGTACCGGTTTGTGAGGTATGTGGTGTCAAACGAGATGCAGTCAGAATATGACTTGTATGCTTGTCGTGCTGCTCCATCCACCAAAAAGATTTTCTCGACTCAACACTCCTTGTCGAGCGATATCTTGATGAAGAAATTTGGACCATCTTATTGTAGTTTTGCAAAGTATTCCAGTGTGTCCTGCATGTCATGGTGGTTATGCTCACTACAGAACTTGGCCCTCAGGTTCGAGACATCCTTAGCTATGTATGGAACCTCTGATAGGCCGCCATAGAACTCTACCATTAGCTGCATCTGCCGGGACGTCGGTATGTTGTAGGCGTGCAACTCCTCAAGAACACTAGTTCCTCGGGTGGTATGCCACGGTGGGAGTGCAAGAACCTTGTCAGTGACGGTTTGAGGATCAGTGGGTGATTGTGTTCGTCATCAAAATCTTCCACGTGATACCATGCATCTTTCCTCTTTAGATACATGTGTGCTTTGCAGCCAGTTCTAGGACGTGTGTTGTACTTTCTTGTTGGAACCACATATTTTGGATTCTGGCTTATTTCTGCTTCTTTTTCTTATGTGGTTTGCTAGCGCAGGTGCACACAATGTTCACCCTATCGTACTCACCATCGTCTGCAGTATGTCCCCAGTCAATTCTGATTCCAAATCCATTTTTCTGTGCATATGCCATGTAGTGTTCTTTAGCTGTTTTGAAGCTTTCAAACCGCATCCCATGCACTGGTGCCTGTGGGGTGGAGTGTGCAACATCTTCGTTATCATCGTTTCCCCTCCCTTGTCTGACCCCGGTGTGATATACATGGGTTCATCAATTGTTTCTCCTGTTTCTGTTGCTGGTCCATATTTGTGCGCGGTATCAATGTTGTCATTCACAGTATGAACATGGTGAGATCCACCCCTGGAAGATAGGAAAAAACAGCAGTCAATATCATTTTGTTTCTAGCTCATGTGGTTAACTTTACAACTAAAGTATGGGTAACTTGTATTGTTGGCACTGGATCACTTCAGCTCAGATGTGTGGATAACTTTGAGTACTAGCCGGTGCCCAATTTCACCAAAACTAACATGTAATGCAATCAGTAAGTTAACTTTGTTCATCACAATTAAATTTGAATGTTAATATGTGTTTTTGTAAGATCATTTGTTGCTTTGGTGTGTGTGGGTAACACTTTCTTGTACCTATTTGTCACTTTAGTTATGACTGGTTGGTAACTTCTGCGTTGAAGACATTTATATTGTGTTCTCAAGCTGTCATGCTAGTGTGTGTTTGTCTTGAGTGTGGGATCCTATTGAGTGGTATGAGGTGGTTTACTATAGTGTCCATAGGTGGGTAACTATGTGCTATCATGTGTGTTTGCTATTTGGTTCAAACATTTTGTGCACGTGAAAGTTTTTTGAGTGTTGCTAATCTATGGGTTACTTTAGTGATAACAGGGGATAACTTTACTGTCAACATATGGGTCACTCTACTCAAAGCATGTGGGTAATTAACTTTGACTGTTAATATGTGTTGTTGTAAGGTCATTTGTGCTTGTTATCAGGGTGTGTGTGGGTAACTCTTGCTTGTACCTATGTGTCACTTTAGTTATGACTGGTGGGTAACTTCTGCGTTGAAGACATCTATATTGTGTTCTCAAGCTGTCATGTTAGTGTGTGTTTGTCTTGAGTGTGGGATCCTAGTAGTGATATGAGGTGGTTTAGTATAGTGTCCATAGGTGGGTAACTGTGTGCTATCATGTTTGTTTTCTATTTGGTTCAAACATTTTGTGTACGTGAAAGTTTTTTCAGTGTTGCTAATCTGTGGGGTTACTTTAGTGATAGTAGGGGATAACTTTACTGTTAACATATGGGTCACTCTACTCAAAGATGTGGGTAATTAACTTTGATTGTTAATATGTGTTGTTGTAAGATCATTTGTGCTTGTTATCAGGGTGTGTGTGTGGGTAACTCTTGCTTGTACCTATGTGTCACTTTAGTTATGATTGGTGGGTAACTTTTGCGTTGAAGACATCTATATTGTGTTATCAAGATGTCATGTTAGTGTGTGTTTGTCTAGAGTGTGGGATCCTATTAGTGATATGAGGTGGTTTACTATAGTGTTCATATGTGGGTAACTGTGTGCTATCAGGTGTGTTTTCTATTTGGTTCAAACATGACGGGGATATGCCGAACAGGGTATGCCCACCAGGATGTTCTGATTGGGTCAAAGTGTTGGGTTCGTAGCATAGAAAACAAAAATTTTCCTACGATGAGAACTATATGCCAAGATCTATCTACTAGATACAGAGCAACGGGTAGACAAACATCCATGAAGAACTTACCCTCGAAGACAACGAGTTTTGTTAACGAGTAGGAACTCGTGGTTGATGTAGTAGTATGCTTGCCAATCTCAAGATCGTGTGGAAGTCCGAGCGCCGCAAATCAGCAGGGCATCCATCCTCGCACACACGTCCAAGCCACCGGACAACCTCCACCTCCTTGCTCCAGCGAATCAGCGGAAGCAGCAACTCCTTCCAGACGCAAGGCCACCGGGAACATGTATCTCGCTAATCCGAGACCATGGGGGAATATCTAGAGGGGGAGAGAGATCCTTCAGGAGGAGGTGTGCTTTGTGAGGGAGGAGAGGGGGTTCTTTTATAGGAGAGGGGGGACTCGTCCCCTACCATGGCCGGCGGCCAAGGAGGGAGCCCCCTCCTCTTACTCATTCATGTGGTGGAAGCTCCACTCACATCAATTCAAGCTCCACCCAAAGTTCCACTCACATGCATTAAATTTCCACCAAATTTAATGCAACTCTCAATTAATAAAACTATTTTATTTTTTTATTCAGAATTTTTTTAATTAGCATAAAACCCCTTGCAACATTTCAATATCACATGCATAACCACTTTCTACAATTTCACCCGAAACAATTCCGGTTTCTATCGAAACAATTCCTGTTTCTATCGAAACATTTCCTGCGCTTTGCAAACCCTTTGTCTGAAACATATGTGCTCCTAAATGGTGTCCGGCAACCCTTAAGTGTGTCACCCTACGGTTCGCGAATAATGCAGACATGATTGAGACTCCTCTCAGATCAATAATCAAAAGCGGGACCTGGAGATCCATACTGACTCCTGCACACCCAACAATGACTTATGTGATCGTGAGAACCTTTAACGCTAGTAACTTAATCCCTTTGTTTCATGATATAATACATGTCCGAGATTCGATCATCGGTATCCAAATACCTAGTTTGATCTCGTTACCGACATGCACTCTTTTCTCATTCCGGTGATATAAGATTCTAGTGATCACATCACTTGCTTGCAAGCTATCTTAATGTGATATCACCGAGAGGGCCCAGAGTATATCTGTCCGTCATCGGGATTGACAAATTCCACTCTTGATCCATGAGCCTAACACCTTCGTAGTACTGAACCCACCTTTATAGTCACCCTGTTACGGTGTGACATTTGATGTTATCCAGATACTCTTCTGGTGTTAGCAATTAACATGATCTCATGGTCTAAGGATAAAGATTACTTCGTATGATGTTATATTAATATAAACATAATGACTTGATCGTAATGCTATACTTCGGATGAATGTTCATCACATCATTTCACAAATGTTGTGACCTTGCTATTAACAACATCCAATGTCCATGATCAGGAAACCTTGATCATCTTGTTAATCAACAAGCTAGTCTATAAGAGAGGCATAACTAGGAACCCTTTTTGTTTATTAAACACACATGTATTGACGTTTCCTATCAATAAAATTATAGCATGCAAAATAAACATATATCATATACAAGGAATACATAATAATAACTTTATTGCCTCTCAGGGCATATTACCTTCAGCCTCCCACTTGCACTAGAGACAATAATCTAGTTTACATAGTGATAAATCTAACACCCATGGAGTTTTGGTGTTGATCATGTTTTTCCCTAGGGAGAACTTTAGTCAACGGATCTGCTACATTCAGGTCCATGTGCACTTTACAAATCTTTATATGTCCATCCTTGAAATGCTCGTGGATGGAGTGAAACCGGTGCTTAATATGCTTGGAATTCTTGTGAGACCTTGGTTCCTTTGCGTTGGCTATGGCTCCACTGTTGTCACAATAGATCACCATTGGGTCCACCTAGTTCCGTTATGAACTCCTTCATCCAAACCACTTCCTGCGCCGCTTTTGAAACAACAACATATTCCGCCTCCGTCGTTGATCCAGCCACCACAGGTTGTTTGGAACTCCTCCAACTAACTGCTGCTCCGTTCAAGAGAAATACGTATCCGGATTGAGACTTAGAGTCATCCGGATCGGTGTTAAAGCTAGCATCGACATAACACTTAGCGACTAGCTCTTCTTCACCTCCGTATACAAGAAACATATCCTTAGTTCTTCTTAAGTACTTAAGGATACTCTTGACCGCTATCCAGTGTTCCGAACCTGGATCAGATTGGTACCTACTAGTCAAACTAATAGCATGTGCCACATCTGGTCTTGTACATAGCATGGCGTACATTATAGAGCCTATGGCTGAGGCATAGGGGATCTTATCCATTATCTCTCTTTCTTCCGCCGTAGCCGGACTTTGAGTCTTACTCAATGTCTTGCCTTGCAACATAGGTAAGAACCCCTTCTTACTTCCGCTATATTAAACTTCTTTAATATCTTATCAAGGTATGTACTCTACGATAGCCCAATTAGGCGCCTTGATCTATCTCTATAGATTTTAATTCCTAATATATATGAAGCTTCACCAAGGTCTTTCATCGAAAATTTGCTGTTTAGATAACTTTTAACACTGTTTAAAATATCTATATCATTTCCAATCAATAATATGTCATCCACATATAATATCAGAAATGCCACATTGCTCCCACTCACTTTCTTGTAAATAGAAGCGTCTCCATAAGTTTGGACAAATCCAAACTCTTTGATCACCTCATCAAACCGGAGATTCCAACTCCGGGATTCTTGCTTCAGTCCATAGATGGATCGCTGAAGTTTGCATACCTTATCAGCATCCTTAGGATCGACAATACCCTTAGGTTGTATCATATACAACTCTTCTTCAATATTACCATTGAGGAACGCAGTTTTGACATCCATCTGCCATATTTCATAATCAAAATATGCAACAATTGCTAACATAATCCTAACCGACTTTAGCATCGCTACGGGAGAGAATGTCTCATCGTAGTCAACTCCTTGAATTTGTCGAAACCCCTTTGCGACAAGTTGAGCTTTATAGATGGTCACATTACCATCAGCATCAGTTTTTCTTTTGAAAATCCATTTATTCTCAACGGCCTTTCGATCGTGAGGTAAGTCTACCAAGGTCCAAACCTGGTTTTCGTACATGGATTCCATCTCAGATTTCATGGCTTCTAGCCATTTGTTGGAATCCGGGCTCATCATCGCTTCTTCATACGTCGCAGGGTCATCTATTTCATCAATCATGAAATTCATAACAGGATTGTTGTACAGTTCAGGAGCTGCACATGTCCTGCTTGACCTGCGAGGTTCGGCAATATCCTCTTTCGGAGTTTCATGATCATTATCATTTGCTCTCTCTTCATCAGGTGAAGTCAACTCCGAAACAACTTCCGGTGCTGCGCCACTCACCAATTCATGAAGAGAAGGTTCAATAACCTCTTCGAGTTCTACCTTCCGACTACTCACACCTTTTGCGAGAAACTCCTTCTCAAGAAAGGATCCATTCTTGGCAACAAAAACCTTGCCCTCGGATCTGTGATAGAAGGTATACCCAATCGTTTCCTTAGGGTATCCTATGAAGACGCATTTTCCACTTTGGGTTCGAGTTTATCCGGTTGAAGTTTCTTCACATAAACATCGCATCCCCAAACTTTAAGAAATGACAGCTTATGTTTGTTTCCAAACCATAATTCATATGGTATCATTTCAACGGATTTAGATGGTGCCCTATTTAAAGTGAATGCAGTGGTTTCCATTGCATAACCCCAAAATGACAGTGGCAAGTCAGTCAGAGACATCATAGATCGAACCATACCCAATAAAGTATGATTACGACGTTCTGACACACCATTACGTTGTGGTGTTCCGGCAGGCGTGAGTTGTGAAACTATTCCACAGTCTCTCATATGTGTGCTAAATTCATAACTAAGATACTCTCCTGCACGGTCGGACCGCAGAAATTTGATCTTTCTATTATGATGATTTTCCACTTAATTCTGAAATTCCTTGAACTTTTCAAAAGTTTCAGACTTGTGTTTCATTAAATAGATATACCCGTATCTACTCAAATCGTCCGTGAAACTAACAAAATAACGATATCCACCTCGTGCCGACACACTCATTGGTCCACACACATCAGTATGTATGATTTCCAATAAATCTGTCGCCCGTTCCATTGAACCGAAAAACGGAGTTCTAGTCATCTTGCCCATAAGGCATGGCTCACATGTATCAAATGATTCAAAATCAAGTGATTCCAAAAGTCCATCAGAATGGAGTTTCTTCATGCGTTTAACGCCAATATGACCTAGACGGCAGTGCCACATATATGCAGATATATCATTATCAAGTTTAATCCTTTTAGCATCAACATTATGAATATGAGTAATACTACTATCGAGATCCAACAGAAATAAACCATTCAACATAGGTGCATGACCATAAAAGATATCATTCATATAAATCGAACAACCATTGTTTTCATATTTAAACGAATAACCACTTCGTATCAAACACGATCCGGATACAATGTTCATGCTCAGTGCAGTTACCAAATAACAATTATTTAGATTTATAACTAATCACGACGACATATGGAGAGGCAGCGTTCCGACGGCGATCACATCAACTCTTGATCCATTGCCGACCCGCATCGTGACCTCATCCCTTCCTAGCTGTCGCTTGTTCCGCAGCCCCTGAACCGAGTTACATATATTAGCAACCGATCCCATATCAAATACCCAGGAGCTATTGCGAGTACTAGTCAAGTACACATCAATAACATGTATATCACATATACCTTTGTTTGCCTTGCCGGCCTTCTTGTCCGCCAAATACTTGGGGCAGTTGCGCTTCCAATGGCCAGTCCCCTTGCAATAGTAGCACTCGGTATCAGACTTAGGGCCAGCTCGGGGTTTCTTTTCAGGTGCGGCATAAGATTTGCCGCCCTTCTTTCCCTTATGCTTGCCTTTCTTGTCCTTCTTGAAATCGGTGGTCTTATTGATCATTAACACTTGATGTTCTTTCCTAATCTCCACTTCTATAGTCTTAAGCATTGGTAGAAGCTCGAGACGAGACTTCTTCATGCCCTGCATATTATAGTTCATCATGAAGCTTTTGTAGCTAGGTGGCAGAGATTGGAGAACACGATGTATGCCTAAGTCAATGGGAATCGTTATTCCCAAGGACACAAGCTTAAACGCTTTCGAAGTTCCGGCTCTAGCCCATACAGTATGCCGCAATGAACTAAGTTGTGGTCCTCCTGACGAGTTATATAGACGTTCTTTTCCTCGTCAGGGGCATCATGAGCTGGTGGGGGGCCTAGCGGCGCCTCTAGCACATATTGCTTTTGTGAAGCAGTGAGGAGAATCCTCAAATTCATAGCCCAGTTGGTGAAGTTGCTACCATTCGCAGCAAGTTTCTCTTTCTCCATGAACACATTGAAATTAAAAGCAGGTGGTGCCATCTACAACAGAATTTGTAAAGTATATTTAGACTAAGTTTATGATAGATTGAGTTCAACTAATCCAAATTAGTAATGAACTCCCACTCAAAAACGACATCCCTCGTGTCCTTTTGGTGATTACATGAACCAAATCCACTACACCAAGTCTGATCATCACGTGAGTCGGTGTAGCTTCAAAGGCGAGAATCTATATGGGCATCATATCAACTATATGACTCATGCTTAACCTTTCGGTCTGTACATGCTAGGCTCGCCAAGTAAGAACCTTAGTATTTGCGTGTGTAAAACTGTCTTACACCCGTCATATGAAAGTGTAGAGTCGAGAACACCCAATCATCACGTGATGTCTCGAAACATGATCCATAAAACAGTGCATACTTAAGGAAGAACACGTTTTATCTTGATATATAAATGAGGGATCATCTTATAATGCTACCACAAGCGCCAAACTAGCAATATAAGATGCAAACATCTAATGTGTAAAGTGAGATGATATGGTCCATGCATTTGATCTCTATCATTTGCATCATGGTATGATCTATATCATTCCTTTGTGTGTAAGGCCAAGGTCTATGGAACTTACATGTTAAGTGTGTTGTAAGAGTATCTATCATACATCTACTTACAACAATACCATATCAAGACACTAGCCCAGCAACGATCTAAACTAGACGCCTCTAATTTATCAATTGCAAGTTTTACGTGGCTTAGGGCTTTCGGAGATAGAACCGATCTTACCTACGAACATGAATCACAACGAGGATAACCAAGTTATTAGCAACTCATTGTAAATCAGATATTGACTATAGTAGGAGAGACAGACACCTGCTAGCCACTTATGAAAAACTAGTTGCATGTCAGTCGTGGAACCGGTCTCATGTACGATGACATGTAAGGTTGGTCAGGGCCGCTTCATCCCACTATGCCACCAATATCCAAAATACATAGAAGATGCAATAACATGATCATCATCGCCCACATATAAACATATGTGTACAACCTGTGCAAAGCACCTACGCATAGATCAGGCTCTGATACCACTATTGGGTTCGCAGCATAGAAAACAAAAAATTCCTACGATGAGAACTATACGCCAAGATCTATCTACTAGATACAGAGCAACGGGTGGACATACATCCATGGAGAACTTACCCTCGAAGACAACGAGTTTTGTTAACGAGTAGGAACTCGTGGTTGATGTAGTCGTACGCTTGCCGATCTCAAGATCGTGTGGAAGTCCGAGCGCCGCAAATCAGCAGTGCATCCGTCCTCGCACACACGTCCAAGCCACCAGACAACCTCCACCTCCTCGCTCCAGCGAATCAGCGGAAGCAGCAACTCCTTCCAGACGCAAGGCCACCGGGAACATGTATCTCGCTAATCCGAGACCATGGGGGAATATCTAGAGGGGGATAGAGATCCTTCAGGAGGAGGTGTGCTTTGTGAGGGAGGAGAGGGTGTTCTTTTATAGGAGAGGGGGACTCCTCCCCTACCATGGCCGGCATCCAAGGAGGGAGCCCCCTCCTCTTCCTCATTCATGTGGTGAAAGCTCCACTCACATTAATTCAAGCTCCACCCAAAGTTCCACTCACATGCATTAAATTTCCACCAAAATTTAATGCAACTCTCAATTAATAAAACTCGTTTATTTATTTTATTTAGAATTTTGTTAATTACTTTAATTAACAAACATTCTCATAAAACCCCTTGCAACATTTCAATATCGCATGCAGAACCACTTTCTGCAATTTCACCTGAAACAATTCCGGTTTCTATCAAAACAATTCCTGTTTCTATCGAAACATTTCCTGCGCTTTGCAAACCTTTTGTTTGAAACATATGTGCTCCTAAATGGTGTTCGACAAACCTTAAGTGTGTCACCCTACGGTTCGTGAATAATGCAAACATGATTGAGACTCCTCTCAGATCAATAATCAGAAGCGGGACCTAGATATCCATACTGACTCCTGCACATTCAACGATGACTTCTATGATCGTGAGAACCTTTAACGCTAGTAACTTAATCCCTTTGTCTCATGATATAATACATGTCCGAGATTTGATCATCGGTATCCAAATACCTAGTTTGAGCTCGTTACCGACATGCACACTTTTGTCGTTCCCGTGATATAAGATTCTAGTGATCACATCAGTTGCTTGCAAGCTATCTTAATGTGATATCACCGAGAGGGCCCAGAGTATATCTATCCATCATCGGGATTGACAAATTCCACTCTTGATCCATGAGCCTCAACATAACACCTTCATAGTACTGAACCCACCTTTATAGTTACCCTGTTACGGTGTGACGTTTGATGTTATCCAGATACTCTTCTGGTGTTAGCAATTAACATGATCTCATGGTCTAAGGATAAAGATTACTTCGTAAGATGTTATAGAATTATAAACATAATGACTTGATCGTAATGCTATGCTTCGGATGAATGTTCATCACATCATTTCACAAATGTTGTGACCTTGCTATTAACAACATCCAATGTCCATGATCAGGAAACCTTGATCATCTTGTTAATCAACAAGCTAGTCTATAAGAGAGGCATAACTAGGAACCCTTTTTGTTTATTAAACACACATGTATTGACGTTTCCTATCAATACAATTATAGCATGCAAAATAAACATCTATCATATACAAGGAATACATAATAACAACTTTATTATTGCCTCTCAGGGCATATTTCCTTCAGAAAGGACTCGCGAGTGGGCCTGCAGGACGGTGAGTGGAATGTGACTAAGGAGTTAGCCTAGCGACTGGAAGCTGGAGGCCCAGGAGCATAGCTGAAGCCTAGTCGGATTAGGTCAAACCATATGAATCCTTGACTAGTTCAGTTGTAAACACTGTAAACCCTAGCGAGGTACCGCCTATATAAACCTCCCTAGTGTCCCCTTTGTACTCACATTCCATCATACACCTCTTCGAGCGACTTGCTGCTTAGACGCCAAGCTCGCCACCCCTGTAACTCGCTCAGATCCAATATAATCTAGTAGGAGTAGGTCATTACCCTCCGGGGGGGGCGAACCTAGATAATTCCATGTGCATCCGTCCCCATCTCGCTCCGCAGATGGCCGCCAGCTCTCGTCCCCAATCTTATCAATCGCTACCCCTGGTAGCGACTGCCTTGTTCATTCCCACGACAGTGGCGCCCACCGTGGGGCATAGCCGGACTGGCCTGAGTTGTGCAGCAAGACCCTACTCGCCAATCGATCGGTCGATCACCACCAGCCGCATTATCGCCAGCAGCGGGATCCTCCAGATCCTTCCCAGCAGCTACATCCTGGCGTCACACCCAATCACCCATGGCGCGGTGATGCTAGTCGGCACCATCAACCTGTTCGTCGGCTTCACTGACACAATCGACCCGGCGGGAACGATGATCGTTGGCGGGCTGCCACCATGCCGCGATCTACTCTCGGAGGAGCAGATCCGCTCCATCAGCCGCCTCGCCACTGAGTGTGACTCGGACGCCAGACACGCGATCGGGACTGACGCCACCACGGATGACGCGGCTCTCCACGACGACGCTGATTCCATGACCCCTGCCTCGGTCGACGGATCCATCACCGCTGCATCACGTGAGAACTCCATCACACGGGTCTCCAACCTTGAGGACTTTGAGGAACCTCCATCCTTGGGATCTTCGATTCCGACTCTGGCTCGGAGTCCCCCGAGGACCTCCGCGCCAGATCCAATCACTTCAACGCGATCTACATGGCAGGTAGCACAGCCGCCCCGCCAAATCCATTCTCCACGCCGATACCGCTGACTGCCACGGCGACGGAGGTGGAGGAAGCCCGCCTGCGCCTGGAAGAGGCGACACGCAAGGAGCTCGCCGAGCGCGAGAAATTCCGCCTCGAGCGGGAAACGGCGAAGGAGCTATCGCTCTACCATCAACGCCGCATTAGGACCCGCCTGCACTCCAACGTCCAAGGCCGTGTACTGAACTTCAATGACAAGGGCAACCGCACTCGCACGGCCGAGCGTGAATACTGGGAGAATGCGCCACCCGGCGGCAGCAGTCGCCCACCACCCGACGCACCGGCGACCGGAGCCCCGCCACCACCCATGAGCCACACGCCCGAGCCGCTGCCGCACCAGCCGCGGGCCTCCAACCCCACGCTCTCGACCAACGAGCCGCGACCGGTGAACAACACGGTCGCTGCCAATGGTCAGCCCATCGACACACGCACGCACATCGTCAACAACTAGGCCTAGTGGGCGCGACAGCCCAATGACTTGAGGCACACCCTCAACAACCGTGGTGACACCAAACCAAGGGGCTCGCTAAGCCGAGTCAGCCCCTAGTGCTTCGGATCAATGATCCGAGGCAAGAAGTATCCTGCCAACTTCAAGGCGCCCAAGGAGATCGAAAAATACGATCCAACGTACGACCCAGTGGTGTGGCTGGACACGTACCTTATGGCGATGGGAATCACCGGCTACACCGACCTTCTTGCCGCTCGCTACCTCCCCCTAATGATGGAGGAAGCGACCATGCAATGGATCAACACCCTCCCCACCGACAGCATAGACTCGTGGGAGGAAATGCACGACGCCTTCATTAGGCACTTCGAGGGATCGTACACACACACTACCACCATCGAAGACCTAGAGCGATGCATCCAGGGACACCATGAGTCGACCCGCCACTGGATCCAGAGGTGGCAGGAACTGTGGATCAACGCCTCCGACATCCACCCGGACACGACGATCCATTGCTTCAAGAACACCTGCCGGTAGGAGCCTCTGGTCACCAAGATCAAGAGGGTCTACCGGACGCTCGACAACGTCCTCAACCTCCTCGAAATCGCCAAGTGCTACGCGGAGGAGGACCCCAACCAGGACTTCGACGACGAGTCGGGAGGAAGATGCCACACCAACGGCAACGACAACGGGCGACAGTAGGACATGCGCTACAACAATACTTGCCTCACCGGTAAACTCCGTGTGGATGGGCGAGTAGACTTCATCACCAACACCGGCTACGGCCAACACGACCCGAAGAACTTCCGCTGTGACAGAGGAAACTACCGCGACAATGACAATTATCGCGCCAACAACGCGGCGAGGCTGAAATGCGACCCCGCCGCCCTGCTCAACCAGCCCTGTGTCTACCATAGCAGGGAGGGGAAGCCCGCCACCCACACCACCGCGGACTACCAATCCTTAAAGGAGATCGAGAAGGCAAGGCGGGCATGAGACGACCCCAATAATAACCCACCAAGGGACAACGGCAACACTAGCGGCTTCGGCAACGCCGTCGGATCGCTCCACACCTTCATCGGGCTTGGCACCAAGCGCGAGAAGAAGGTGCTCGCCCGCATAGTCGCTGTCAACGCGGTGACTCAGGTCGACTTCCCCCGCTTCCTCAACTGGTCCGAGCAAAGCATCACCTGGAGTCGCCAAGACCACGTGCCCAGGATTGAGTACCCAGGACGAGTCGTCCTGGTGGTTAGGCCCAAAGTGGCCGACTACTGGCTGCCCAAGATGATGATGGATGGCTGGAGCTCCATCAACATCATGTACTTGGACACATTCAAGAGGCTCCGCCTCCCAGAATAAGAGATCGAGTCGACCCTCACAACCTTCCACGAAATCGTCCTCGGTCAGAAGGCGTACCTGATCGGCAAGGTGACGCTGCTAGTCACCTTCGGCACACCAGCGAACTACCGCACCGAACGGATCATCTTCGAGCTGGTGAACTTCCGTAGCCCCTACCACTGCATCGTGGGGCGCCAGGCGTTCGCCAAATTCATGGCGACCCCACACTACGCCTACAACATGATGAAGCTCCCAGGGCCAAGCGACATCATCACCATCCACGGCGACCCCGACATGGCTGTGGAATGCGAGGACAAAGGCACCAAGCTTGCCGACACCGTCATCATCGCGAAGACTGACCACGCGGACGAGCTCGCGAAATACGTGGGCAGCATCGACAAGGATGGCCCCACCATCTTGAAGAAACCAACCGCCGTGAACTACACTTTCGAGGCGACTACACACACCCGCACCGTCGAGCTCGTCCAGGGCGACTCCAGCCAGACGGTTACCATCGGGGCGAACATGAGCCCCGCATAGGAAAGCATGCTCATCGGCTTCCTACGTGAGAATCACGACATATTTGCATGGAAACCATCCAACATGCCTGGTGTCCCGAGGGAACTCGCTTAGCACAAACTCAACACCAACCCCAAAGTGTGACCGGTGAAGCAGTCGCTGTGGCCCTTCAATGAAGAGCACCGCCGAGCAATCGCCGAAGAAGTAAAGCGCCTACTCGCCGCAGGCTTCATTTGGCCCATCAAGTACTCCAAGTCCCTGGCAAACCTAGTACTGGTTCTAAAAAGAACAACACCTGGAGAATGTGTATCGACTACACCAACCTCAACAACGCCTGCCCAAAGGATGAGTTCGTCCTACTACGCATCGAGTAGATCATCGATTCGATCGTGGGATCAGAGTCGCTGTGCTTCCTCGATGCGTACTCTGGCTAAAACCAGATCAAAATGGCGATCGAGGATGAGGACAAGACGTCGTTCATCAGGCCATTCAACGCCTTTTTCTACACGGCCATGACATTCGGCCTCAAGAATGCCGGCGCCACCTACCAAAGGTGCATGCAGGAGTGCCTCACGAGCCAAATTGGCTACAACATCCACATCTACATCGACGACGTGGTCGTGAAATCCACCCGCCAAGACAACCTGCTCGCCGACCTAGCCGAGACCTTCGCAAATCTGTGGAGGTACATGATACATTGCAAATGTATCTATAATTTTTGATGTTCCATGCTTAGTTTTATCCACTTTCTTGTGTTTTGTTCCAACTTTGGAGTACTTTTCATATGATTTCTCGGACTAACCTATTAACAAGAGCCATAGTGCCAGCTGCCTGTTTTCTACTGTTTTTGGTTCCAGGAAAGTCAGAAAATGAATATTCTCGGAATTGGACGGGACAAAAGCCAAAGTGCCTATTTTTCCGGAAGGGATCAAGTGCCAGAATACGAGACGAAGAAGGGCCAGGGGCCGGCCACACCACCTGGCCGCGCGGCCAGGCCTGGCCCGCGCCAGGGGGTGGTGTGGTGGCTCCCGGCACCCCCTCGGCCTCTCCTTCCGCCTATATATTGCCCTCGGGACGAAAACCCTAAGTACCCGATCAAAAATCCATGGAAGAGTCTGTAGCCGCCATCATCTCCATCCCTAGATCGGGAGGGATCTGAAGCTCTTCCCGGCACCCTACCAGAGAGGGGAATTCACCCTGGAGGCCTTCTTCATCACCATTCAAGCCTCCGGTGTGATGCGTGATTAGTTCATCCTTGGACTACAGACCCATGTAGTAGCTAGATGGCTGGTTTCTCCTCCTTTGTGCTTTCATGTTTAGATCTTGTGAGCTCCATTCATGATCAAGATCATCTATTTGTAATTCATACATGTTGTGTTTGCAGGATTCCAATGGATATTGAGATGCTATTTCAGATTGATTATTGATTCTATCATGTCTTTGTTATTTGAGATCTTGCATGCTTTCCGTTGTTAGTAGCTATCTTGGCCAAGTAGATGCTAGAAACTCCAAGAGTTAGTATTTATGCTCGATAGTGGGTTCATGCCTCTGGTAATCTGGAGAAGTGACAGAAATCTCTAAGGTACTAGATGTGTTGTTGCTACTAGGGAGAAAACAATAATCCTTTGTTCATAGAACAATCATATTGTTTACTTTACACGCAGTTCGTAAAGCAATAATCTGTTGCTTGCAACTTAATACGGGAGGGGGTTCGGATGATAACCTGAAGATGGATTATTAGTCATAGATGCAGTTGGGTGGCGGTCTATGTATTATGTTGTAATGCCCAATCAAGTCTCAGAGGAGTCAAGATGATTAGTATATGCATGTATTGCTTTCTCGGTGTTTGTCAATTACCCCGATGTAATTTGTTCACCCAGCATGTTATCTATCTTAAGGAGAGCCACCTCTAGTGAACTATGAACTGTTTACTACTTTGTGTTTACTTTCTACAAACTTTTGCTTCTTTCCATTTGATACGTTTAATCCTTTGTTTTCTGCAAAACACGATGAGATTAACAACCTCATCGCAAGTTGGGGACAAAGTTATGTGGTTGTGTTGTGTAGGTCTCCATGTTGCTACTAGCACCGGTAGTGCGCCCTGCCAAAGCTCAGCTAGTAACACCTTTGGTGTGTTTCCTTGCTCCTACTGGTTCGATTAAACCTTGGTTTCATAACTGAGGGAAAACTTACTGCTGTGCTCATCATACCTTCCTCTTGGGGTTCCCAACGAGCTCTACGTTGAAAGTCGAGCGCATCAAGATCTTTTCTGGCGCCGTTGCCGGGGAACGAAGAAAAACAAGCTCCCACGTCAACTACACGCCATCAAAGCTTTTCTGGCGCCGTTGCCGGGGAGTCAAGGACATCTTCACAAGGGGAGTCCCTCATAACCAATCTCTTTACTTTGTTGTTTTTGTTTTGCTTAGTTTTCTTTTTTGCTTTGTTTGCTTGTTTTGTTCTTCAAAAACACATAAAAAATTAGTTCCTTTCTTAAGTTGCCTTTATGACTAGCTCTGCTCCAATCATTATTTCATTATGCATAGCTCACTCAGTTTCCTATTTGGGAATAGTTTTATGACTGCTAAGGTAATAGATGAACCACCGCCTGCTAGAACCTCCATGGAAGAAGAAATTGTTGAACCTGAAAGCTCATTACATGAAAAAGAGGAGGAGAGTGATGGACAAAAGGAGGAATAATGGATGTACCCATGACTACCTTCTAATGAGAGTAACTCTTTATCCCTTACATTATTTGATTGTCCCCCATGCTTATCAAAGGAGGGTGAATGTTATGTTCCCGAGGATTCTTTTGAAAATGTTTATAATAAAGCTCTAGTGCTTGTAGATCATGAAAAGCATGCCTTATGTGATAGTTATATTGTTGAGTTTATTCATGAGGCTACTGAAAATTATTATGAGAGAGGAAAATATGGTTGTAGAAGTTTTTATGGTAATGAAACACCTCTCTATGTGCTGAAAGTTTTGAAGTTACTTTTGTTTTATCTTCCTATGCCTGTCACTTTGTTATTTGTGCATTTATTTGCATACAAGATTCCTATGCATAGGAAGTGGGTTAGACTTAAATGTGTTTTGAATTTGCTTATCGATGCTCTCTTTTACTTCAATTCATATTTCCTATGAGAGCATCTTCTCAAATTTTCATTCCTAACTTAAAGGCGTTAAAGAAAAGTACTTGTTGGGAGATAACCCAAGAGTTTTAGATGAGTCTTCGAAGTTATTACCTCTGTAATAACCTCTCCTTATCCTTTTTATTTGCTTTTTTGTGCCAAGAGTAACCTCTAATGAGAGAGAAGTAATGATTGGGAAAGTTGCTGTCCCGAAACAAATATTTGTGCTTCACCGTAAAAATTCGTGAGAGAGCTCTGTATGTCGGATTGAGCTGTAATATTTTGTGCTTCTGCCCCATGCTGTTATCTAACTTTAGTTAGTTCAACACTTTTTGATTTGAGCAACAAAAGTCTTCTAAAAAATTCGTCTTTACCTTCTGGTCTGTTTTGACCGATTTCTGCATTTGCTTCTTGTTAGTTCCTTCTTGAGTTCTTTTAGGGATCGAGCTTTTTGAGGGAAGTGCTACAGTAGCTAGTGTTCTAATGGAAGTTTATTTGGTGTTAGAACTGAATCTTGAGACTTATTTATCTTAAGTGCACTAATGTTGCTAATAAAGATTGTGTGAAGTTTTGTATGAAGGAAAAATTTCAGGTGTATGGAAGGAATAAGTAATGAGATGAAGGATGGACTAAAGCTCAAGCTTGGGGATGCCACGCGTGTCACCCCAAGAAATATCCAAGAAGTACAAGCGTCAAATCTTGGGGATGCCCAAGGCATCCCCTTCTTCATCAATAAAAATCCCAGGTTTCTTCCAAACGCTTCATTTTTATTGTTTCATGCACAGTTGTGTTGTTCTTAGAGCGTCTTCTTTTTTGTTTTCATTTTGGTTTTTAGTTTGCTTGGTTGGCTTAGTTTTCTGAATAAATTGGTTGGACCCCCTCTTTCATACATTTGGTTTGCAAATAGTTTGGTTTGGTTTGGAAGAGAGTAGGAAAGTTCATGCTTATGTGGTAAAAAGAGCTCGTTTTTGACCGTGGCCTATGCTTTGTCATGCCATGCTTGATATTGTTTTGGCTTTATGCTTAGTATTATTTTCTGTATCATGACTTGTTATAAACAATTGAGATTGCTTAATGTGCCTTGGATGAATCATGCGTTGTTTTAGCATATTAAAGCATAGTATAGTGGTATTCTCCTTTGATGCTTTATTTGGGTTGACTTGGAACATGCTCACACCATGTTATGACTATCTCAAGTCATCATAGCCTTTATGATTCTTTAGTTTTCAACTTGTAGTATCAAGTTATGCTTTGATCAATGATGTTTTGTCGCTCTGCATGATTATGGCCATTATTGCTCTCTTAGTTTGTCGCTCCCAGTCTTTTGCTAGCCTCCACAATAAAGTACGAGTTCCACTCATGCATCCAATTCCCTAAACCAAGTTATTCCAAAGAGTCCACCATACCTACCTACTAGCTTATGCTATTCCAAGTATATTCATGCTTTTGTTTACCTTCCACTTGTTATGAGAAAACTAGTGATTAAAGCTCTCACGAACTTGATGGCACACTTTACTTTTTTGCATCTAATAAACTTGAACCATTGGGTCCTTCTTTGTTTCGTATATGCTTGCGCTTTATAAGTTGAAATTAGTAGAACCATGTACCATGGGGAACGCTTTCAACATTGCACTTGTACTTTGTACCCTGTTGATATTATGTTCTTTTGCTTACGGATCCTGGTGGTGTGAAATAAAAGTGGAACTTGTAAGATCATGGAGTTTGTATGTGTGTTAGAGAAACGCCTGGGCCGCTAGCCTAAGCCATGCCTAATCATGGTGGAAACTTGCAGCATCACCATAATGAGCACTCTATGAAGCATCCTCAATAAAAAACTATGCAAATAGCAAATAAAAAGATCACAGAGATGCTCATTGTCTGCTTGCCTTGTCATTTTGATTATGGGAAAGCTCCCGTATCATGTGCAAGGGGTACCCCGTTGGCGGTTCTTAATGATACACATATACTTACAATGACAAGAGCTTACTCGTGACGGAAGTTGAGTAGCATGAGGATCGGGCTTCGTAAGTAAGGGGCATGAGATTTCGGTTTATAACTTGTCAAGCATATCCTCTTACTTGTGTCATTTTAACCTTAATCACCTTCAAGATGCTTATGATAGGGGCAATGAGAGCTGAAAGCTACAAGTACCATAATTTTTGGAAGCTCTTTATGAGATTTGAATCCCTACTTCCTTTTACAAAAGGCTTTTCTTCCACCATTATATGGAGTCTCCACTTTCTATCTTTATGCACCTACTTTGAGAGCATAGTGGCCATTCTTAGTTCTATGTGCATTGTCCCAAGACTAGTTGATTGATGCATAACTTGTTATTGCTTGTTTTAAACTATTGTATATAGTCACTGAAGGTGTCCTATGTATTTATATTTGCTACTCTATTGAGGGACAAGCTGAATACTATTATGCTATGTTTTCTTTATGTGAAACAAACAAACGTCTTGCAAAGAATTGTTATTCATGAATCTTTTGTTTGTGCCTTTTCATGTTGCATCATAGTTTCTTTGCTTATTTCTAGAACTTTGTCTTTCATGTTATGATTGAAGTACTATGATCCTAGCTTTGAATGTTTTGCAAATACTTTGATCAAGTCTTTGATGGTGCATGTCACCTAAAAAATTATTCTTTCTTTTTATCACTTACCTACACGAGGACGAGCAGGAGTTAAGCTTGGGGATGTTGATACATTGCAAATGTATCTATAATTTTTGAAGTTCCATGCTTGGTTTTATCCACTTTCTTGTGTTTTGTTCCAACTTTGGAGTACTTTTCATATGATTTCTTGGACTAACCTATTAACAAGAGCCACAGTGCCAGCTGCCTGTTTTCTGCTGTTTTTGGTTCCAGGAAAGTCAGAAAATGAATATTCTCGGAATTGGACGGGACAAAAGCCAAAGTGCCTATTTTTCTGGAAGGGATCAAGTGCCAGAATACGAGACGAAGAAGGGCTAGGGTCCGGCCACACCACCTGGCCACGCGGCCAGGCCTGGTCCGCGCTAGAAGATGCCTTCGGGACGTAAACCCTAAGTACCCGATCAAAAATCTACAAAAGAGTCTGTAGCCGCCGTCATCTCCATCCCTAGATCGGGAGGGATCTGAAGCTCTTCCCGGCACCCTGCCGGAGATGGGAATTCACCCTGGAGGCCTTCTTCATCACCATGCAAGCCTCCGGTGTGATGCGTGAGTAGTTCATTCTTGGACTACGGATCCGTGTAGTAGCTAGATGGCTGGTTTCTCCTCCTTTGTGCTTTCATGTTTAGATCTTGTGAGCTTCGTTCATGATCAAGATCATGTATTTGTAATTCATACATGTTGTGTTTGCGGGGATCCGATGGATATTGAGATGCTATTTCAGATTGATTATTGATTCTATCATGTCTTTGTTATTTGAGATCTTGCATGCTTTCCGTTGTTAGTAGCTATCTTGGCCAAGTAGATGCTAGCAACTCCAAGAGTTAGTATTTATGCTCGATAGTGGGTTCATGCCTCTGGTAATTGGGGAAGTGACAGAAATCTCTAAGGTACTAGACGTGTTGTTGCTACTAGGGAGAAAACAACAATCCTTTGTTCACAGAACAATCGTATTGTTTACTTTACACACAGTTCGTAAAGCAATAATCTGTTGCTTGCAACTTAATACTGGAGGGGGTTCGGATGATAACCTGAAGGTGGATTATTAGTCATAGATGCAGTTGGATGGTGGTCTATGTATTATGTTGTAATGCCCAATCAAGTCTCAGAGGAGTCAAGATGATTAGTATATGCATGTACGGCTTTCTCGGTGTTTGTCAATTGCCCCGCTGTAATTTGTTCACCCAGCATGTTATCTATCTTAAGGAGAGCCACCTCTACTGAACTATGGATCCCGGTCCTTTTTCTTTACATACAATCTACAACTGTTTACTGCTTTGTGTTTACTTTCTGCAAACTTTTGCTTCTTTCCATTTGATATGTTTAATCCTTTGTTTTCCGCGAAACACGGTGAGATTGACAACCTCATCGCAAGTTGGGGACAAAGTTCTGTGGTTGTGTTGTGCAGGTCTCCACGTTGCTACTAGCACCGATAGTGCGCCCTGCCAAAGCTTAGCTAGTAACACCTTTGGGGTGTTTCCTTGCTCCTACTGGTTCGATTAAACCTTGGTTTCATAACTGAGGGAAAACTTACTGCTGTGCTCATCATACCTTCCTCTTAGGGTTCCCAACGAGCTCTACGTTGAAAGTCGAGCGCATCAGTACAACATCAAGATTAACCCAGGGAAGTGCACCTTTGACGCCCCCACCGGATAGCTCTTGGGGTACGTGGTCTCCAAGCGAGGCATCAAGGCAAACCCCACCAAGATCGACACCATCGCGTGGCTCGGGAAACCCGAGTGCCCGCGCGACGTCCAGAAGTTGGCCGGGCGAGTCGCGGCTCTTAGTCGCTTCATTACCCGGCTCGGCGAGAAGGCAATGCCTCTCTACCGCTTGATGCGCAAGAACCCCACGTTCCAATGGGACGCAGAAGTAGAGAGGTGCTCAAGGCACTCAAAGAAGTGCTACTCGCGACACCACTACTTGCCGCCCCAGTCAAAAAAGAGCTAATGCTTGTCTACATCGTGGGCTCCACTCGAGTCGTCAGCGTTGTGATGGTCGTCGAGCGGCCAGAAGAGGGCAAAGAGCGCCCCATCTACTACATCAGCGAGGTCCTGACGGACTCAAGGCAGCGCTACCCGCAATATTAGAAACTGGTATACGCGGTGTTCCGAGCCCAGTGGCGACTCCCCCACTACTTCCAGGAACACCCAATCATAGTCGTCTCCTCCTCGCGACTGCAGGACATCATCTGCAATCGCGAGGCGACCGGGCGAGTCGCCAAGTGGGCCGTCGAAATCGACGTCCACAACATCAAGTATGAGCGATGCAAAGCGATCAAATCGTAGGCCTTGGCCGATTTCCTCGCCGATTGGGAAGAAGCACAGCGGCCGGAGAAGCTTCCCTACCTCCACTACTGGTCGCTCCACTTCGACGGCTCCAAGAACGCCAATGGCACCGGGGCCGGGGTCATACTGACCTCCCCCAAAGGAGATAAGCTCTGCTACATGCTCCACCTCGACTTCAAGCCCTGCACCAACAACATGGTCGAGTACGAGGCCCTCCTTCACGGCATGCGGGCCGCTAAGGAGATGAACGTCAATCGCCTATGGTGCTACGGCGACTACGACCTAGTCGCTGGCCAAGTCGCGGGGACCTGTTGATGCTGTCTCCCCGACAATGATAGCATACCGCCAAGCGGTAGACCAGCTAGGAGGGCACTTCATCGGCTACTAAGTCGAGTGGATTGACAGCCGCAAAAATGAGGAGGTCGATGCCCTCTCCCGCATCAGGTCAGCTCGGCAAACGCCACCCGCAGGAGTCTTTCTCGACATCATCCACAAGCCTTCGGTCTCCCCGCCCAAGGAGATCGACATCGGGATACCCCTACAACCCGAGCCCACCCTAGTCGCCATGGTCATCGAGCCTAGTGACTGGATAGCACCATACGTTGCCTTCCTCAAGCACAAGGTCCTTCCAAGTGACGAGACAGAAGCGCAAATGATCGTGCGCCATTGCAAATCCTTCCTCATCATAAACGGCGAGCTCCACAAACACAGCATGACTAGCATGTTCCAGCGCTGCGTACAACCAGAAGAAGGATGCAAGATCCTCCAAGACATCCACGTCGACGACTGTGGCCATCACGCTGGCATCAGGTCGTTGGTCGCCAAAGCCATGTGACACGGTTTCTACTGGCTCACCGCGCACGCCGACACCACCGACATCGTCCAATGATGCGTCGAGTGCCAGAAGTACACCAACCAGACGCATATCCCTGGTTCGGCACTCAACACCATCCCCATCACCTGGCCATTCGCCGTATGGGGGCATGGACATGGTCGGCCTGTTCAAGAAGTCCCCATCCGGCTTCACCCACCTCCTGGCCGCGTTCGAAAAGTTCACCAAGTGGGTCGAAGCCAAACCAATCAAGAAATGTGATGGCAAGACTGCCAGAAAGTTCCTCCGCGAGCTCATCTACCGGTACGGCTACCCGCATAGCATCATAACCGACAACGGCACCAACTTCACCAAAGTCTTTGATGTGAGGATCACATGTGTTCACGGAGTGTTAATGCTTTGCTCCGGTGCTCTATTAAAAGGATCACCTTAATTGCTAGTAGTTCCCTAGAGGCCCCGCTTCAAACGGGCTGGCAGGACAAAAGATGTTGTGCAAGTTCTCATTGCGAGCACGTATGACTATATATGGAACACATGCCTAGGATTGTCTAGTACTTGGGTGCTTTATCTTATTTATCTACAATTGCCCTATGTTCTGATTGCTATGTGAATTGTCTTGTCCATGCAACGCCCGTCCATCCATCCCTATGCCTACCGCACTCGAATCCCACTGTTTACTGCTTTTGTTACTACTGTCTTTGTTTGCTACTGCTGTTACTTTGCTATTCCTACTACAAAAATGTTGCTACTGATAAACTGCTGTGAGCAAGATTGTTTCCAGGTGTAGCTGAATTGACAACTCAGTTGTTAAGGCTGATAAATATTCTTTGGCTCCCCTTGTGTCGAATCAATAAATTGGGTTTCACTTCCCTCGAAAATACTGCGATACACCCCCTACACTTGTGGGTCATCAAGACTATTTTCTAGCGCTGTTGCCGGGGAGCATAGCTTTATTTATCAAGTTCACTTGGATTCTCTATTGTTCGCTGCTTTCCATCCATCATGGGTAAGTCTCGTGATGGCAAGGTTCCTATTTTACCATCCACTACGAGAAGAGGTACGGTTCTAAACACCTCTGCTACTCTTGATTCACCGTCTATTATAAGTAAGCTTGTTACACCACCACATACACATGCTACACACACTGCTACTACTTCTGAATCTGAAACATCTGATGCTTATGATGCTGCTTCTACTGTGCTTGATAAGAGTGGTTCATTAGGTCCTTTCCTAGATGCTACGATTGCTAGAACTATAGCTGGAAATACCGAAACTCCTAATGAAGACACTACCACACCTGTTAGCTCACTTGAGTCTAGTGAGAGTTATGATACTGAAAAATATTATGTTGAGATGACCGATGAGTTTATTGAAGAATGTAAGAACACCCATGATAGGAGCGCTGCTAAGAGTCTCCTTGAGAGGCGTACTATTAGACCCAAATTATCTCTTGATGCTAAGTTTGCTGCTTCTCCCATAAACATTATTGATGAAGATTATGATTTCTCTCTCGATCTATCTTACATAGCTATTGTCGAGAAAGAACCTTTTTGTGGGACTAAGAATGAAAGTGCGGTAGCACATATGAATGAACTTTCTACCATGAGTGGCTTGTTTTCTGATGATATTAAGATGCGTACTTACTTTGTTGCTAAGATTTTTCCCTTTTCACTGAAAAGGAGAAGCTAAAACTTGGTTTAGTAATTTACCTCCTGGATCTATTGATATCCCTGAGTGCTTGATTAGTACTTTCTTGCAGAAATATTTTCCTCTCAGTGCTGGACATGCTATTTTGCAGGAACTTTTTGATTTAAACAGGGAGAAAAAGAGGTATTGCCTGAATCTTGGGCAAGGTTTTGTGCTTTGATTCATGCACAGGCTGGAAGTCCATTACCTAAGAATGAGCTTCTTGATATATTTTATAATGGACAAACCGAGGAATCTAGGACATACCTAGATAGTTGTGCTGATTGTGTTTTTAGGAATAGGACTCCTAAGGAAGCTGAGGAATTAATGGCTAAAATAAGCAAGAATTATGAAGATTGGACTCCTCCTAAACAAGTTACACCTGAAGTAATTGTACCTGAACCATCTATTCCTGTGCCTATTCCAACATCAAAGAAGAGGGGAGTTATTGAATTAAATAATGAAGTGATGAAGGAATCTAAGAAATGTCTTAAGGAGAAGGGAATTAAAGCGGCAGATGTCAAGAATTTACCTCCTATAGAAGAATTATGTAAGCCTATTCCCTACTCACCCACTATTGAGGTACACTCTCTCCAACACTTTGATGAAGGTGATATCCCTTACTTGAAACCTCCTGATCAATGCTTAGAAGAATTTGATATCTTATTTGTTAAGCAAGATAACTTTAATAAAAGGGTGCAAAATCATCTAATGGAAAACACTAGAGCTATTGTTGAGTTGAAAGATATTGTGGAAAGAACCTCTAATGATGTTAAAATGATTGTTAAACACTTTCAAATGGTTCAAACTCAAATAGATCAACTCGTTAAAGTGCAAAACGACTTGCTAGTTAATGCTGCTAAAGAAAAACATGCTTATGAAATTAGAACTAGAAGTGGAGCTGCTACCCAGGATCCTCTATATCCTGAGGGGCATCCCAAAACAATTGAGAAGGATTCTCAACAAGCTGAAAATAGTGGTTCTACTCGTAAGAAAAGGAAAAAGAAACATAAACTGTTGTAGAACCCTCTGAACCTGCTATAGATCCTAATAGTATATCTATCTCTGATGCTGAAACTGAAAGTGGTAATGAAGAAAATGAAGTGCCTAATGAAGAAAAAGTTGAAGAAGAACCTGAAAACCACACTAAGAATACTAAATACACTAAAGAAGATTTTATTGCTAAGAAACATGGTAGTGAAAGAGAGACTTGGGTCCAAAAACCTATGCCTTTCCCTGATAAGAAACACAAGTCAAAGGAAGATGAACACTATAATAAGTTTTGTGAGTGGATGAAGCCTTTATTCTTGCAAATTCCTTTGACTAATGCTATTAAATTGCCTCCTTACTCAAAGTATATGAAGGACATTGTCTCGAATAAAAGGAAGATCCCTAATGAAGAAATTTCTACTTTGCTTGCTAATTATTCCTTCAATGGTAAGGTTCCTAAGAAACTTGGAGACCCAGGGATTCCAACTATCCCTTGCTCTATTAAGAACAGTTATGTTAGAACTGCTTTGTGTGATTTGGGAGCTGGAGTTAGTGTTATGCCTTTCTCTCTCTATAAGAGGCTTCAGCTTGAAAAATTGATACCAACTGATATATCTTTACAAATGGCTGATAAATCTAACACCATTCCTGTGGGTATATGTGAGGATGTACCTGTTCAGGCGGCTCACAATTTCTTGATATTAACTGACTTTGTTGTGCTTGAAATGCCTGAAGATGATAATATGTCTATTATTCTTGGGAGACCTTTTCTTAATACTACAGGAGATGTTATTAATTGCAATCAAGGAAAGGTGACCTTTAATGTTAATGACAAGGAATATACTGTCTATTTTCCCAAGAAGATTGAAAGGACTTATGGTTTGAATTCAATTGAACATGTTGAAGGTATTCAAGTTGGAGAAATATATTGTCCCATTCCAAGAGAAAAATTTGAAACTATTATGATTGGGACAATTTCTATCAAGGTTGAGGTAACATAATCATTAGTGGAGTACAAAGTTTTGTCTCATATGCAATTGTTTTGGTAGCAAGACTTGATCAACCTTGCTAACAAAAGGATTCCATTGAACAAAACAATGTTTTCATTATGATTATCTCCGTTTATTTCTATCCTTTGCTTTTTAGTTTTTGCTTTCGTTTAGTTTGTTTTTTGTTGTTAGTTGCTTGCATGTTAGAACTTCTGTAGTTCTAACTTTGTTTTGTCCTTGCATCATGTTTCCAAAAAGAAAAGAAAAATCTGTCTGTCAGAAAATCATTCTTCTATTTCTGAAAAATGCCCAAAAATAGAGTGTCTCGAAAAATTCCAGATAATTCATATTAAATTTTTACATGAAAAGGGGGCAGAGGAGTACCTGGTAGGTACCAGGGGGCCCACCAGGAAGGCACACCATGTGGTGGCGCGGCCAGCCCTTGGTGGCGCCATGCCCTGGTATGGGCCACCCCCGGCCCTCCACTAACTCTCTCCCCTGCCACTTTCTTCTCTCTCCCGAGTAAGCTCCAGTTCATAGCTCAAAATCGTGTTCTTTCTATGCTTACTCTGGATTTCTTTGATCTCCTTGCTCAGCCCATCTTTCTTGCTGAAATTTGGAGCATTTGTTCCCTGGTATGTGACTCCTCCCCTTGTCCAAGTAGATTTGTGTTTAGTGGATTATATGTTGAGTATTTTACTGCTGTAGGTGACTGGTTATGAGGGCTTGTAAGCTTGTTTGATGCTTAGAGATATAGTTTTGATGCATGTTTAGGCCTCTTGCAAGTCCCTATGAGTAGAATCCTTCCTTATTTTTACTTTGCAATCACTTATTTAATATGTGTTTAAATTTCAGAATACCAAGCATGAACAACCATACTTTTGGAGAGATATTTGAGAGTGATGCACCTAGGAGGACGAGGTCCTCAAGAACAGTCTCTCAAGCTAGGCCATCATACAATGAAGACCTCATTGCAACACGCATTGGCAGTGAAAGGGATGATGGAGATGCTCACCCATTCTCTTTTCCTTGTTTTACTTTCTTGCAAGCTGCAAGTATTCTTGATGATTTCTTGCTACTGATTGAGAGGGTTGGTTTGACCTCTTATATGCAAGATGAGAGTGCACAATACGCTATGCTCACCAAAACTTTTGTTGAGAGCTTCTCATTTACTAACACACCCTATCAATCTACTGTCTCTTTTAAATCATATGATATGCCCTTCACCATGCCTTTGGAGAGATTTTGCAGTATTGTAGGTGTGCGTATGACAGGGACCGTGAAGAAAATTCAAGGGCGACCCGCTGATTTGTTGGAGCTTTACCGAGGGGTGACCAATGATGATGACCGCGTGGCGCAGCGCGGAAAGATAAGAAATATCCAACTCCCTGCTCTTAGATACTTTGCATATTATCTTGCCACTAGTGTATTGGGTAGGGAGAACAGTAGTAATATCTCCAACTATCACTTAGCTTTCCTTGCTGCTGCGCTTAACAATGATACACGGTACAATCTTGGCTCGCTTATTGCTCGCCGCCTAGCTGCTAGGGGGCCTATCTATGGGGGCATCATTGCATCGCATAGTGAATGCATTAGGTCTTTCAGTAGATCCCGATGATGCTATGCTGGCACCACAGAGGCTTGACCTTGTTGCCATGAAAACTCATCACTTTGTCACTTCTACCTCTGATTGGAACAATCTAGTATATAGGATGCTTTTCACTGATGGGGATGAGAGGGAGATCCTTTTGCCACAGCCTGCTTTGTTTAGTGTTCACAGGAGACCATGGTCATGCTCCAAGGAGGAGGTGGACGAGCAGCTTCGCTTGCTGGGTTTCCACGAGCAGCACCAGGAGGATGTGCCCTCCTATGATTACTTACGGAGGGACGTACTCGAGCTCGCACGAGGACGAGGGGACCTCCTCGTCGTACCAAGGTGATACTTCATCCTGGCCAGCTTGGGATTGAGACCCACTTAGGCCAAAAGCCTAAGCTTGGGGGGAGGTACGCCGACACCGCACTCATCTCCATATCATGTTGTGTCAGTACTTTGTATATTCATGTTTTCGTTCTCTTTTTAGTTTTCGTTCTTCTTCGCTTTTGCTTTCTAAAAACACAAAAAGACCAAAAATATTTTCTGTTGTTTCTCTTTGGTTTGCCTTTTCTTTTTGCCTTGGTTTTCTTTTCCCTTTTTGCTTTGTTTGAACTATTCGAAAAACCCAAAAAGATTTTGTTTTGTTTGTTTTTCCCTTTTGGTTCTTATTTAAAAAATCGAAAACACCAAAAATATTTGTCGTTCTTCTTTGGTTTTTGTGAGTTTGCTACAGGGTTCAGCAGTCCTCAGTGGATATTGGTTTCATATTATTATTCAAGCCACACAAGTGAAGAGCAATAATGAGGATCAATGACAACTTGAGGCGTGGTAAGAGGCTGGTAACGAACTCTATTTGTTTTCATTTTTGTACATATACTCAACACTGTGGGCATGCTTGGTCCGTTCATGTAGAGTGTATGTTTTCTTTGGATGCTTAGTAGTTCTTGCTTTCTTATGATTAGCTCCAGCTCGCTAATATTTTGTAGCATGTCTTATGAATGTTTGCTTGCATTGCTGTATTCATAAATTGGTATGACACCGTGATATCCTCGTCTGAATGTTTCATTTGATTGACTTGGCACATGCTCACGCATGCACATGAGTGTAATAATCAGTTAAGCCTTGATGAATTATTTTGCCTTGAGGATCTTGAACCACTTTCATGCCATGAGTAGTCTTGTTTTGTTGCAAGCATGATAATGACAGCTATTGCTCCCTCGTTTGTCGCTCCCTTACTATTGCTAGCCTTCACTTTCACCGAGTATGTTTTACTCAAGTTTCCAACTCCCTAAACCAAATATTTCCAAAGTGTCCACCATACCTACCCATTAGCATCATTTGCTACTTCCGTGCATATTCAATATGCCTTGTTTTCTTCTAAATAAAATGTTTGCTTGTTATGAGAAAGTTAGTTAGTAAAGCTCTCACGAACTTGATGGCACACTTTATTTTCTTGCACTTAATAAACCTGAACCATTGCGTCCTTCTTTGTTGTGCATATGCTTGCGCTTTATGAGTTGAAGTTAGCAGAACCATGTATCATGGGGACCGCTTTCAATGCCTCATAGGTACCTTGTACCTAGTTGATATCATGTTCTTTTGCTTATGGATCCCGACGGTGTGAAATAAAAGTGGAACTTGTAAGATCATGGAGTTTGTATGTATGTTAGAGAAACGCCTGGGCCGCTAGCCTAATCCATGCCTAATCATGGTGGAAACTTGCAGCATAACCATAATGAGCATTCTATGAAGCATCCTCAATAAAAATCTATGCACATAGTAAATAAAAAGATTGCTGAGATGCTCATTGTCTGCTTGCCTTGTATTTTGATTATGGGATAGCTCCCGTTTCATGTGCAAGGGGTACCCCGTTGGCGGTTCTCTATGATACGTATATACTTACAATGACAAGAGCTTACTTGTGACTAAAGTTGAGTAGCATGAGGATCGGTCTTTGTAAGTAAGGGGCATGAGACTTCGATTTATAACTTGTCAAGCATATCCTCTTAGTTGTGTCACTTTCACCTTAACCACTTTAAAGATGCTTATGATAGGGGCAATGAGAGCTCAAAGCTAACCAGTACCATACTTTCAGCATTTGGAAGCCTTTCAAAATTTTCAAAACCTTTTTCTTCTACTTGTTGAGTCTCCACATATTCTTTGAGCACCTTCTTGAGAGCATAGTTGTCATTCTTTGTGTTTGTTCCATTACTTGATTACTTCTGTTATGACTTTGATGCTTGTATTCTTGATATCTTTACTTCTAGTCATCACTTGAACTTCAGAGGTGCCTTGACATTCATAATCAAAGGCAAGAGAGATACCACTCTATCATACCTTTCTATGAGCATTGTAATGTTGCTTATGTTCGTGCTTCATGCTACTTATTATTCTTGAGTTGGAATCTCTTCATAGCTTGCAATGACTATTAAGTAGACTCAGTTGCATACTCTTTATTGTGAACTGTCTAAGTAGTTGATCACATTGCTGAGAATATTTACATCATATGAAGCAAATGTGTTCGTGAAAGTTCTTTTATTGCACTCAGTTTTCAACTGAATTGCTTGAGGACAAGCAATAAGCTAAGCTTGGGGGGAGTTGATACGTCCAAAACGTATCTACTTTCCCGAACACTTTTGCTATTGTTTCTCCTCTATACTTGTGTGATTTGAATGCAACTAATGCGAACGGACGCTGTTTTCAGCAGAATTGCCTTGGTGTCTACTTTTTGTGCAGAAAATCAACTATCAGGAAAAATCCCGGAAAATATGCCAAAAACCCGATTTCACCCGAAGACTCCAGGAGCCAGAATACGAGACGGAGAAGAGCCCTGGGGTGGCCACACCACCTGGTGGCGCGAGCCAAGCCAGGCCGCGCCAGGGGGTGGTGTGGGCCCCCAGGCACCCCCTCGGCCTCTCTCTTCGCCTATAAGGAGCCTTCTGACCTAAAAACTTTGGGGGGTTCGATGTTTTTCCACGAAAAGTTCCGCTGCGCCGCCGCCACCGAAGGGGAGATTCGGGGGACAGAAAGTCTCTGTTCCGGCACCCTGCCGAGATGGGGAAGTGCCCCCGGAGCCATCTCCATCGATCTTCACCATCATCTCCATCGACCATCCATGTTTCCCCCATCTATGAGTGAGTAATCCCCCGCTGTAGGCTATGGGGATGGTAGGGATTGGATGAGATCGTTCATGTAATGGCATCAGATTGTTAGGGCATGGTGCCTAGTATCTTTTATTAGTGCTTTATGACTTTGTTGCGAATTGTTGTGCTTAATACTTGTCACTAGGGCCCGAGTGCCATGATTTCAGATCTGAACATGTTATTGATTCATTATGATAGTATTGTTCTTGGTCTTATCTGCAAGTTGTATACACATGTCGTTGTCCGGAACCTATGGCCCCAAAGCGACAGAAATCGGGATAACCGGAAGGGAAAGGCTTTGATGTGAGGATCACATGTGTTCATGGAGTGTTAATGCTTTGCTCCGGTGCTCTATTAAAAGGATCACCTTAATTGCCAGTAGTTCCCTAGAGGCCCCGCTGCAAACGGGCTGGCAGGACAAAAGATGTTGTGCAAATTCTCATTGCGAGCACGTATGACTATATATGGAACACATGCCTAGGATTGTCTAGTACTTGGGTGCTTTATCTTATTTATCTGCAATTGCCCTATGTTCTGATTGATATGTGAATTGTCTTGTCCATGCAACGCCCGTCCATCCATCCCTATGCCTACCGCACTCGAATCCCACTGTTTACTGCTTTTGTTACTACTGTCTTTGCTTTGCTACTGTTATTACTTTGCTATTCCTACTACAAAACTGTTGCTACTGATAAACTGTTGTGAGCAAGATAGTTTCCAGGTGCAGCTGAATTGACAACTCAGTTGTTAAGGCTGATAAATATTCTTTGGTTCCCCTTGTGTCGAATCAATAAATTGGGTTTCACTTCCCTCGAAAATACTGTGATACACCCCCTATACTTGTGGGTCATCAGGGTGGCACAATGTAATGGAAAGGATGTTCCATGATGGATTTGGATGAGTTCCAAAGTTGAGACATTGTGACGGATACTACAACAAAAGGCTAAGTATATGACTGCTATAGTAGCAGCATAGGAGGGCATTTGTGTTAAGTAGTTTGTTATCAAACTAGGTGTGGTTCAAAGTGGGCTAATACTATGAAGATATATTGTATGACAATAATATCAACATATTTTAACCCGAACAAACTAAAGGTCTCACCAAAGGACTAAATTTATACAATTCCATCTCATTTGAGAATGAGTGATGCGTAGAGAAGCAAAGACATGCAAATACACACGGACATGAAACTGTCAGATCCATAGATTATGTTAACCACTAGCAATCGCGTATATGCAACACCGGAAAGCCAAATGTGTTCAATACACAAAGTTTTTCAAACTAGATTATTGACTCTAGTGCAAGTGGGAGACTGAAGGGAATATGCCCGAGAGGCAATAATAAAGTGGTTATTATCTTATTCCTTGTTTATGATAAATGTTTATTTTGCATGCTATAATTGTATTGATTGGAAACGTCAATACATGTGTGTTTAGTAAACAAAATACAAAGTTCCTAGTAATGCCTCTCATATAAACTAGCTCATTGATTAACAAGATGGCCACGGTTTCCTGATCATGGACATTGGATGTTGTTAATAACGAGGTCACAACATTGGTGGAATGATGTGATGAACATTCATCTGAAGTATAGCATTACAATCAGAGTCATTATGTTTATATTGCTATAACATCATATGAAGTAATCTTAGTCCTTAGACCATGAGATCATGTTAATTGCTAACACCGGAAGAGTATCTTGATAACATCAAACGTCACACCGTAACAGGGTGACTATAAAGGTGGGTTCAGTGCTACGAAGGTGTTATGTTGAGGCTCATGGATCAAGAGTGGGATTTGTCCATCCCGATGACGGATATATATATACTCTGGGCCCTCCCGGTGGTATCACATTGAAATAGCTTGCAAGCAAGTGATGTGATCACTAGAATGTTATATCACGGGAACGAGAAAATAGTGCATGTCGGTAACAAGATCAAACTAGGTATTTGGGTGCCAAATGATTGAATCTCGAACATGTACTATATCGCGAGACAAAGGGATTTAGTTACGACGTTAAAGGTTCACACGATCACAAGAGTCATCGTTGAATATGTGGGAGTCAGTACGGATCTCCAGGTCCCGCTGCTGATTATTGATCGGAGAGGGGTCTCGATCATGTCTGCATTATTCGCGAACCATAGGGTGACACACTTAAGGGATACCGACACCATTTGGAGCAAATATTTCAGATAAAGATTTAAGAAAGCGCTGGAATTATTTCAATAGACATCGAAACTGTTTCGGGTGAAATTGCTGAAATTGGTTCTACATGTAATATTGAAATGTCGCAGGGGGTTTTATGTGAATGTTTTTTAATTAAAGTAATTAACAAAATTCTGAATAAAATTAATAAAAGGGTTTTATGAAATGAGAGAGCATTAAATTTGGAGAAATTTAATGCATTTAAAGTGGAGACTTTAAAAGAGAATGTGAAGGGGCAAATTTATGTGGAGGGAGTTACCACCACATGAATGAGGAGGTGAGGGGTCACCCCTTGGGCACCGGCCATGGGGAGGGGCACTCCCCCTCCTCCTATAAAAGGCCCCCCTCTCACACCTTCACACTCACACCTCCTCGTGAAGGATCTCTCTCCCCCTCTAGTTATTCCCCATGGTCTCAGATTAGCGAGATACATGTTCCCGGTGGCTTTATTTGGAAAGGAGTTGCTGCTTCCGCTGCTTTGCTAGAGTGAGGGACGGAGGTTGTCGGGGTACCGGACGTGTGTGCGATCACGGATGCACCGCTGCTTTGCGGTGCTGGACTTGGTGGTTCTGGACTTGCTGGAGCTAGATCTGAAGGACGTGCTGGAGCCAGACCTGCTGGACTTCATCACGATCTTGAGATCAGCAAGTGTACGACTACATCATCCACGAGTTCCAACTCGTTAACACAGCTTTGTTGTCTTCGAGGGTAAGTTCTCTATGGATGTAAATCCACCCGTTGCTTGTATCTAGTAGATAGATCTTGGCGTATAGTTCCCATCGTAGGAATTTTTTTGTTTTCTATGCCGCGAACCCTTCACAACAATCTCTGGAATTTGCGGAGACTGGTTCTTCGCCGCGGATGGGAACACCTTCACCATGAAGCGTGGAAACGATGCAGCCATCCTCATCGGGGTGCTATTCGTTGGGGCCAGTGGTTCTGTTGACGGATCCCCCTTGGCTGGCTCTGATTGGACGGCCATCACCTTTTTGGCACGGGTAGCGGAGTCACCCTCCTCCACGTTGTCCCTTGTCGTGGCGTCAGTGACATCCACCATCTTCTTCTTCTTCGCGCCTTCAGCGAGCACGTCTTCCGCGATAGGTTTCCTCTTCTTGGAGGGGCCAGCTTCCCCTCTGGTGTCGACTAGCGGAATCTTAGCCACCATAGGGCGACCTATCTTCTTGGCTCTAGACCTACGAAATCACCAAAGTCAGCAATGAAATTATGAAAGAAAACATCAAAGCACAGAAAAGAGAATACGAGACTCACCTAGTGACCAGAAGGACACGCAGCCCCGTGCTAATGTGGGCAGGTTTGTCCAGCTCCAGGCCTAGCTTTCACGAGAGCCCCTTCTCGAAGACACTCACCGCCCATGACACCGCAGGCTTCTTTGACATCGAGGTCGCGGTTGCAGGGACCTCCAGCTCCGCCAACGCATCCGGTCCCTCCGGTGGCGGCGTCCTCGACCCGGCAGTTTCAGCAGCCCCCGGTTTTGTGGCAGCTACGACTGTTGGCGCAATCGCGGTGAGCGGAACCTCCATCTCCACCACCATGCCTGCAGCTCCCGATCCCGTCATTGGAGTTATGCCCTCAGGGACCTCGGGTGAGGTTTGGCCGCCTCATCATCGGATTCTTTGTCCGACTCAAAGGCCACCACAGACCTGGGTGGCGACACCGGCTTCGGAGCCGGCTTCTTTGCAGGCGACTTCGGTCTTTGCACAGGCTTCGTCGGTGTGGCCACTCGCCGCGAATTGTGCTCCTGCAAAATTTCATTGTCATCATCATGTTCTTCAAGGCTGCGACTCACTTCGATCTCGTGTTGCTTTTGCATGCGAGTCTTGCAAGCCGCGGGCGCTGGCGGGGGAACCTCCCTCGTCTCTTCTTCACTTTCGGAGGACCCCCCTTCCGTCCCCTCTTCGAGCTCCTTGGGGATCTCCTCATCGAGAGGGGGAAGCCAGCCTTCGAGGACCTAAAATAACTGAGAATGGACAAGGAAGAATGGTTTGGTTAGGACCCATGAATGAACATTACAAGCCACAGCTGCAAATTGCCCCGCGTGAGTCATGACTGAAGACAAAGGTAACGAGAGAGGTTTACCGTAGGAGCCTTGTTTTCTCGGGCACATACAGGGCAAGCCCGACCGACGTGGTGGTGAATTCCGCGTCGGTGATTTTCTTCAAGGCGGCCTTGTAGTCCACGGCGTCTCACGGCTCTTTGCTCGTCCGGGAAGGATCGTTCTTCCCAGTGTATTCATACATCCAATGGGGTCAGGTCGCCAATGGGACCAGGCGCCGTCCGAGCCAGCAGGTGTATAGATTGATCATCGTCAACCCTTTGTCCTTCGGCGCCTGGATTTGATCCATCATCTCCGCGAGGCCATCCTCTGATCATCGGGGAGACTAGCTGCTATCAGCCGGTGGGGTTTGCTCCTCTCCACGACATACTCGGGGAGCGCTACTTCGCCAGAGGAAGTGGATTCCTTCACGTAGAACCAGCTCTTCTTCCACTCGCTCATGGCCTTCTTCGGCAGTAGGAGCTTGAAGAAATTCGCCTTCGGCTTCAGTTGAAATGAGACGCTGCTTGCCGCCAAGAGAGGGCCGCCAGATCTGTCGTGCCCAATGCAGTCGTGGAACAGCTCCAGCCACAACAGGAAATAGGGGCGGCATCCCAGATAACATTCACAGAAGGCGACGAAGATCGCCAACTGCCCGATAATGTGCGGACCAAGATCTGACGGCTTGATCGCATAGTACGCGCAAAATCATTGGAAGAAGATGGAGGTGGGGAACCCCAAGCCCATCTCCAGGTGGCTCGAGAAGCATATGAATTCGCCGGCGCGAGGCTTTGGCTCGGTCTCGGAGGGCACGGGAATTCGCCAATTCCCCTTGCAGAGAACCCCCGCTTCCTCGAACGACTTGAGTTGCGCGGTGGTACACTTGGATTTCCCCCACAGATCCCTTGGAGGCGCCATTGGGGAGAATATGAGGTCGCTCGGTTGGAAATTCTAGATCGTAGGAAGACAAAGAGACTGGGGGACCGCAGGGGTAAGAAATGCGGAAGAAGATCCGCGAGCCTCCTCGCCACTCTCCTTATAAGGGTAACGCTACTCGCCAATCTCGGGATAGCTGTTAGTTGCGATAATTACGCCGAAGGTACCGTTGGATTACCCAACGGCTAGTTTGACCAAGTTGCCAGTCCAACTTCTGCCACTCGACTCGCTTGCTGGTACGCCTAAATCATTCGGCAAGGGCAGCGACTCGAGCACAAATCCACGTGCCAAAGCTGCGACTGAAGACTTGGTGGGAAAATTCCTTCCTTCATTGAGGGAGCCCATCGCCAATTCGACTGGGCGTCCAAATTGGACCCGCCTAGTTCTACTGCCAAAATGAACGCCTGTCAACACTAGCCTCGGGGACTACTGATGGGGATATGCCGAACGGGGTATGCTCACCAAGACGTTCTGATTGGGTCAAAGGACTCGCGAGTGGGCCTGCAGGACGGCAACTGGAATGCGACTAAGGAGTAAGCCTGGCGACTGGAAGCTGGAGGCCCAGGAGCATAGCTGAAGCCTAGTCGGATTAGGTCAAACCATTCGAATCATTGACTAGTTCAGTTGTAAACACTATAAACCCTAGCGAGGTACCCCCTATATAAACCTTCCTAGGGTTCCCTTTGTACTCACGTTCCATCATACACCTCTTTGAGCGACTCGCTGCTTAGACGCCGAGCTCGCCACCCCTGTAACTCACTCAGATCCAATATAATCTAGGAGGAGTAGGTCATTACCCTCCGAGGTGCGAACCTGGATAAATCCATGTGCATCCGTCCCCATCTCGCTCCGTAGATGGCTGCCAGCTCTCGCCCCCAATCTCATCAATCGCTACCCCTGGTAGCGACTGCCGTGATCATTCCCATGACAAAACATTTTTTGTGCATGTGAATTTTTTTCCAGTGTTGCTAATATATGGGTTACTTCAGTGATAGCAGGGATAATTTTACTGTCAACATCTGGGTCATTCTACTCAAAGCATGTGGGTAATTTGTAGTGCTAAGTTTCTTGTTTGTACCATACCTTCTTGAGGAGGAACTTGAACATTTGTATTCGTCTTTGATACACTGTATTCTTCTTCATGTTCTTTTTGTTTAGCAAGGTCGATATTAAGGTCCAAAACCTTGTCTTTTTTCTGCAAGATCAAACATGAATTTCATTACAGTTATATATAGGAACTAATTTTTTCATTTTCCATGCAGATGGTGTACCACAAGCTGATTTAGTACACAAAATTTTATACATTTCAGCAATACAAACTCTTTGACAGTCAATAAAAGAACGGAAGTGATCCATCAGATGCAAAAGTTACAACAAATAGAATAGAAATTGAAACAAACCATATGTTTTTAGAGATCAGTAGTAGCAACAAGTTTTTCTTTGTTTAGTTCTTCATTTTTTCATAGTTAGCCCTATGGATTTCCTGTCATGTTATTTGCTGAAATAGAACATTGATCCCTCAAATCTGTATGAAACATAGTAGAAATCAAAAAAATCTGTGTGTTTTCACAGATCAGGTGTAGGAACAAGTCTAGGGTTTCAGTTTATAATGGATCTATGTGCATTGTTCTTGCTGAAAATAGAAGAATGTGCAGATGTTTCTCTAGGTTTAGCAGAATTACCTACGTTTCCTTGCTTCTTTCTTCTGTTTCCTTTACTTTTCAGTTGGTTAACTTTAGATCAAGGTTTAGCTGAAGATTTCCATGGCGTTTTCCCATGCCGCACCCGTGAAATAAAAACCTGGAACAACGAAAGCAGAGTGCATTTTTAGTGAGACTGTCTTATTAATCATGGCATATGAAAAGTCACGTTGTTCATTAAGACACAACCTGATCAGCTAATTATGTGCCATTGTTCATTAAGACACAACCTGATCAGCTAATTATGTAGCACGTGTGTATAGACAACCTGGAAAAACATGCGTATAGACAAATCATGTGTTATTATGAAGGAGTACAAAGTCTATAACTAACTGTCAAAATAGGCCACATGTAAGCATGCACTTCCAGCATCACTATCACTGAACACATCATTGTAAGGCACCGGCGCACCGCTGATGTTATCACAATTACTAATAAGCTTCAGCATAAGGAATTGGCACAAATCATAAGGATAAAATGGACCATCTAGCTTCGTCCATCTAGTTTCATGGAGCCGAAATAGACCCTGAAATAGAAGGACGGGAAACAACATCAATTTATTTGTTACACACTGTAGAATGTACACTAAAATCATGAGAACATAAATGATCATACATATGAATTGTAGCATGTAGATAATATATGTAGAGGTGGTCAAGAATATTTTGCTATAGAGTGATAGGGGACCAATCGAGAGAGCCAAGGAACTACAAACAACGAATTGGCAGAACAATTGGAAGCAAGAACGGTATCACATAAGATCAGTATGAAAGCGAAAGAGCAGATCATACATAGACCTGTAGATTGTGGGCAATATCTATTGATGGTCAAGAATTTCTTCGTATACAATGACATGAGCGCAGTTGACGGGAAGGAAGAAGGTGTCATGTCATATCATTACAAAACTGAAAGATCGGTGGCATATAGCGTATATTTCAGGTGACCAATTCTTCAATCTTTGTGAAATAAATTTTCAGGGAATAAAGAAAAACACACATACTCGGTATTTTATGGCACATACTGAGAAATAAAATTCACACTTCAATCTAACAGATATCTTACGAAAACTCAAACTCGAGCATGTACTATGGAGCAAATTAAATTTCACTTACAATTAGGAGGCGCTACTTTTTAGAGGCTCGAAGTAAATTATGAGTATGAGATTTTCACCTTTTGAGGTATTTGTGCTCCTTGGTTGTTTTGTAGCATCCTCGTCACTGTCCCCGCCATGTATTATTGAGGTGAGCCTTCTAGCTGTAGGTCCAGTTTTGATACTCGCCTTTTGTCCTGTGCACTCTCTATACCATTCAGCTGAACAGAGACCATCTTATCTCAGCTAGCTAATAATCAATATCTCATGGAGATGATTCCCGTGAACAATGATGTATAAATGAGCATGAATGATGTGGCTAGAAGAACAATGTCAGGTAAAAAATAAATAGATACTAATATGATCAGGACTATCAAAACTGTGGACACGGCGAAGAACACATCAAAGGTACCACAACATCTAAATTTTCACAGCCTCCACACACTTAGAATAGAACACCTCAAAACATGCGAAGATCAAGAGGACACCAATTTGAAAGCGTAGCACATGCAATTACATATGTTTTACTGTAATACGTGTAAATCAGGAAAAAATTTAAAGCCACAAGATGGAATACATCAATGATATGGGGATAACACTATTAGAAGTCCAAAGAGAACTCTGAAGAGTTGTATGCCACCAAGAAAACTAATCAAAAGGAGGCATGAATTCAACCCCTTAACAACTCAGGTTTTCATAAAAAAGATAGGCAATCAATCGCCAATGGAGCAAAAAATTAGACGTGAAGTATCACTCCAATTGAATTTTGCATCTCATGGTGTGAGGGATGATTCTTCTTACAAAAAATATATACCGACAGGAGGGTAGACATCATTGAATTTCCAGTAAAATCCAAAACTGACAGCTCACTATGTCACAGCAGGGTATAAAATATTACTACATATGAGTGGAAAATAAGTATTTCTGCATAGCTCGTACTGGACATTAGCCCTATGCAGTTCCTAAATATGTAATGCACTGTTCAATATCACACCTTTTGTAAATGCTAAGCCATGACATTAATGTATATAGATGATGTAGCCCCAAATCTGAGAAGCAATTTCACAAACACATAAGGAGCATAGTAAGGAATTATGAAATGAACAAACCTGAAACCATGGAAGCAATTCCACGATCATATACACTTCATATCAACTGTGCAGCGAATGACTGATGTGATCAAGCGTGTCTGCCAATCGAACCCTCAAACTCCGACTAAGCTTAGGTAAGGCAGTGATCAATATTTTGAGGAAATGGATGTATGGTGCGTTTGGACGGTACACTCTTCCATTGTGTTCCCCTGAAATGTTAAAAAAGGTTAGTGTATTTGCTTTCTACAAAGAGCAACCAAAGGAGCCTATATAATTTGATCAATATGCGGTGTAGAAAATCAGAATTTTTGCTAGTACAACATATTACACAAATATTTTTGGTAGAAAAATGACATGAACAGCGCATACATTGTACCTGAGAGATAAAATAATTTATGTAGAAGAAAAGGTAAGTATACTTTTCACAGTCTACAATAATAAGGTGTAGGTCACATATATTGTGCCCGTCTGCTGGCCCCTATTCCCAGAGACGTGCAATGCGTAGAAGAATTTTTCATTGATATGTACGGGATGATAAAAACGAAACCTGCATCTTTTCTCTCTAAAAGTGGGCAGTTCTAAAATATACTGGGTAGCAGAAATCTAAAGGGTAAACAATCCAAGTTAGAGGGACATGTAATCCCTCGTGAACATAATAATGGATAATCTCTAGTGAACCAAGAAAGAAAGAACAAAAGAAGAATCAAATGACCTACCCAAGCCAGGCACCGATGGAGGATCAATGGAACTAGGAAGACGGACACAACTCATAGAGCATAACATGAACTACACCAAGAAAGAATCTGAGATCAAGACCGAGAATCATTACCAAGCAAACTTAAATTGAGACAACAGTATAGGTATATATACTACAATCAAAAGAAGAGAAGTAAAGTAGTCTCCTCACCATAAATTTATTTGAGTTCATCCTAACTCGATCTGGACATCAGCATCCAACCTCCATGAAGGTGCCCAAAAGAGGTTAATAGACAGATTTTGGTAAGAACTGAACAAAATAGAAAGAAGAGGAGAGCATTACGAACACAACCTTTTTCTTAGCCCCTCCTCCTAAATAGTAAGCCCAAGCAGGAAGATTAAGCACTCCAATTAACATGGCAAGCAAGACTACGGTATTAAAGGTGTAAATGGCATCAACATATTTATTTCCTACGATAAGCATCTACTATGCACGCGCATAAAATGAGGTCCACAACTGAAAGTGCAGCCAGTGAACTGCCTAAAATAGCAAGGAAGATGATTTACCTTTAACAGCTTAATACATGATCAGGCTTCCATCGATTTGAGAGGGAGCAGAAGCGCGCAACATCAACGATTTCAGCCGCTCAACAATGTTGAGCAAAATGTTGTCCCATCTGCATTTACCATGGTAACAAATAAGGCTTGATTCTCGGTGGAAGGTGAAATTTAAGGAATTTGTTCTGACAAAATAAGAAGTGGTTTTGAGACTGAATTGCTAGCCACAATTCTTACTCTTTTATCTAAAATAAATGTAGAGTACCCGGGTTCCCACTGAGAGAGGAAAGTAAAAGGATCAAGAGGAAAATGAACTCACTTTCATGCCTATGGAGGACTGTACATTAACACGGCCTATTGTCGTGAATTTGTTGGCTGATGGGCAGGGAATTGATGGGCTCCTCTGATTGATGGCTTCCCCGGTGTCCGTCTGGCCAGATTTATGACAGCTGACTGCGATCCAAAGAATGAACTTCAAACGGATTTCAATCTCCTCCTTTACTAAAATCCAAATAGAAAGAGGAACAACTTCGGCATTAAGCTGCTTAATTGCGGGTTACAGCTAGAAAAGGAACTGCTGCTTTGACTGAGGACCAATGCTCGCCAAGGAGCTGCTTATTTGGGCGCGTCTTCTCAAACATCCGTGTCGCTTGGGTAAGACTACAGGAAGATGCCATGGGCGAGAGGAGAGAGGACATGAGAAGGAGGCTTCAGGGCTGGGAAACTCACCATCGTTGTCTGCCCATCGGCCGTCGCCATTGATGCGAGCCGAGGAGCCACCACCCAAGACGCCTATGTATGAGATCGATGCAACTCGGCGGGGAACGCGTCGGGAGTTAGAACGGCGAGGCGGAGCCAGTGGTTGGAATGAGATGTCGGCGGAGCTGCACCAACATCCCCGAGTACACACAGGCATGGGGCAAAGGTCTCCTCCCGGCAGCTAGGTTTCAAAACGAAACGGAAACGGACGGAAATATATATTCATTTTCGTTTCCTCTTGTGTCGCCGGAATCGGAAGCGAAACAGAAAACTTCGGAAACAAACACGGAATCAGAAATCATCGGAAATGAATAGGGTACGGAAACGAAACGGATATGATACGAAAACGGACATTTGTCAGAATATATTACGAAAACGGACATTTGTCAGAATATATTAGTGGTGTAATATCATGGTGTGTAAACTAAAAGTAACGCATAACAAACAAGGAATTCTCACAACTTCGAAAAACGACAATTGAATATAAAGTAACACACATGATTCAACACTTTGACAAGCACCCAAGTTCACATAGTTAGTTTCACATCAACTCTAAGACACTCACTTGATTAGTATGTCGCCTGGGCCGGTTGCATGTATTACATAGACCCTTCATATATTCTATGGCTCAACAAGCGCAAGAGAAATCACTAATGCAAAGTACTATCTCGTACATGGGCTTGACTGGTTATATTTTCGGAAAGTTTCCGTATTTGTTTATCCAGAATTTCCTTACTATTTCCGTTTCCGCTGAAAATAGCTCCACTGTTTCCTTTTAAAATATTTCGTTTCCGTTCTTTTTCTGCAAGATGCCATTTCCGTTTTCTTTTTAACTCTCCATTTTATTTTTCTTCGAAAACAGCCGGAAAGTTTCCTTACCATTTTCAACCCTACCAACAGCCGACCCCCATGACATGGCCGCATGGCTACTCACACCGACGTTGAAACTCCTCGTCTTGGCTCCCACCAACACGAGGTGATGTCCCCGCGCTGGTCCTCCAGCTGCAGCTTCACGACATGTCGGCCCATGGCCGTGCCAGCGAACAACCGGAACTGGCAAAAAGCGGGCACAAGACCACGCCGTCATCCCTTGATTCTCTCTTGGATTGGAATCGTACAGGAGAGATGGGATTCTACATGTACATCAGCTGGGAATTCGCAACGCCGGCCGCTCCTCCTGACCCTCCGCACTCCAGGCGACGTCGTCTCCGCCTCCACTGCCGCGACGCTAGAGGTCGCTAGCGTGACCGCCGCCTCCTCCCTTGCTAGGCTTGGGATCCATAGGCTTTGGAAAAGGAGTCGAGAGGGGCCTGGGAGGGGAATTGTTTCGGTCAAACCTGTGAGCAATCTAAGCGGCAGAAGGTGGGATCCACGGGACATGCTAGATATTTCTAGTAGAAGGCAACCGGAAACAACGGGAGACACACGGCGTGGCCCAACTGAAGGCAATCGGAAACAACACGTCCAAACGTGCAGCACCATAGAAGTTGTATCTATAGTTCCATGTGATGACGTGGACGCACGGATCCATCGCTGAGGTGCTTCCCTTTTATATATGTAGTAATTATTATGGCACGCCCATATGGACCAGCATAAGGCAGAAACGACAATACATGTTCTATCATTATTTCTCTTGTCAATCACATTTAGCCAATTACGAAAAATATTAGTGATACTAGTTGGTGGTGGTATATGGTAAGTAAAGTAAATCATGCGCCATAGGTACAAAGGGACATGAGAGAAATAAATGGTCAATGGTCTCCAATAAGTCATAGAAGGAACACTTTTTACACCCCTTCCAGTTCCCCTTATGTTAACAAGACCTTGTTAGTAAGGAACAACATAATTTTATTTATCTTGAGTAGAATTTTTAGTTTTCAAAGATATTTGTGTAAGAATGTGTTATCATTCATTAAGTCTAAGTACATAGATTTAACTGTGAATGAACCAGTTTCCAAACAAACTTATACATATTATCAGATAGTTAAATCGTCATTAGACGTTGACATAAACGTAACCAATTGCTCCGTTTGTTGTTGGTTAACGCCCTCCTGAAACAAATATCCAGTGTTTGTCCAACAACATTAGTAACAAAATTATTCTTGTGTTGCGCAATGTTATATAAAGACAGGTATTGATGTGCTAACTATGTATCACCAAACCAAATATCTTTTTAAAAGATATATCTTACGTAGCATACGACTTTTCCACATGTTCATAGGCAAAAAAATTATCCCAGTCAAATCAATTAAATACAATTCAATTAGATATAACACATAAGAGACACTACATTTCCTTAGTCAGTCTCTTAAAATGCATAGTTAGCTGATATGGTATTGAGAGCCATTGCATTGTGAAAGGGCTAATTCCTACATTCGCATATTAAAACATTTGGGTTATAGTTCATGCTTTCATTATCTATAAATTTTGTTGCTATTAAGATAAACAATATAAGATGCTCATCCCAGTTGAATTGATTCACAAATCCCCTGACGAGTTCATAGGGAGATCCATAGCTAGATTTCGAGTAGTGGCATCATAGACTCAAATCGATCCTTGGAGTCATTTTCGAGTAGGGAGATCGGGTGGTTGGATCTCTCCTTTTTTTGCGGTAAAACGGAGCTTTATTAAGAAGAAAGGGCTACATGCAGCTCACAGTCCAACTCCTGAAGAACAACATCAGGGCTAGATCCGAGCCAAACAACAGTTCTTTGATCTGCTCTCGCAAAGTTTGTGAGGCAGTGACTAACCCTAACTCATAATCCCTCAATCTGGAGGCGGCAACGTAAAGAATTTGCGGACGATGGCTTGGTGGCGGTAACTTCTCGGATACATATGTGGAATCAATAGGTCGCTTGACATCGGCAAAAAATGTTACATGCCTCCTCTTGCATCCACAACATGAATTTCCCCACGCTGGGATCTTTGTCATGTCATGGCCTTGTCCTTGTTCCATCCTGCCTTGTCGTTGATCCCCGTCAGGAGATAGAGGGGGAGAGGGTCGGGTGGAGTGGAGAGGGGAGGATGCTGAGGTGGTGAGGGGAAGTGACGATGGAGTTGCAAAGGTGAGGGAATGGATAGGGGATGAATTCGCGAAGTTGTTAATGTACTTGACGCAAGGAACATTTTGAGGCAGAAGGGCGATGCTAGGGGAGCGAAGAACTGGAGAAGAGAGAGGAGGCCCGAGGGAAAATCATAATGTTCAGAAAATCCTAGTAAGGACATGACTTTATTTTTACTTTGACTTTGACCACTAGTACCTCTATGTATATGTATAAATTCTATAGTAAAATCATAATGTTCAGAAAATACTTTTATGCTCTATTTTTAAATTTGGAATCTTAACAACGGGAACCATATATTGTTTGTCAAAAAAATATATCCAAGATATCACTAGCTGTCTCCATGCCAAAATACAAGTGTAACATAAGTTTTTTTAAAGTCAAATGACATAAGTTTGATCAAATATGTAAAAAAAATTGTCAAGACTTTTAATATCAAATCAATATTGTCAGAATCATCATGAAATATTCTTTTTTTGCGAAACTCAATACAGACGATACTCATAAAATACGTGCATACACTCTCCCCAATAAACGTAGGCATGCACAACCTACTCCTATGAGCACATCCGAAAGACGGGTCCGAGAGTCGGATCCGACGGGTCTCGAGATATATACTATGTGCTTTAAAACAAGCTCCTTAGCAAGCCTAACCTCCGACCCCGATGCTGACAACGCCTGTCCTCCGTGGAAATTATCATGTGTATTTATCTAGATTCGCATGTCTCTAGACACGTTTTAGTATATAGATACACGTGAGTCTAAACAAACTCAAAATCGAACCCGTAAGAAGTTGTAGTACGATCGGTAACACAACGTTGCAACCAAATAAAAAAAGAAAAGAAATACTCCGTTACACGTAAAGTAGAAAGACGTGCGTGCGGGTGAGAACAATACCGAGCCCAATACAACACGGCAGATTAGATCTATCAGGGCATCAGGCCATGAACGACGAGAGACGGCCGCGGAAGAGAAGCAAGAAGGCGCCGGCGGCGTTCCTGCTGCCTCCGGAGCTCGTGTGGGAGATCATGGTCCGGCTGCCCGTCAAGTCGCTGCTGCGGTTCAGGTGCATCTGCAAGGCCTGGCGGGACACGATCTCCGACGACGCATCGTTCCGCCGCGTCCACCTCCGCGCCCAGACGCCACGCTTGGTCGTGTGGAGCAGCACACATGTAGAAGACTGCCTGAACGAGGTCGTCACCACGGTCGGCCTGCACGCGTCGGAGGAGAGCGCGGCCCTCGAGGACACCATGGAGTTGTCCCTGGAAAACGAGGGACACATCTCGCACTGCGACGGGCTGCTGCTAGTGCCCACGGAGAGCGTGGTCCGCGTGCTCAACCTAGCCACGCGGCGCCTCCTCACGCTGCCTTCGAGCTCCAACAGCGTAGCACCAGCCAACCTCTTCCACGAGTTCCTCCCACACCAGGTCTTCGGCATCGGCCACGACCCCCGCAGCAACACCTACAAGGTCATCCGCTTCTTCTTCGGCCCTATGGACGAGCTCCCGACGGGCGGCTACCACCACAACTTTGGGATGGAGGTCTTCACCATCGGGGCAGACCAGCATTGGCGCGTGACAACAACGCAACCGCCCTACCCTGCCAGGATTATTGGGGGAAACAGCGTGTTCTTTGAGGCCTCATTGTTCTGGATCATCGACGAGAGCAAGCTCCCCGAAGAAGAATCCGCGCCAGGGTTCCTCCGCTTCAGGCTAGATGACGAGTCTTTCGGCGTCACGCCGCCGCCTCCCCACTGCCAAGGGGTCGCATACGAAACATCCTAGTTGGCCGTGCTGCGTGGGGAGCTGAGCGTGGCTCATGCGGCAGGGCCCAAGTATGACTCGATCGAGATTTGGATGTGCGACGACGTAGACACCGACGACCCGCCGCGATGGAACCGGCGTTACGTCTTCAAAACCTTTTCTATACTAGAATGTCCATTCTTTGAAGCCAACACGTACAACCGATGCAAGTATTCCTTGGTCCGACAAGTTATCAAGAACGTAGTCGCCGAAAATGGTCGCTCGGTGGATGACGAAAATAGCTACTGCAGACATTGTCTAGATAAAATTCGGATTGCAATATGTACAAAAAGAGTTCTATATCTGGCTTTTGCTTGGACAATATATCACTTGTATATACACGTACGCAAGTTGTGGGTTAAGTTCTGAGGGAGGGTCCATAAGCTAACTAGAGCATGCATGATGTGGCTCGAAAACTTCTAACAGTCCATTTTGGTGTTGGTGTTAATTAGGATGAATAATGGAATGCCCCACGAGACGGTCTCTCTCGAGTTCTAAACTTATTAGCTGCCGCTCCCACCTCTGGAGAGAGCCCATAGGAAAGGGTATCACCGGTCGGCCAAGAAAATCTTCCTTCTCCAAGTAATTAGAGCATATCTAACTCATCCCCTATAATTTAGAGGACTAAAATGCCGGACTAAACCTAGCTTCCTATATTTTCTCCTCTAAGTTTTGCGCCAGAGAACCGATCCCCAATAAACCGGACTAAACCGATCCCCAATAACATAACTAATTGACGTGGACACGCGAGTGATGCTCAACCAGATCAGCCTGTAGCTGATTATGTGCATCCCCATTCTTGATGCTTCGGTGTATTTTGAGGAACTGGTTGATCCTGTTTAGATCATGCTCAGGCACAACATGGTCTCCATTTGAGACATACCTATAGTCATCAACCATGTCTCTCTCATCTTCGATGATCATGTTATGTGTAACATCCCAGCGTTTAGGAACCAACGAATGGTGGAAATAAGAATATGTGCATGTGCATGCATTCATATGTAAAATTGGGATAAATTTCTCGCAAACTAAAACCCTAGAGGGATCAGAGTTTCTTTCACTATGATGAGTTAGGGTTTAGCTCATCTTGGTGATCGTTATAAATTTTGACATGGTCTCTAGGATTTTTGAATTTTTTTGGGGTAATAATTTAAATTGACATTTAAATTTGAATCTCCTTTCGAAATAATTCCAAACCAAAAGCATTTAGAAGTTTATTATTTTCAAAAGGAAATTTAAGTATTTTAATGTGAAGTATTATTATGTTATACCATAAGTATACAATTAAAATAAAATTCAAGACATTAAAGTAATATAAATAAATACAAATAATTAGAAGTTCTTATTGCTTTATCATTCTATATATTCAAAAGATATGAAGAATTCAATAAGTAAAAGTTCATTACACAAATGAATAATTACAAGTAAAGAAATAGAAAATCTTTATTGAATCATATATATCTTACATTGTTCTTACAAAAGGAACAAAAGGAAATTACAAAAGAATAGAAAGGAAAAAAACCCTATACTACTTCCTAACTAAGTCCTAAACCTTCAACTTCTTAGTCTTCTTTATAACAGTTTGTACCTACAAGCAAACAAAGAAAACAGAACTAAAGAAAAGGTTATTTGTTAGTATAATTGCTCTCAGACTTAACAATGAAGTGTATTGTTGCATTTCCTCATTGAGCAAATAAAAGATTAGGGGAAAATTTCACCAAAAGAGCATATCCGTTCTCAGTCCACTTTTGTCTCAGAACCACATCATTGACAAAGTAAAAAGGGGCAAGTTTCACCAGAGGAGTAAAAGTAAAAGGGGTTAATCTCAGATATTTCCACTTGAGCTGATCCACATACCAAGCAAGCACACATATAGCTTACTCACACATGCAACAACGCGGTGTTGTCGACACTAGGGAGCAAGGAGGTACTGAATAAAGGCACACAACCGTGTGAGGAGAGGAAGCTCTGTTACACATCCTCTCCACCCAAAACAACAACAAGAACACAACTTAACTTCATCACTAGTACTCACCAGACCAATCCATAAAACATCACAGACATCCAATAGCTAGCAAGCCAAGATGGTTACCTAAAGGAGAGGGTGGATCAGGTGTTGGGCAAGGACAAGCCAGGAGGATATCAAGGAGTAGAAGGTCAAGCTTGTCACAGGAAGGAGCTAGACAAGCTCACCACTGGAAACAGAGGCAACACAACCACCACGGCAACATCATCATCAAGAGCAGGTTGGTGGTTTACCAACAAACCATGCCTTACATCTAATTTTATCCATTGTAAGCACATGACCTATTAGTTGAAACAAGAATCCTTAGAGCTACACAAAAATGGGGTGTATAATCATCACAGGAAGAAAAAGGGCCACTAATAGAATCCATTCTTATGTAGGCATCACCTCAAATCTCAGTTTGTGCATCATTGGTTTAAATCTAATAAAACAACAACGCAACAACATGATTTAGTGGAGTTTACCACTGTGTACCATCCAGCAGGAGGCCTCACAGTGACATCTTTCCAAAGTTAAGCCATGTTCCAATATAGGCAACTTAAAGAATCATATTCCTAAAATACTAGGAATCATCAATATTTAATAATTTATCAGCAGATAGTAATGTCAAAGCAGTTTGATCATCAGCATCATTCCAATAATGGTTAAACCATCATAGATATATCTAGAAAATCATTTCCAGGGTATACTATCAAACACATATAACAATCTTTATTCCCAAGACAAGAACCACTAATCATTTTCTTAAACCATTAATCCAGGAATCATCTTAATATTACCATTTGTCATTTCATGGACACCAAATAAACATGAGGGTCAATAGCCTATACCAGATAGCATACATGTATTGTCTTTTGGACAAATATCACATTTTTCATCACTAATAGTTCATGAATAGGCACAAACATTTAACATTTTGTTCCAGAGTCTAATTGATAAAGGCATCATTCATATCATAGTAGAAGTAGCACTTGAATAATAATATAATCACTAAGTGGCGAGGGTTTAACTCATCAATGCCCATTGTTATGGACTTGGGTTTTTGAGAAGGAGGGAGTGCGGGAGGCATCAATCGGCTAGCAAACAAGCACACAGGGACGCAAGGTTTATCCAGGTTTAGGCCTCGTAGAGGTCCCTACTCCTGCTTGTCTTCTCTTGGAATTATCGAGGGAATCGAAAGTTATAGGGGGTGTGCAGATGTAATCTGGCGAGGTTGTGAAAACTAGGGTTGTGATCGTCCTCCTCGCCGCCCCCTCCTAGCCTTTATATAGATAGGCTAGGTCTCAGGTAGCAAGTCGAGTCGGTTACAAGTTAGGGTTTCCCATTTAAACTTTCTATCTTTAAGCTTTGCCTTGCGCTGCAAGCAGTCGGAGTCTTCGTAGGTCACCCGAATCCTGGATTGGGCCCTGGAAACGTCGTGGGCTTCTGCTAGATCATGTCGTATATACCAAACTCGAGTACCTGTAAGGTATGCCCACGTAAGTAGCCCCCGAGTGTCCAGTGGAGTCGTAGATTCGAGTGGAGACTTTATAAAGTCTTTTGAGTGCGTAGATGAGAATATTTTCGAGTACTCTATTTTGTTATCATAGGGATTGTTGATATACGTGCCCGATTTGTCCAATGTATCGGGATTAGTTAACCGCCTTAGGGCAAAACAACACAATCTACTCAAACTCGAGTCCCCATACTCAAATTTTGAAAAAATGCTGGTGTAATTCAACTCAAGCTATGGAGGTCTTATAGGAGTCGAATCCCAGTGTGTGAGTGTTGCTCCATTGCTTGCATCTCCTCTGTGGCACTGGACCAACTCCGTACCTTCCCTAGCTACTTCCTGTGCTCACATCGGCAGCACAAGATGGGAAAGAAGAAGAGAGGTTCCACCACTGGATCTACGGTTGTTGCCATCGCAACCAAGAAGAAGGGCGCCGCCATGGTGGGCACCAGCGCCGTCGGAGATGGGAAGAAGAAGGGCACGGGGACCCGCATCACCAATGGGTCATGGCGCCCATCCGTCATCAAGCCGTCGGAGTTGTTCACCCAGCGCCAGGACGAGGCGCTCTCTGCCGCAGAGGACGACTCGCGCATTCCCGGTGACGAGGTAATCCCTAGTCCTTCTGCAGATTTTCGAGTGATGTTCCTTGCGTTCATCATTCACGGTATTTATCTCCCCCTACATCCGTTCGTTAGGGGTATCCTTTGCTTCTATGGGCTCCAGCTTCACCAGCTGACCCCAAATTCTATCCTCCACATCGCCTACTTCATCACTCTTTGTGAGTGCTTGATACGTTGCAAACGTATCTATAATTTTTGATGTTCCATGCTTGGCTTTATCTACTTTCTTATGTTTTGTCCACACTTTGGATTACTTTCTATACACTTTCTTGGACTAACCTATTAACAAGATGCCACAGTGCCAATTGCCTGTTTTCTGCTGTTTTTGGTTCCAGGAAAGTCAGAAAATCAATATTCTCAGAATTGGACCGGACAAAAGCCAAAGTCGATATTTTACCAGAAGACTCACGGAGCCAGAAGAAGAGACGGAGAGGGGCCACAGGGTGGCCACACCATATGGTGGCACAGGCTAGCCCTATCCGCGCCACCAGGTGGTGTGGTCCCCCTGGCCGCCCATCGACCTTGCCTCTTCGCCTATAAGATGCCTCCCGATGCAAAAACCCTAAGTCGTCAAGCCTCTAGCCACGGAAAGTTCTGCAGCGCTGTCGCCACCGAAGGGGAGATTCGGGGGACAGAAAGTCTCTGTTCCGGCACCCTGCCGGGATGGGGAAGTGCCCCCGGAGCCATCTCCATCGATCTCCACCACCATCTCCATCGCTGTTGCTGATTCCCATGATGATGAGGGAGTAGTTCTTCCTCGAGGCTAAGGGTTCTACCGGTAGCTATGTGTTCATCTCTCTCTCTATGCATGATCATATGTGATCATGAGCTTTGTAATCAAGTAGATCTACCTTGCTACTCAAGTGCTTTAATAGATCTCTGCTCTCCCCATGTGTGTGAAAGTGATAGCGTGCACACCATGGTGGCACTTAGGCTAGAGATTACAAATACTTGTTATGAGTTATATTTGGAGTTGGATCTCTCTATGAAACTGTGGTGTTTGTTGGAACCATCTAGTGCTCAAGGTGACAGTGTAGGGTTATCTAGATGGGAAAGGCTTACTTTGAGGTGTGTTGTTATAGCCCTACCATGGATTAGAGTGTCCAACCGGAGAGTACTTAAGAGTAGTATCATAAAGAGAAGATATTTATATGAGAGTTTTCACTAGTGAAAGTATGATCCCTAGGCCTTGTTTATAAACATTGAAACACAGTTTGCAATTAGATCTGTTACATGTTTGCTTGTTGCCATCTTTATTTCAGTTTGCCTTTAGTCTCTTCCATGCCATCAAGCTATTTTCTAGCACCGTTGTCTTATATCCATAACACTTGTATTTTACTATCTCTTCGCCGAACTAGTGCACCTATACACCTGACAAGTGTATTGGGTGTGTTGGGGACACAAGAGACTTCTTGTATCTTGATTACAGGGTTGCTTCAGAGGGGTACCTTTGACCACTTCCTTCCTGAGTTCAATAAACCTTGGGTAATCTACTTAAGGGAAAACTTGATGTTGTTCTACAAACCTCTGCACTTGGAGGCCCAACAACTGTCTACAAGAATAGGAGTGCGTAGACATCAGTGCTGGCTCGGAATCGAGCTACACTTCGGCCTCTTCAAGAAGATCTTTAATCTCAAACGTCAATCGGCGTCAGGTTCCGTGGTCTATGACATTGGAGGCTGCGGGATTCACGTTAATTCCAACGTCACCTACTTCTCCATCAAGCTCACTACTTCTGTCCAAGGATGGAGGGAGAAGTGGTTCTACATACGCGACCAGAAAGTTGATGGAGAGCATTTTGGACCCGCACCCTTCGATCCAGTGGCGCCCTGCAAGCGGAGGAGGTCGTGGAAGAACATTGTGATGCCTACTAAAGTCGAAGAGACTGAGGCCCTCTATCAACATGTCTACAACCTCGAAAAGCGCAAAGGCAAAGAAGTAGGCGGCGCAGAGCTCATTCGCACTTGGATGCGCTGCTACGTGCAACCTCTTCAGGCCAGGGTACACCCAATGTTCCGCTGGACTGGTACTGGTGATGTCACCCGTATCTCTACAAAGAGCATATCTTCCGGTGAGGTAGATGGGAGGTTTCGACTGCTGACTAAGTACACCACCAAGGAGGATATCCCGGGTGACTCAGTCGTGCCTCCATTCTATGCCAGCAATCCTCCGCCTGAGGTGGATTTCTCTTCAAAGTTTCTTGATTTTTCGATTGCCTGTTACTAGTCGTGCTTTTGTATACTGATGTTTTTCTATTGTTATGACTGGGTCGTGGCCACCAACTTGCCTCCTCGGCCTGAAGGAATTATTCCTCGCGAGGTATATGAAGAGGACGAGTCAGGCTCCACCGTCCCTGTTGAGGAGGAGCAGGAAGCCCCCGAGTCCAGTGATCATGGGACTCACAAGCGCTCCCGTAGCAAGGATTCGGATGCTTCCTAGCCATAGATGCCAGAGGGTTCCCCTGCTGCTACAGAGGAGCCAATCCCGACGCGCCATGGCTCCTCACTCCCGGAAGAAGCTGAGGTTGCCGAAGGAGTCGTCGGGAGATTCCTTCGACCTCGACAAATTTGACGGGTAAGTTTTTATAATTGCGAGTTTGCCTTGTTTTCCTTGAAGTTTCTCTTCTGAAGTGGTACTGGACATGTTTGCAGTCAAACGGCGTCGTCGTCCTCTAATGACTGCCAGTTTGTTAAAGAATCTGGAGTCGCGGACTCTAAGAATAAGGAGGTGGCAATACGGTCTTCTTCTCCTCCGGTGGAGGCCCACTCCAGCGCCAACTCTTCGAGTTCCCCTCACACTGGGGGGCATCAGATGGTTGCATGGACACCCACTCGACAGGAACCTTCGGAGTCCCTAGAGGAGCACGTAAGTCTCTTTTGCCATTGGCAGTTGAATTTTGATTGACATTCATACTTTGCGCATTTTGGCCAATGCTGAAGCTTCTTTTTCTTTTGTTGTAGCCTATCTTGAAGAATTCTGCCTGCCTCACTGAACAAATTATGTCCTTGGGTCGACAGCATGCCATGCTAGACAACCGCCATCATGCAGTCGAAGGTTTGTGTTTAAACTTGTTTCTTTGCTCTACTTGTGTAGAAGTTTGTAAAATCAAGTGTTATCGTGCTCTGCCCTTTGTAGGTGAGCATAATGAACTCCTCCATCGTGTCACTTCCCTCGAGAAGGGACTTTCCACCACGGAGAAGAAACGTGTAGAGGCAGTCATGGCTCTAGAGGAGTCGCAAAAGCGTGAGGAAGATCTGCGTGCTTCCATCGCTGAGAGAGAGAGAAGTTGTCCGTATAATAGCTGTTCTCCATCGCGAAAGCGATCTCTGGTATTATGCTGCTTCTCTTGTATTTTCCCCTGTTTTCATATTCATGTTGCTATGCTGACATGTGTGTTTTTCAGATGCTGCTGGCATGAGCTTCGACGCCCAGGTCTTGATCCACGTGGATACCTTGGCTGGCGTCGCGGCTGCACTCGAAGACCGTAGCACCTCCCTCTAGGACACGCTTGGGAAAGCCAAGGGTGTGCTGAGCCACCTTCGAGAGGACATGATTCTGAAGGCCATCTTAATCGACAACCTTGATGACTTGGTGGAATCCTTTGCTGAAGGCATCCCAGTGGACTTCAAGAACTCGCAGCGGTCTAGCGGTGCCACCATGGCACTCATGATGGCGCAAGCCCATGGTGTGGAGCTGGACCCCAGCGCGATCTCTAAGGTGATGCATGTCGACGCGGATGGCCAACATGTAGTATTTGCTCCCTTCGTCGGTAGTTTCAGTAAGTATGGGCATCAGCTCATCGATACAGTCGCGAAATATTCTGCGGAGCTACGGCGAGCGAAGGCGACGAAGGCTGCAGCATCTAGGGCTACCACCGGAAAGTCGGTGGCGTCAGAGACTGCCATAGATTCGAGGAAGTCCCCGAAATCAAAGTCGAAGTCAAAGAAGCAGATCGTGCCTTAGCTGACATTTGTAATAGTTAAGCTTTCCTTTTGCTGAAACATGCTTTGTGGGGGTACCCCTGTTGATACTTTTGCCGAATTTGAATGCACTCCACCCTTTTATCAATGTATAATTGGTCTCATTTGCCTCTTGCTTGGTTGTAATAGGGTCCTCCGAGTGGTCCCCTTGACTCTCCTCCCACCGATGGAACTGTGGCGCAACCGTGTTCAAAGGTGGAGGAGTTGTCTCTGCTTTCGCGACTACACGACCGTATAAAGCAGTTAGAGCGGGAGTTGCCCATTATCCGTGGTAACGCGGATGTGTGGAAGTCGAAGGCTGAGAAGGCCACCGCTCGTGAGAAGTATCTCCTGGATGAGGTTGCGCAGTTGAATGAGCAATTTAAATGTTAGCTCTCTATCTTCTTATCCTTTCTTTAGCCATTCGCGGCGATGCCTTGTCTTATACTTTGGTCTTGGTTTTTGTAGTTGTTAGCGCTCGTCATCCACAGGATGAGAGGGACCGGGTTGCCATTCAAAAGAATAACTTAACCCAGGAGCAACTGCAGGCTAGTGGGTACTTCTGGGTGGACCATGATCGTGCAGTCGTGTTGGCAACATTGCAGGATCATGCGTCGCGGGTGCTTCAGTGTTTGAAGTAGGCGCAGTCGTGCGTGAAGTATATTTATCAGACGATGTTCCCGCTGGACATTGTGCCCTCAAGTCTGTTGGCTCTTCTGGCAAAGTTTCAGGATATCATCACGGTCCGCGAGTGCGTGCGTCAACAGCTGGTCGTGGATGCCAAGGCTGCATTGTCGCTGGTTCGACTGCATCGGCCAGATGTGGACGTTGCGTCTATTGCCGCTGGACCACCGCTGCCGCCACAAGGGATGACTTAGAATATGGTGCCGCACTATCAGGCGGTTGACCGGCCATCTGAAGATATTGTTGACTTCTTCGAAGAGCAAACAAATGTGCTCCTTTTATGGCAGTAGTGTAAGATAGTCCTGTGCAGAGATGTACAAGTGTGGTAAAAGTTTATATAATTGTGCTGGGTGTGTTTGATACCCGTTAATGTAGAGAGCTTGCTAGCTTGTATATATATTTTTCGAGTGTGTTGTACTCTGTAGTTCCTTTTTGTTAGCCTGACGTGTATTTATCTCAGCACCTTGCCAACCTGTCAGGTGCGTTGGAGCTAGGTTGGTGTTATCAAGGGTTCGATTGGTAGTGTCTCAGCTACTCAGGATATTGCGTTTGTTCATAGAACGAAAATGTAAAGGGTGGCGCAGCCCCCTAGTGATATATTTGTAAGTAAAGACAGAAAGAGCACAAGGTTTTGGGGCACTTAGCTTTATTTATTCGTAGAATATCATGAGGTACAATGTGTGGCTAAGTAGCCTGGCTGAATAGCCTTATTTGTAAAGTAAAAACATCTAAGGGTAGAAACGGCGTAGCTGCATGACGTTCCAGGGGTTGGAGTATGCGACCCCGCTCTCTAAGTCTTTGAGGCAATAGGCGCCACCTGGGATTACTTCGATAATCACGTAGGGTCCTTCCCAAGGGTACTCGAGTTTGAGGTGCCCTTGTTGCTTCAGTCGCAGGACCAGATCTCCTTCGACGAAGGATCTGGGGCGTAGCCGTATGCTCTGGTAGTTGCGGAGGTTTTGTTGGTAGATCGTGGATCTCTCTGATGCCTCAAGATATGTAGTGCTTGTTGGGAACCCCAAGAGGAAGGTATGATGAGCACAGCAGCAAGTTTTCCTCAGTTATGAAACCAAGGTTATCGAACCAGTAGGAGTAAGGAAACAACTCCAAGGTGTTGCTAGCAACTTCGGATCCTGCACAACACAACCACAGAACTTTGCCCCAACTTACAGTGAGGTTGTCAATCTCACTGGTTTTGCTGAAAACAAAGGATTAAACGTATAGTGTGGAAGATAGTAATTGCTTGCAGAAAGTAAATAGTAAACGGTAAGCAGTAGATGGTATATCAATGGTAAAGGAATGGACTGGGGTCCAAAGTTCACTAGAGGTGTTTCTCCTTAAGATAAATAGCATGTTGGGTGAACAAATTACAGCGGGGCAATTGGCAGATTGAGAAAGCATAACAATGCATATACTAGACATCTTGACTCCTACAAGATTTGATTGGGCATTACAACATAATACATAGACTATAATGCAACTGCATCTATGACTAACAATCCACCTTCAGGTTATCATCCGAACCCATTCCAGTATTAAGTTGCAAGCAACAGATAATTGCATTAAGCAAAGTGTGTAAAGTAAACAATACAATTGCCCCATGGACAAAGGATTGTTGTTTTCTCCCTAGTAGCAACAACACATCTACAACCTTAGAGATTTCTGTCACTTCCCTAGATTACTAGAGGCATGAACCCACTATCGAGCATAAATACCCCCTCTTGGAGTTATAAGCATCTACTTGGCCAAGATAGCTACTAACAACGGAGAGCATGTAAGATCACAAATAACATAGACATGATAGAATCAATAATCAATCTAACATAGTATCTCAATATCCACCGGATCCTCGCAAACACAACATATAGGATTACAAATAGATGATCTTGATCATGAATGGAGCTCACAAGGTCTAAACATGATAGCACAAAGGAGGAGAACCAACCATCTAGCTACTATATGGACCCATAGTCCAAAGGTGAACTACTCACGCATCACTCCGGAGGCTGGCATGGTGATGAAGAGGGCCTCTAGGATGATCTCTCCCCCTCGGCAGGGTGCTAGGAAGAGCTGTGGTTCCCCCTGATCTAGGGATGGAGATGGCGATGGCTACAGACTCTTTCGTAGAATTTTTTGATCTGGTCCTTAGGGTTTCTACATCGGGGTGCTTTTATAGGCGAAGGGGCGAGGTCGGTGGCTGCCCGAGGGGCCCACACTAGGGCCTGGCGCACCTAGGGGGCCGCGCCTGCCCTAGGTGTGGCCACCTCGTGGCCCCCTTCGGCTGCCCTTCGGACTCCGTGTTCCTTCTGGTAAAATATTGACTTTGGCTTTTGTCCCGTCCAATTCCGAGAATATTTCCTTACTAGCTTTTCTGAAACCAAAAACAGCAGAAAACAGGCAACTGGCACTTCGGCATCTTGTTAATAGGATAGTTCCAGAAAATGTATAAAAATACCTCAAAGTGTAAACAAAACATAAGAAAGTTGATATAAAATAAGCATGGAGCATCAAAAATTATAGATACGTTTACGACGTATCACTCTCCGCTGCAATCTCGCATGCTTCATCGAGGAGGTCGACGAAGTCTTTGAGTGCGAGGGTTGATTCTGTCTCGCTGTATGGTACCACCCGTGGGGCTTTGTAGCGCACTTCTGCGGGTAGTACCGCTTCGGTGTCGTGTACCATGAAGAACATAGTGTACCTGTGGTGCTGTTTGGAGTTATGCGCAGGCTCCATAGTACTGATTGCAGTTCGTCGGTCCAGCGCCCTATGGCTCTTTCGAGTGGTCGAAGGAGCCTTTTCTTGATTCCGCTGCAGACGAGGCCATTGGCCTTTTCGACTTCACCGTTGGTCTGAGGGTGTGCCACGGAGGCGTAACTGATGTTGATCCCCAGCTTCTCGCAGAAATCCTGGAATTCCTTCGAGGTGAAGTTTGTTCCGTTGTCCGTGATGATGTTGTGTGGCACCCCGAACTGGAAGACGATGGATCGAAGAATTTGACAGTGCTAGCTCCTGATTGATTTATCACCGGCATGGCCTTAATCCACTTGGTGAACTTGTCGACTACGACGAGGAGGTAGACGTATCCTCCTGGTGAGGACTTCTAGAGCTTGCCGACCATGTCGAGTCCCCATTGCACAAAGGGCCAGGCCATGGGTATTGGCCTGAGTTCCACGCCAGGTTTGTCCACGAATCGCTGGCAAGTGTTGCAACGCTAGACGATATCCTTGGTATCGTGCATGGTCGTTGGCCAGTAGAATCCAGCTCACAGAGCTTTGGCGACGAGGGCGCGACTGCTGGCGTGGTGCCCGCAAGTGCCTTCGTGTATGTCGGGGAGGATGGCTCTTCCATCCCCATTGGAGACGCATCGATGAAGGACTCATGTGATGCTACGCTTGTACAGTTCACCATTGATGAGTACAAATGGCTTGGATCGTCGTGCTATGTGATGTGCATCAGTCGGGTCATCTGGCAGCCTTTTGCTGAGCATGTATGTAATGTATGGTTGTGTCCAGGATGGCTCGATCATCATGACCTCCATGGGGCCTTCGAGTCTAGTTTCTGGCTCCATGTTGTTGAGTGCCATGGGCTCGCTCGGTGGCGTAGCCCCCGAGTCCTTTGTCGTCATAGTTTTAGGCTCTATAGCCTTTTGTTTGATGGAACGCTCGTAGATGCGCTCTAGGAATACGCCAGGTGGTACTTAGGCGCAGGTGGAACCAATGTTGGTGAGTATGTCCGCCTCCTCATTGCTCTCGCGGCCAATGTGTCGCAGCTCGCAGTCATTGAAGTCTCCTTCGAGTGTGTCATAGAGGTCGCAGTAGGCGATCATGTTGTCGCTGAGAGCGTCGCACTCGTTCATTGTTTGGTTGACCACCAGTTTGGAGTCGCCGTAGATGACGAGTCGCTTGGCGCCGCAGGATTTTTCCATTCACATCCCGTGGAGCAAGGCTTCATATTCAGCTTCATTGTTGGAGGCTGTGAACTGCATTCGTAGAACGTACCTCATCTTGTCGCCTTGAGGCGATGTCAATATGACACCTGCGCCATCTCCTTCCTTGCGCTTGGACCCGTCGAAGTGCATTGTCCCTAGGTAGGACATATCTAGCTTGTCGGGGAGCTGGTTCTCCATCCAGTGCACGAGGAAGTCCGGGAGAACTCACGATTTGATCGCGTCGTGCTTCTCGTATGTGATGTCTCGTGGAGACAGTTCTATGCCCCAGAGCGCGACTCGTCCGGTGGCGTCGGGATTATTGAGTATGTGCCCCAGCGGGGCGTCGTTCGCCAGTATGATTGGGTACTCCTGAAAGTAGTGGCGTAGTCGGCTGGCGGTCATGAAGACGTCGTACGCCAGCTTTTGGAAGTGCGGGTACTGCTATTTTGTTGGCATGAGCACCTTGCTGAGGTAGTAGACTAGGCATTGTACCCCCCATGGACTTTATTTTCTTCGGCTCGTTCCACCACGAGCACAATGCTGCCCACCTGGTTGGTGGCAGAGATGTATAGCAACAGCGGCTACTTTTCACGAGGCATCACCAATACTGGCGAGGTGGACAGTAGACGCTTGAGGTCTTCGAATGCTTCTTGTGCTTCGTTTGTCCACTCGAACTTGTCAGCATTACGGAGAAGTTGGTAGAAGGGCAGTGCCTTTTCGCCCATTCGATTTATAAACCGACCAAGCGTCGTGATTCGCCCAGCTAGCTGCTGGACGCCTTTTATGTTCTTCGACTTCGGGTTTGCCTTGATCCCTCTCGTGGAGATGAGATACCCGAGCAGTTGCCCAGATGGTACACCGAAGGCGCATTTGTCCGGATTGAGCATGATCCGGTAGCGATCGAGGTTATCGGAGGTCTCGCGGAGATCGTCGAGTAACGTTGCTTCCTCTTTGGTTTTGACGATGATGTCATCGACGTAGACTTGGATATTGCGGCCAAGTTGGTTCTTGAGGCAGGCATGCATACACCGCGATAGGTGGCTCCTAAGTTTTTTAGACCGAAGGGCATCATGTTGTAGTAGAACACACCACAGGGTGTTGTGAATGCCGTTTTCTCTTGGTCTTCCTCCTTCATTCGAATCTGATTGTAGCCTGAGTAGGCATCGAGGAACCAGAGACGTTCGCATCCCGTGATGGAGTCGATTATTTGATTTATCTGTGGCAACGGGAAATGATCCTTCGGGCAGTGCTTGTTCAAGGAGGTGAAGTCCGCGCACATCTGCAGGATATCCGTGTCCTTTTTAGGCACGTGCACTGGATTTGTGAGCCAGGTGCTTTCCTCGATCTCGCGGATGAAATTTGCGTCGAGGAGTCTGTTGACTTCCATACCGACCGCTTTTGCTCTTGGTTCAGATAGTCACTGTATTGTTTGCTTTACTGGCCTTGCGTCTGGGTTCACGTTGAGTGAGTGCTCGGCGAATTCCCTGAGAACTCCTAGCATGTCCGCTGGACACCAAGCGAAGATTTCCCAGCTCTCATGGAGGAATTCGACGAGCGCGAGTTCGTATGCGGGACTCAAGTTGTTGGCGATGAGGGCCGTCTTGGTCGGGTCCGTTGGGTGTACCTAGACCTTCTTTGTGTGCACCGACGTGTCGAAGGATTGGTCGGGTGAGCTTGACTTGCTTAGGGGAGGCAGACTGTTGTCTGTCGACTCCTTCAACCTCGCGAGTTCCTCTTGCATGCCAAAGGACTAGGAGATTCTGTTGAATTCCCTATCGCAGCTGTCAGACCTCTCGAAGCTTCCCTTTATTGTGATGGTGCCATTTGGGCCTGGCATCTTCATCTATAGACAAGCATAGTGTGGCACCACCATGAACCTCGCGAACACGACACGTCGGAGGATGCAGTGGTATTGTGAGGGCCAGTCGACGACTTCGAAATCGATGCTCTCTCGCCAAAAGTTTTGAAGCGTGCCGAAGATGACATCGAGGTTGATCTTTCCCAGGGGGTACACGCCCTTCCCTGGAACGATGTCGTGGAACATTGTGTCTAAAACTTCCAAACATGTTAGAGGGATCCTCATTGCGCACAAGGTACCCGCAAACATGAGGTTGATACCGCTTCCGCCGTCCATGAAGACGCGACTCATCTCGAAGCCTCCAATCTGCGCCTCGAGCACCAGGCTGGGCAAGGAACTTGATTTGGGTGGTCACTCTTGTCGAAAGTGATGCAGGACTCGCTTCCGCTAAGGTACTCAGGGGTGGAGGGCAGAGAGTTCATCGCCAGATAGACTTGGCGAGTGATCGATTTCTGCACTCGATTTGAGGGGCGACCCTTCTGGATCATTCCCATGTTCCCTAGTGGTCGGGGGTATGGTTCGCCTCCATGATTCTGGACTGGTGCAGCCGTAGGTGGTGCCCGGCCTGGTGGTGGTGGAGGAGCTCCATGTGCCACAACGCCCAGGGTAGCTCCATAGCCCTTGTTAATCGTGTCGCAATTCATCTGGGCTAGGCCTTCGTGGAGCTTGAGGAATTCACGACAGTCCTTTAGGAGGTGGCTGGACTTTTTCTTGTCGTCGTGCTTGTTGATGTAGAAGTGCATGTTGCATGGTCTGGAAAATTTGTCCTAGATGGATGTTGCGGGTGCCTCATCGCGAGTGCGGTGTTGCCACACTTGCGTGGTTTTCCTGCTGTTGCGGTATCCACTGCTGCGGTATCCGTTGTTGCGGTTGTCGTCGCATTTGTCGGCGTAGCCAGACGCGGCCATGTCGATCTCTTTGCGGTCCTCGTAACCACGCATTCGATGTTTCCCTTGGTGACCGCGTCTACGTCCGAGGTCGTCGTCGTCGTTGGAGTAGGCACGGTTTTTCACCGGGTCCTCTCCATCGGCCCACCTATTCGCGATCTCCATCAGGTGGTCGATTGTCTTTGGATTTGAGCGGCCCAACTCCTCCCTGAGATCTCTGTGGGGCACACCGCCGTTCAATGCGTTGATTGCGCGATCCACAGAGATGTCTTCTGCGGAATTCTTGATGATGGACCATCTCTGGATGTATGAGCGCAGCGACTCGCCAGATCTTTGGTGGCAGCCTCTTAATTCCTCGATTGATGCGAGCCTTTTGTAAGTGCCTTTGAAGTTTCGCACGAAGCTGTAGACCAGCTCTTCCCAGCTGTGAATGGATCCACGCAGGAGGTTATTAAGACACGGACGAGCGGCGCCTTACAGCTGTAGCTGGAGGCATCACATCACCGTACTCGAGCTTCCGCCATGTAGCCTGACGGAGGAGATGTGATCTTCTAGCCATATTTTCAGGTCCTATAGGCCGTCGAATTTCAGGTTCTCCGATGGGAGTTTGAACCCCTTAGGCATTTGCTTCTGCCTGATGGATCTACTGAAGCATCTGGCACCGTAGACCTCTATGCCATCATCCTCTGAGTCAGTCGAACGAGCATGCCTCATGCGCATCTTGTCGACCTTGCGTTGCGTGATGTCATCATGCATGTCGTCGTCGGAGACGTCGAGACAAGTCATGGCTATCATCGTTGGACGTGGGCGAGGAGTAGCGTTTGGCTAGAGCCTTGCTCTTTTTCGACTCCGGTGTTGGATCCTTGATGAGGGCGGCTTTGACTAGCCCCAAGCCTCGATCATAGACCGGTGCATGGCAGATCGCGGATCTCCAGCCGGAGGCTGGTTGTTGAGGAGGTACATGGTGGCCGCCGTCACCACCGCCTGCGGTGTCTTCGGGAGCACGTTGCCTCGCGTATCCACCATCATGGACGAGAAGTCGAGGACTCGCGCGGCCTCTTCTCGCTCCTTGTCGGTGAGCTGGGCCAGTCGAGAGCGCCTTTTGGCGGCCACGTGGCCATTTCCCTTGGAGGGGGATCCTCCCATGGAAGAGAGTTGAGCCCGTCGAAGACTTGACTCATCCGCCACCCAACTACGCGCATCGAGTTGTGCGGTTACTTGTTGTTGGCGCTTGTATTCTTCATTGAGTAGCCAATGGTAACCCATCAACATGTCTTGCGATGAGTTCGGGGGTAGAGGATTACCCCGCAGAGCTTCTCGACAGCAGGCCCACTCGTTGTCATTGAGGTGGATCTGCACGCGCTCTCCGGCGTGCTCATTCGCCGTGAGATGCGGTTCTCCTCTCATCCCGTTGTTGGTGGGTACGCCGTTGGCGGGACCACCATTTGCGACTGGGATGCCACCGTTGGTCGGACCAGTGCTGGTGTTTTCGCGACTGGCACCGGTTTCGCCTGCGTTGATGACGGTGCACATGTAGTGATTGGGGAAGCTGTTGCTTCCGCCACTTTCACATCCAGAGCCGTAGGCTCCGTCTTCAGTGGCTAGATCGCCCAGATCGGATCTGCAACTACTGTCGCTGATCACGTTCCCGACTGTTTTCGGGGCGTTGAGTTCGCTCAGGGTGCCGATCGGCGGTGGAAACCACGATGCTGGAGCAATCGCGGAAACCGTGGGCTGGTCAGGGAGGCGAAGTGTGCCCAGTTGACCAACTTGGAAGCATAAGCTCCCGATCGCCAGGTGATGTCTACGCACTTCTATTCTTGTAGACAGTTGTTGGGCCTCCAAGTGCAGAGGTTTGTAGAACAGCAGCAAGTTTTCCCTTAAGTGGATTACCCAAGGTTTATCGAACTCAGGGAGGAAGTGGTCAAAGGTATCCCTCTCAAGCAACCCTGCAATCAAGATACAAGAAGTCTCTTGTGTCCCCAACACACCCAATACACTTGTCAGGTGTATAGGTGCACTAGTTCGGCGAAGAGATAGTGAAATACAAGTGGTACGGATATAAGACAACGTGCTAGAAAATAGCTTGACGGAAGGAAAAGACTAAAGGCAAACAGATGGAAGCAAGCAAACATGTAATAGATCTAGTTGCAAACGATGTTTCAATGTTTGGAAACAAGGCCTAGGGATCATACTTTCACTAGTGAACACTCTCATATAAATATCTTCTCTTTATGATACTACTCTTAACTACTCTCCGGTTGAACACTCTAATCCATGGTAGGGCTATAACAGCACACCTCAAAGTAAGCCTTTCCCATCTAGATAACCCCACACTGTCACCTTGAGCTCTAGATGGTTTCAACAAACACCACAATTTCATCAAGACAGCCAACTCCAAATATAACTCATAACAAGTATTTGTCATCTCTAGCCTAAGTGCCACCATGGTGTGCACGCTGTTACTTTCACACACATGGGGAGAGTAGAGATCTATTAAAGCACTTGAGTAGCAAGGTAGATCTACTTGATTACAAAGCTCATGATCACAATATGATCATGCATAGAGAGAGAGATGAACACATAGCTATCGGTAGAACCCTTAGCCTTGCGGAAGAAACTACTCGCTCATCATCATGGGAATAAGCAATGGCGATGGAGATGGTGGTGGAGATCAATGGAGATGGCTACGGGGGCACTTCCCCGTCCCGACAGTGTGCCGGAACAGAGACTTTCTGTCCCCCGAATCTCCCCTTTGGTCGTGGAGGCGCTATGGAAATTTTCGTGGCTGGAGACTTGACGACTTAGGGTTTTTGCATCAGCAGGCATCTTATAGGCAAAGAGGCGAGGTCGGTGGGCGGCCAGGGGCCCACACCATGCCCTAGCGTGGCCAGGGGGACCCATGCCAAGGGGTGGTGTGGCCACCCTTTGTCTCTCCTTCGGGCTCCGTGAGTTTTCCGGGAAATAACAACTTTGGCTTTTGTCCGGTCCAATTCCGAGAATATTCATTTTCTGACTTTCCTGGAACCAAAAACAGCAGAAAACAGGCAATTGGCACTGTGGCATCTTGTTAATAGGTTAGTCTAAGAAAGTGTATAAAAATACTCCAAAGTGTGGACAAAACATAAGAAAGTAGATATAAACCATGCATGGAATATAAAAAATTATAGATACGTTTGCAACGTATCAACATCCCCAAGCTTAACTCCTGCTCGTCCTCGAGTAGGTAAGTGATAAAAACAAAGAATAATTTTTGAGGTGACATGCACCATCATAAACTTGATCAACGTATTTGTAAAACATTGATAGATGGGATCATAGTACTTCAACATAGCATGAAAGAAAAAGTTCTAACAATAAGAAATAGCAACTATGTTGCAACATGAAAAGGCACAAACAAAAGATTCATGAATAACAATGCTTTGCAAGACGTTTGTTTGTTTCACATAAATAAAACATAGCATAGTGGCATTCATCTTGTCCCTCATAGAGTAGCAAACATAGAAGCATAGGAAACCTTCAAAGTTCATAAGAGTGACTAGATACAAATAGTTTAAAACAAGCAATATCAAAGCTATGCATCAATCAACAAGTCTTGGGACAATGCACATAGAACTAAGAATGGCCACTATGCTCTCAAAGTAGGTGCATAAAGATAGAAGGTGGAGACTCAACATAAAAGTAAAGAAAGGCCTTCATAGAAGGAAGTAGGGATTCAAGTTTCATAAAGAGCTTCCAAAAATTATGGTACTTATTAGCTTTTAGCTCTCATTCCCTCTATCATAAGCATATTGAAGGTGATTAAGGTTAAAGTGAGACAACTAAGAGGATATGCTTAACAAGTTATAAACCGAAATCTCATGCCCCTTACTTACGAAGACCGAACCTCATGCTACTCAACTTCTGTCACGATTAAGCTCTTGTCATTGTAAGTATATGTGTATCATAAAGAACCGCCAACGGGATACCCCTTGCACATGATACAGGAGCTATGCCATAATCAAAATGACAAGGCAAGCAGACAATGAGCATCTCAGTGATCTTTTTATTTGCTATTTGCATAGGTTTTTATTGAGGATGTTTCATAGAGTGCTCATTATGGTGATGCTGCAAGTTTCCACCATGATTAGGCATGGCTTAGGCTAGCGGCCCATGCGTTTCTCTAACACACATACAAACTCCATGATCTTACAAGTTCCACTTTTATTTCACACCGCCGGGATCCGTAAGCAAAAGAACATGATATCAACGGGGTACAAAGTACAAGTGCAGTGTTGAAAGCGTTCCCCATGAAACATGGTTCTCCTAATTTCAACTTATAAAGCGCAAGCATATACGCAACAAAGAAGGACCCAATGGTTCAAGTTTATTAGATGCAAAAAAGTAAAGTGTGCTATCAAGTTCGTGAGAGCTTTAATCACTAGTTTTCTCATAACAACTTTAATTTGGAAGGTAAACAAAGCATGAATATACTTGGAATAGCATAAGCTAGTAGGTAGGTATGGTGCACTATTTGGAATAACTTGGTTTAGGGAGTTGGATGCATGAGTGGAACTCATACTTGGTTGTGAAGGCTAGCAAAAGACTGGGAGCGACAAACTAAGAGAGAAATAATGGCCATAATCATGCAGAGCGACAAAACATCATTGATCAAAGCATAAAGTGATACTACAAGTTGAAAACTAAAGGATCATAAAGGCTATGGTGACTTGAGATAGTCATAACATGGTGTGAGCATGTGAAGTCAACCCAAATAAAGCATCAAAGGAGAATACCACAATACTATGCTTTAATATGCTAAAACAACGCATGATTCATCCAAGGCAAATTAAGCAATCTCAATTTTTTATAACAAGTCATGCTACAGAAAATAATACTAAGCATAAAGCCAAAACAATATCAAGTATGGCATGACAAAGCATAGGCCACAGTCAAAACAAGCTCTTTTTACCACTTAAGCATGAACTTTTCCTACTCTTTTCCAATCCAAACCAAAATATTTGAAAACCAATGTATGAAAGAGGGGGTCCAACCAATTTATTTAGCAAACTAAGAAAACCAAGCAAACGAAAACTAAAAACAAAAACAAAGACGCTCCAAGAACAACACAATTGTGCATGAAACAATAAAATGAAGTGTTTGGAAGAAACCTGAGATTTTTATTGATGAAGAAGGGGATGCCTTGGGCATCCCCAAGATTTGACGCTTGTACCTCTTGAATATTTCTTGGGGTGACACCGGGTGGCATCCCTAATCTTGAGTTTTAGTCCATTATTCATCTCATTACATCATTCTCTCCATACACTTGAATTTTTTCCTTCATACAAAACTTCACACAATCTTTATTAGCAACATTAGTGCACTCAAGATAATAAGTCTTTGGGTTCAGTTTCAACACCAATAAAACTTCCATTAACACACATGCTACTGTAGCAATTCCCTTAAAAAGCTCAATTCCCCAAAGAGAACCCAAAAATGAATCAACAAGAAGCAAATGCAAATAATGGCAGAAATCTGTCAAAACAGGCCAGCAGGTAAAAACCAATTTTTTCGAAGACCTTATGTTGCTCAAATCGAAAAGTGTTGAACTAACGAAAGTTAGATAACAACCTGGGGAAGAAGGAAAAACATTCACGCCTCAAAACGACGTATAGAGATTTTACACGAATTTTTACGGTGAAGCACAAAAATCTGTTTCGGGACAGCAACTTTCCCAATCATTACTTCTCTCTCATTAGAGGTTACTCTTGGCACAAAAACCACACAAAAATGATAACGAGCGGTTATTACAGGGGTAATAACTTCCAAGACTCATCTAAACCTTTTGGCTTATCTCCCAATAATTACTTTTCTTTAACGCCTTTAAGTTAGGCATGATAGTTTGAGAAGATGCTCACATAAGAAATATAAAAATTCAAGTAAAAGAGAGCATCAAGAAGCAAATTCAAAACACATTTAAGTCTAAGCCACTTCCTATGCATAGGAATCTTGTAAAGAAACAAGTCATGAAAGCACAAAGCAACAAGCACAGTAAAGCAAAACAAGTGCAACTTCAAGACTTTCAACATAAAGAGGGAAAACTTAATATTGTTGAGATACATAAAATCATGTTTCCCTCTGTCATAATAACTTTCAGTAGCATCATGAATAAAATTAACAACATAACTATCACATAAAACATTCTTATCATGAGCCACATGTTTAAAAGAATTAATACTCTCCACATAAACATAGTCATTCTTATTAATTGTAGTGAGAGCGAAATCAACAAAATAGCTATCATTATTATTCTCATCACCATAATCATCAAATATAGGAGGCATATTGTAATCATAATTAATTTTCTCCTCAATAGTAGGTGGACTGAAAATATCATATTCATCATTATTATCATCATATATTGGAGGTTTGGTATCATCATAAGCAATAGAATAGCTATCTTCCAAAGCTGGAAAACTAAAAAGAACATTTTCATAAAAACTAGCTTCCCCAAGCTTAAACTTTTCCATAGCATTAGCAATAATGGTGTCCAAAGAATTCATACTAACAACATTGCTATTAGCATGCAAATAAAGTTCCATAGGTTTTTTAATTTTCTTTTGAGACAATTCATTTTCTACCTTAGGAAAAATACTAAAAAGCTCTCTAATTTTGTTGTTGTTTTCCATTAAGCCTAACTAGTGAAAACAAGAAACAAAACGACAAAATTGCATAATCTAAAGGAAATAACTTCGAGCACTCACACCGGAGGATGTGAGTACCTTTTACCTTACCTCCCCGGCAACGGCGCCAGAAAATAGCTTGATCTCTATGCACTTCTATTCTTGTAGTCAGTTGTTGGGCCTCCAAGTGCAGAGGTTTGTAGAACATCAGCAAGTTTTTTCCTTAAGTGGATTCCCCAAGGTTTATCGAACTCAGAGAGGAAGTGGTCAAAGCTACCTGATGTCTATGCACTTCTATTCTTGTAGAAAGTTGTTGGGCCTCCAAGTGCAGAGGTTTGTAGAACAGCAGCAAGTTTTGCCTTAAGTGGATCACCCAAGGTTTATCGAACTTAGGGAGGAAGTGGTCAAAGGTATCCCCTCTCAAGCAATCCTGCAATCAAGATATAAGAAGTCTCTTGTGTCCCCAACACACCCAATACACTTGTCAGGTGTATAGGTGCACTAGTTCGGCGAAGAGAAAGTAAAATACAAGTGGTATGGATAATTATAAGTGGTAACGGTGCTAGAAAATAGCTTGATGGCGAGGAAAAGAATAAAGGCAAACTGAAATAAAGAAGGAAGCAAGCAAACATGTAACAGATCTAGTTGCAAACGATGTTTCAATGCTTAGAAACAAGGCCTAGGGATCATACTTTCACTAGTGAACACTCTCATATAAATATATTCTTCTTTATGATACTACGCTGAACTACTCTCTGGTTGGACAGTCTAATCGATGGTAGGGCTATAACAACACACCTCAAAGTTCATCTTTCCCATCTAGATAACCCCACACTTTCACCTTGAGTACTAGATGAGTCCAACAAACACCACAATTTCATAAAGACATCCAACTCCAAATATAACTCATAACATGTATTTGTAATCTCTAGCCTAAGTGCCACCATTGTGTGCACACTGTCAACTTCACACACATGGGGAGAGCAGAGATCTATTAAAGCACTTGAGTAGCAAGGTAGATATATAGATTACAAGCTCATGATCTCAATAAGATCATGCATATAGAGAGAGATGAACACATAGCTACCGGTATAACCCTTAGCCTCGAGAGAGAACTACTCCCTCCTCATCATGGGAATTAGCAATGGTGATGGAGATGGCGGTGGAGATCGATGGAGATGGCTCCGGGGGCACTTCCCCATCCCGGCAGGGTGCCGGAACAGAGTCTTTCTGTCCCCCGAATCTCCCCTTCGGTGGCGGCGGCGCTGTGGAACTTTTTGTGGCTGGAGGCTTGACGATCTAGGGTTTTGGTATCGGGAGGCTCTTATAGGCGAAGGAGGCAAGGTCGGTGGCCAGCCAGGGGGCCCACACCATGCCCTGGCGTGGCCTAGGCTGGCCCGTGCCAGGGGGTGTGTGGAAACCTTGTGGCCCCTCTCCGACTCTCCTTCTGGCTCCGTGAGTCTTCCGAGAAAATAGTAACTTTAGCTTTTGTCCCGTCCAATTCCGAGAATATTCATTTTCTGACTTCCTGGAACCAAAAATAGCATAAAACAAGCAACTGGCACTATGGCATCTTGTTAATAGGTTAGTCCAAGAAATCATATGAAAAGTACTCCAAAGTTGGAACAAAACGCAAGAAAGTAGATAAAACCAAGCATGGAACATCAAAAATTATAGATACATTTGCAATGTATCAACATCCCCAAGCTTAACTCCTGCTCGTCCTTGAGTAGGTAAGTGATAAAAAGAAAGAATAATTTTTGAGGTGACATGCACCATCATAAACTTGATCAAATTATTTGTAAAACATTCGAAGCTGGGATCATAGTACTTCAATCATAACATGAAAGACAAAGTTCTAGCAATAAGACAAAGAAACTATGTTGCAACATGAAAAGGCACAAACAAAAGATTCATGAATAACGATGCTTTGCAAGACGTTTGTTTGTTTCACATAAAGAAAACATAGCATAGTGGCATTCAACTTGTCCCTCATTGAGTAGCAAACATAAATGCATAAGACACCTTCAAAGTTCATAAGAGTGACTAGATACAAATAGTTTAAAACAAGCAATATCAAAGCTATGCATCAATCAACAAGTCTTGGGACAATGCACATAGAACTAAGAATGGCCACTATGCTCTCAAAGTAGGTGCATAAAGATAGAAGGTGGAGACTCAACATAAAAGTAAAACAAAGGCCTTCATAGAAGGAAGTAGGGATTCAAGTCTCATAAAGAGCTTCCAAAAATTATGGTACTTATTAGCTTTCAGCTCTCATTGCCCCTATCATAAGCATCTTGAAGGTGATTAAGGTTAAAGTGAGACAACTAAGAGGATATGCTTAACAAGTTATAAACCGAAATCTCATGCCCCTTACTTACGAAGACCGAACCTCATGCTACTCAACTTCTGTCACGATTAAGCTCTTGTCATTGTAAGTATATGTGTATCATAAAGAACCGCCAACGGGATACCCCTTGCACATGATACAGGAGCTATGCCATAATCAAAATGACAAGGCAAGCAGACAATGAGCATCTCAGTGATCTTTTTATTTGCTATTTGCATAGGTTTTTATTGAGGATGTTTCATAGAGTGCTCATTATGGTGATGCTGCAAGTTTCCACCATGATTAGGCATGGCTTAGGCTAGCGGCCCATGCGTTTCTCTAACACACATACAAACTCCATGATCTTACAAGTTCCACTTTTATTTCACACCGCCGGGATCCGTAAGCAAAAGAACATGATATCAACGGGGTACAAAGTACAAGTGCAGTGTTGAAAGCGTTCCCCATGAAACATGGTTCTCCTAATTTCAACTTATAAAGCGCAAGCATATACGCAACAAAGAAGGACCCAATGGTTCAAGTTTATTAGATGCAAAAAAGTAAAGTGTGCTATCAAGTTCGTGAGAGCTTTAATCACTAGTTTTCTCATAACAACTTTAATTTGGAAGGTAAACAAAGCATGAATATACTTGGAATAGCATAAGCTAGTAGGTAGGTATGGTGCACTATTTGGAATAACTTGGTTTAGGGAGTTGGATGCATGAGTGGAACTCATACTTGGTTGTGAAGGCTAGCAAAAGACTGGGAGCGACAAACTAAGAGAGAAATAATGGCCATAATCATGCAGAGCGACAAAACATCATTGATCAAAGCATAAAGTGATACTACAAGTTGAAAACTAAAGGATCATAAAGGCTATGGTGACTTGATATAGTCATAACATGGTGTGAGCATGTGAAGTCAACCCAAATAAAGCATCAAAGGAGAATACCACAATACTATGCTTTAATATGCTAAAACAACGCATGATTCATCCAAGGCACATTAAGCAATCTCAATTTTTTATAACAAGTCATGCTACAGAAAATAATACTAAGCATAAAGCCAAAACAATATCAAGTATGGCATGACAAAGCATAGGCCACAGTCAAAACAAGCTCTTTTTACCACTTAAGCATGAACTTTTCCTACTCTTTTCCAATCCAAACCAAAATATTTGAAAACCAATGTATGAAAGAGGGGGTCCAACCAATTTATTTAGCAAACTAAGAAAACCAAGCAAACAAAAAACCAAACGAAAACGAAAAAGAAGACGCTCCAAGAACAACACAACTGTGCATGAAACAATAAAAATGAAGCGTTTGGAAGAAACCTGGGATTTTTATTGATGAAGAGGGGGATGCCTTGGGCATCCCCAAGCTTTTAAGCTTGTACTTCTTGGATATTTCTTGGGGTGACACGCGTGGCATCCCCAAGCTTGAGCTTTAGTCCATTCTTCATCTCATTACTCATTCCTTCCATACACCTGAAATTTTTTCCTTCATACAAAACTTTACACAATCTTTATTAGCAACATTAGTGCACTCAAGATAATAAGTCTTTAGGTTCAGTTCTAACACCAAATAAACTTCCATTAGATAACTAGCTACTGTAGCACTTCCCTCAAAAAGCTCGATTCCCCAAAAGAACTCAAAAAGGAACCAACAAGAAGCAAATGCAGAAAATGGCAGAAATCTGTCAAAACAGACCAGCAGGTAAAGACGAATTTTTTCGAAGACCTTCTGTTGCTCAAATCAAAAAGTGTTGAGCTAACGAAAGTGAGATAACAACCTGAGGCAGAAGCACAAAAATTCACGCCTCAAAAATACGTTCAAAGATTTTACACGAAGTTTTACGGTGAAGCACAAAAATATGTTTCGGGACAGCAACTTTCCCAATCATTACTTCTCTCTCATTAGAGGTTACTCTTGGCACAAAAATCAAATAAAAAAGGATAAGGAGCGGTTATTACTGAAGTAATAACTTCCAAGACTCATCTAAAACTTTTGGTTTATCTACCAATAAGTACTTTTCTTTAACGCCTTTAAGTTAGCCATGATAGTTTGAGAAGATGCTCACATAAGAAATATGAATTTAGAATAAAAGAGAGCATCAAGCAGCAAATTCAAAACAAATTTAAGTATAACCCACTTCCTATGCATAGGAATATTGTAAAGAAACAAGTCATGAAAGCACAAAGCAACAAACATAGGAAAGCAAAACAAGTGCAACTTCAAAATTTTCAACATAAACAGGGGAAACTTAATATTGTTGAGATACATAAAACCATGTTTCCCTCTCTCATAATAAATTTCAGTAGCATCATGAATAAAATTAACAATATAACTATCACATAAAACATTCTTATCATGAGCCACATGCATATAATAATTATTACTCTCCACATAAGCATAGTCATTCTTATTAATTGTAGTGGGAGCAAATTCAACAAAATAGCTATCATTATTATTCTCATCACCATAATCATCAAATATAGGAGGCATATTGTAATCATAATTAATTTTCTCCTCAATAGTAGGTGGACTGAAAATATCATACTCATCATTGTAATCATCATATATTGGAGGCATAGTATCGTCAAAGTAAATTTTCTCCTCCGTGCTTGGGGGACTAAAAAGATCATTTTCATAAAAACTAGCTTCCCCAAGGTTAGACTTTTCCATAGCATTAGCAATAATGGTGTCCAAAGAATTCATACTAATAACATTGCTATTAGCATGCAAATAAAGTTCCATAGGTTTTTTAATTTTCTCTTCAAACACTTCATGTCCTAACTCTAGATAAATACTATAAAGCTCTCTCATTTTTTGTTGTTTTCCATTAAGCCTAACTAGTGAAAACAAGAAACAAAAATTAAAAATTGCAGAATCTAAAGGAAATAACTTCGAGCACTCACACCGGAGGATGTGAGTACCTTTTACCTTACCTCCCCGTCAACGGCGCCAGAAAATAGCTTGATGTCTATGCACTTCTATTCTTGTAGTCAGTTGTTGGGCCTCCAAGTGCAGAGGTTTGTAGAACAGAAGCAAGTTTTTCCTTAAGTGGATTCCCCAAGGTTTATCGAACTCAGAGAGGAAGTGGTCAAAGGTATCTTATGTATACACACTTCTATTCTTATCGACAGTTGTTGGGCCTCCAAGTGCAGAGGTTTGTAGGACAGCAGCAAGTTTTCCCTTAAGTGGATCACCCAAGGTTTATCGAACTCGGGAAGGAAGTGGTCAAAGGTATCCCCTCTCAAGCAACCCTGCAATCGAGATACAAGAAGTCTCTTGTGTCCCCAACACACCCAATACACTTGTCAGGTGTATAGGTGCACTAGTTCGGCGAAGAAAGTAAAATACAAGTGGTATGGATAATTATAAGTGGTAACGGTGCTAGAAAATAGCTTGATGGCGAGGAAAAGACTAAAGGCAAACTGAAATAAAGAAGGAAGCAAGCAAACATGTAACAGATCTAGTTGCAGACAGTGTTTCAATGCTTAGAAACAAGGCCTAGGGATCATACTTTCACTAGTGAACACTCTCATATAAATATATTCTTCTTTATGATACTATGCTGAACTACTCTCCGGTTGGACACTCTAATCGATGGTAGGGCTATAACAACACACCTCAAAGTTAATCTTTCCCATCTAGATAACCCCACACGGTCACCTTGAGTACAAGATGAGTCCAACAAACACTACAATTTCATAAAGACATCCAACTCCAAATATAACTCATAACAAGTATTTGTAATCTCTAGCCTAAGTGCCACCATGGTGTGCACACTGTCAACGTCACACACATGGGGAGAGCAGAGATCTATTAAAGCACTTGAGTAGCAAGGTAGATCTATAGATTATAAGCTCATGATCTCAATAAGATCATGCATATAGAGAGAGATGAACACATAGCTACCGGTAGAACCCTTAGCCTCGAGAGAGAACTACTCCCTCGTCATCATGGGAATCAACAATGGTGATGGAGATGGCGGTGGAGATCGATGGAGATGGCTCCGGGGGCAGTTCGCCGTCTCGACAGGGTGCCAGAACAGAGACTTTATGTCCCCCGAATCTCCCCTTCGGTGGCGGCGGCGCTGCGGAACTTTTCGTGGCTGGAGGCTTGACGATCTAGGGTTTTGGTATCGGGAGGCTCTTATAGGCGAAGGAGGCAAGGTCGGTGGACAGCTAGGGGGCCCACACCATGCCCTGGCGCGGCCTAGGCTGGCCCGCGCCAAGGGGGTGTGGCCACCATGTGGCCCCTCTCTCACTCCCCTTCTGTCTCCGTGAGTCTTCCAGGAAAATAGTAACTTTGGCTTTTGTCTCGTCCAATTCCGAGAATATTCATTTTCTAACTTCCTGGAACCAAAAACAGCAGAAAACAGGCAACTGGCACCGTGGCATCTTGTTAATAGGCTAGTCCAAGAAATCACATGAAAAGTACTCCAAAGTTGGAATAAAACGCAAGAAAGTAGATAAAACCAAGCATTGAACATCAAAAATTATAGATACATTTGCAATGTATCGGTATCCCTCTCAAGCAACCCTGCAATCAAGATACAACAAGTCTCTTGTGTCCCCAACACACCCAATGCACTTGTCAGGTGTATAGGTGCACTAGTTCGGTGAAGAGATAGTGAAATACAAGTGGTATGTATATAAGACAACGGTGCTAGAAAATAGCCTGACGGAAGGAAAAGACTAAAGGCAAACAGATGGAAGCAAGCAAGCATGTAACAGATCTAGTTGCAAATGGTGTTTCAATGTTTAGAAACAAGGCCTAGGGATCATACTTTCACTAGTGAACACTCTCATATAAATTTCTTCTATTTATGATACTACTCTTAACTACTCTCCGGTTGAACACTCTAATCCTTGGTAGGGCTATAACAGCACACCTCAAAGTTCATCTTTCCCATCTAGATAACCCCACACTGTCACCTTGAGCTCTAGATGGTTCCAACAAACACTACAATTTCATAAAGACATCCAACTCCAAATATAACTCATAACAAGTATTTGTAATCTCTAGCCTAAGTGCCACCATGGTGTGCACGCTGTCACTTTGACACACATGGGGAGAGCAGAGATATATTAAAGCACTTGAGTAGCAAGGTATATCTACTTGATTACAAAGCTCATGATCACAATATGATCATGCATAGAGAGAGAGATGAACACATAGCTACCGGTAGAACCCTTAGCCTTGAGGAAGAACTACTCCCTCATCATCATCAGAATAAGCAATGGCGATGGAGATGGTGGTGGAGATTGATGGAGATGGCTCTGGGGGCACTTCCCCGTCCCAGCAGGGTGCCGGAACAAAGACTTTCTGTCCCCCGAATCTCCCCTTCGGTCATGGCAGCGCTGCATAAGTTTTCATGGCTGGAGGCTTGACGGCTTAGGGTTTTTGCATCGGGAGGCATCTTATAGGCGAAGAGGCGAGGTCGATGTGTGGCCAGGGGGCCCACACCATGCCCTGGCGCGGCCAAGGGGACCTACGCCAAGGGATGGTGTGGCCACCCTGTGGCCCCCCTTCATCTCTCCTTCTGGCTCCGTGAGTCTTCCGGGAAAATAACGACTTTGGCTTTTGTCCGGTCCAATTCCGAGAATATTCATTTTCTGACTTTCCTGGAACCAAAAACAGCAGAAAACAAGCAACTGGCACTGTGGCATCTTGTTAATAGGTTAGTCCAAGAAAGTGTATAAAAATACTCCAAAGTGTGGACAAAACATAAGAAAGTAGATATAAACCAAGCATGGAACATCAAAAATTATAGATACGTTTGCAACGTATCACCAGGCTGATCCCCTCGCCCACAGACTCAAAAGTCGGGCGAGTGGCCGGTGTATGGATGGTGAAGTCGAAGGCACCGGAGAGGAGGCGGGTGTCTGTTGTTGCAGAGTTGTAGATCGCGGTTGACGGGGCCGAAGAATCTGTGACGTCAGCACTCCAAGTTCCCACAGACGGTGCCAATTGACGAGGGTTTAACTCATCAATGCCCATTGTAATGGACTTGGGTTTTGGAGAAGGAGGGAGCGCTGGAGGCATCAATCGTCTAGAAAACAAGCACACGGGGACACAAGGTTTACCCAGGTTTAGGCCTCATAGAGATCCCTACTCCTGCTTGTCTCCTCTTGGAATTATCGAGGGAATCGAAAGTTACAGGGGGTGCGTAGATGTAATCTGGCGAGGTTGTGGAAACTAGGGTTGTGATCGTCCTCCTTGCCGCCCCCTCCTAGCCTTTATATAGATAGTCTAGGTCTCAGGTAGCAAGTCGAGTCGGTTACAAGTTAGGGTTTTCCCATTTAAACTTTCTATCTTTAAGCTTTGCCTTGCGCCGCAAGCAGTCGGAGTCTCCGTAGGTCACCTGAATCCTGGATTGGGCCCTGGCAACGTCGTGGGCTTCTGCCAGATCAGGTCGTATATACCAAACTCGAGTACCTATAAGGTATGCCCACGTCACTAAGTATCCATAGTAAAGAATCAATGGTCCAAGATTCTATAGATCATAGAAAATGACAGTGCAGTATCAGTGAGACTACATTCAAGCCACTGATCTAACCACAACATCCTAAAGAAATATAACCATAGGAAATCCTAAAGGTCTATTTCACCTAAGCACATGAGCATACAATCTAGGCAGAGTAGAAGCCTAGAACAGAATTCAAACCCTAATTAGGGTTGTGACTATATTCTAGAGGAGGAATCCAGAGAGAGGCAGAGAGAAGAGAGGAGAGAGAAGAGAGGGGAGGAACTCACCTATAGTCCTTGCTAATTTTAGCAAAGGAAGCAGAGGAAGCAGCCACGGCACAGTGGCATGGTAGGTATCTACACCGCGCCAAGCCGCGCTAGAGGCCGCGAAGCACGAGGATGGCAGCATGGGCGTGCACCTCACTGCCAAACCACAAGGGTGGCACCAAGAGATCGCTAGGGCACAACATCGAGAATGGGGCGAAACCCTAGCAACCATAGAGGGGTGGCGTAGCCAGGCGAGAACCCGCACGGCTAATCGAATTGGATTAGTCGATGCAGCATTGTCGACTGAGTCAACAAGCACGGTGGCAGCGTCCGGAGCCAAACGGAATCGGAGTACGACGACGGCGGCATCGCGGAATCGCGATAGGAGGAAGAGAACGAGAGGAGAGAGCACGTGTGTAGTCTGAGTCGGTTGATCTAGGGCACCATGGTGGGTTTAGCCCAACTCACTAGGCCGAACCAGGGCTGGGCTAGCCTAAGGACCTAGGCCCAGATTTTTAAAGAAAGAAATAAATCATAAAATGCAAAATTCCAAAGATACCCCTAAGAGTATTTTAGCTCTAGAAAAATAAGGAAAAATCCTGAAAATATATAATATCTCGAAATGTTAATAAAGATATACACTATCCAATAAAAAAATACTAAATTGTATTTTTAAAGTATAAAACTTAATTTTATTATTTAAATGCAATAATTCCGTTATGGAATTTTCTAAAAAATAAAAATAATACTTAAAAAATAAATAAAATTCATATTTAAGATCTTAAATAAATACTTTATGTTAGAAAAATAATAAATCCTTGATTGAAAAAGATTTTAGGATTTATAAAATTATAGACTTTAGTTATCTATTATTTGAAAAACAAAATATTTGTTTAATATTCCAAAATTTTATCTTCTAAATTTAAGGAAATAAGTAAAACACCTAAAATGGGTTCAAAATTAAATTAAAATATTGCATGAAATTACTATGCCTAAGTTATTATTGCTTCTTTAAATATTATCCTTACCGGGCAATAATGGTGTTTTGTAGAAACAGGAGCTCAGGGTCCAAGTGGAAGCATTCGATGTCACTACCTTGCAGTCACAAGGCAAGTTCACACTTGCTCATGTCCTTAGATTATTTTTTATCAAGTATTTGCAATCTACTATTGTTATCACCTGCATTTCGAAAAGTCCAGAAAACTCTATTTTCATAATGATATGGTTATGGGTGATTTACCAAGTAGTAATGGCCTACTATTACAGTTCAAGTGGTAAAGAAATATAATATCTAGAACTTAACAACCAATGTCGCCAGTGATTCTTGCGCCATATATTACGTGGTAACCATGATATTTGGAATGGGACATAGAAGTTAGATGAATCTTCTTACTTTCGCATGTCAACGGATGCCTAGGCCATGGTTGAACTCCGTGTAGCATGGTTTAATTCGTAGAGGAGTATACAACATATGGGTGGGATCTCTCAATGTTACATGGTAGTTCTAGCATCTATAATGGTCTGTATGTTTCATTGCCGTAATACATAAGATAGGCATGGTGTACACCAAAGGGGCATGTGGGGTTGTGGAGAAGGGCAGTGATGGGCTTGGATCAATTTCTGGGCCCCACATCACGGAATTATGGACGAGAAAGTACGCCCGGTTGTGCAACAAAGATGTGTTTTTTTATGGGTAGAGCAACGCATCTCTACATAGTGTAAAAACGTGTGACATGTTACTCCCTGTTCCGGGAAGTAGCTACGAATGCGGCAGGAAAGGAAATCCACAAAGTTATAGTAAACCTATGAAGGTTGACAGACATAACTTTTCATAATAAAATCAACTTTTTAATAAATATTTACGAAAACCTGCATGGCCTACGACCTATGGTCTGTGGCCATAGATAGTGCATCAAACACTCCTTTCAGTGAACTTGCTTAGTACGCTCGTGCTCAACCGTACCTTCTTAACCCTTGCTAGATTCATAAGTCGATGAAGACAATGTCAACACCAACTTATGCTCAAAGGAATCGTCACAGAAGCTCAAGTTCTTCAAAGAATTCAATGGATCAACATCAACGTCAACTGAAGTGAAGGCAAAGTCCTAGATTAGATAAAAGTATAATCTCTAGCCATAGAACCTAATTCTGTAGAGCATTGCAATAGCTGTAATCGCAAGCCAATTAGTATTAGAAATAGCCTGATCACTTTAGAGTTGTTATTTCTGGTTCTTCTTTATAAGAAGTTGTTTTGTTCTTCTTGAACCTAGAGTGTTATCTCGATCTTTTGTAAAGAGTCGAGTTGTAATCTATAGTCATGTCTTGGACCCGCTATGTTTCTATTGTACCACTATGAGGGATGGAATACTAGTGGAACGGTATTTCATTAGTGTTATGTCAATGACTATAGTGTACTACATCATGTAGTGGTATGCTGGGTCATCGCATTATGCAAAATGATGCAACATGTCATTATCTTCTAGAGGACTTGTGGCTTCCAATACTCGACAGGTCCACGAATAATGCCAAAGCGCTTCTGAAGCACACCGAAAGCTCTCTCCACATCTTTCCTTACTGCCTCTTGCTCTCTTACAAAGTGTGATTTCATCAGGTTATTGCAAAGATGCCACGGGAATTTCTCCACAAATGTGGACCATGGAGGGTAGATCCCTTCATCAAGATAATAACCCTTTGTGTACTCACGGTCGAACTGAGTTCCTCGTGTTGGCGCCCGAAAATGTTCATTAAAAATCATGATTATAGCCATTTCCAAATCTTCATCTTCGTCCTCGTACGAATAATCGTCAAAGATCATCTCTTTCAACCTCTTCATCTATAGCCTAAGGTGGTCTCAGCCAAGCTCGACTGTGAACAAAAGAAAAAAATCTCAAAAACTCGCATGAAAATTCCATCGAGTACCTTGTGCACGGCGAAGGTGCAGAGCACGACCGGGGTAGTAGAGCTGGCCGAAAGGTTGCACGACGACCGTCGGGGCTACACAACCACCGTACAACAAGGTCGCGGTTGCGGAATGCCCTCCGTGCGGCAGCGTGACGACCGGATGTCGACAAACTGGCAAAACCGCCGCCGGGAACAACTCGTCAGAATATGGCCACGACCCTCGTTTCTAGCGACGAACTGGTTGTCGGATGTCGATCTACACCATTGCCATCCTCCGACGGCTTTTCCCCGATGAAATCGACCTCGCCGCTGCTGGAAACTACCTTTCAATCGGCGGCGAGATCGGGCTCGATGTGGTGGCTCTCGATGGAGATTCCGGCAACTGTTGGCACCGACGAGTGAGGCGGAGGGGGAGGAGTAGGGCGGCCAGTGTTTTGGGCTATCAACAGAGGGGCCAGGTGGTTTGCGGTGTCAACGCCGATGGGAATAGGATGGCGGATCGCCGAGGCTGTGGAAACAGCGGGGAGGAGGGGAAAATGTGTGCATCGAGGCCGCGAGCTCGTATATTTGCGAGCCAAGGAAGCCGATTCCTAAAAAATTTCTCCTCTAAGCCGGTTTCGGGTTCGGTTAGAGGCTGCTTCGAACATTAGAGGAGAAAATAAAATCCTCTAACGGGCGATAGGGGATGCGTTAGAGATGGTCTTATATGTGTATGATGATTCTATCTATCTGTTACTCTCTCCGTCCAAGGCTTAAGGCTTATATATTTTTTGAAAAATCAAGCTATGGAAAGTTTGACCAAACTTTTAGAAAAAACTATTAAGAACTATGATATTATATAGATACCATGTGAATATATATTTCATGATGTATCAAAGGATATGTATTTCATATTGTAAATATTATTACAATATATTTTTCTATAAATTTGATCAAATTTTACATAGTTTAATTTTATAATAAAAATATAAGCCTTAAGTCTTAGGACGGAAGTAATCTTAAAAGGAGCTCTTAGCTCCGGTGAGCTCTCATGCGTCCATATATCGTAGTGGTTTTTCTACTTCCCGCTAGCATAAAAAAACTCTACGAGTTGCCCCGACTCATGGTCAAAGCGATTGCAAGGCGGTTCCTGGATCGACTCTATGGCGGTTTGCAACCATATGTCCCCGTTCTCCTCAACGCAAATCTCTCCGGTATATTTCCGAGGTATATGCATTTTTAGTCCGACATCTTGCACCATTAACGTGTTTTAGTCTTACACCAAAATGAATAAAACTAGTCCTACAACTTGTATCCTGAGAGCATTTTAGTCCAATTTGATTAAATTTCAGAAAGTTTAACTAAATTCGTTCATCTATAACGTCATATTCTTTCAATGACCCCTATGTATTTTTCTCTGACATTTTTGTCTTTCGGACTAATAGACGGACCCACCTGGCAGTAGATGTACAAATAAAATAACAAAAACTTCAACGTGGACGGGATCGGAACTCAAAGGCTTTGAGTATATTTACACACCGGCACAAGCCACTACACCAATAGATTCTATTGTTTATAAAGGAAGACGTAATTCTTTTATATAAAACGAAAGCATACGCGCACATGAAATACGATTCAAACTATCATAAACACCTTCATAAAATATGTACATGTGACAATGATGTAATCGTTTTCATTATGCCAAATTTTAATCTAGACTGATTTGTATTGGGGCTAAAAAAAAGACAATTCTGATAGCATTTGAATGTGCAGAGTTTGCTAACCCATATCTCTAATTTTGTCTTTTTATGTAGTCTGGAACACAAATTATTTCGGATTAAAAATTTGCATCTTTTTTTAGATTTTTTTCACAACTTTAGAACACGTATTTATGAATATCCAAAACAAAATCTTACATATAACCAGATGTACACACTCAATCAATTATTCTTACCTTCACCCGTATTTCTTTCTATGTTATATGTCTGTTGGGCCAGCGATCTAGGACACATTAACCGGGACACCTCCCTCCGTGTGCTGTAGTGGCATACATCAAACTGAACATAATGTATCACAAACATAGTTTTAAAAAACGGACCGGTTCGGTGGTTTAACCAAAAAACCTGAACCATGATCTCACCGGTTTTTTAAGAGGCACCGGTCCAAATAGCAAAAAACCAGAAAAAAAAAGAAGTTGCAAGAGGAATCAAACTCAAGACCTTATCCTGATAGAAATAGCACAAGATAAGGCCCAATACCACTTGAACACACCATGTTTTATGATTACATATTGAAATATACGCTTAATATATATTTTATTGTCATTTTGTTCCAATTTTTTCTTAAATTTTAATTAAAAGGAACGGTTTTTTGTCGCTATTGAACGGAATGAACCACTGGTCCGACCAATAAAGACCTGAACCGATAGCCTCACCGGTTCGATCACCGTCCGGTTTTTAAAACTATGATCACAAACAAGCGCTCTTCAAATAATACATACCTGCTTGTGTTGTACTAGCAGGCTTCTCTTTTTTAGCAACACCCAGGTTGTGAGTTCAATTTCCTATGCTGGATTTAGAGGTTTTGTTATTTATTTTCTTTGTTGTACAACCACTGACAGGTGGGTTGTATCAAGGTTGCAGGCCACAGAGAAAATTACACAGGGCTTTGCAAAAATCACGATGCCACTAGAATGCATCCACTTGTGAACGAATTCGGTTCAAATCGCAGAAATTTGAATAAATTGGACTAAAATGCTTCTGGATTATAAGTTATGGAACTAATCTTGCTCACTTTGCAAGATGTGGAACTAAAACGCTCTTGTGATATTAGTTGTGGGATTAAAAATGTATATACCTCTATATTATCCGTCTCGACTTTGCCTAGATTAACGACATATACAATTTTTATTTTTATTTTGAAAAAACGGGTGCTGCAAATCTTCAGTCTTCTATTCGCCACAAGAAATAGGTCAAATTGAAAAGATCGACCTAACTATTGATTTGTGACATTTACATCTCGTACGTGTTTATATATGCAACAGAAAAAAAAGACTCCCGAAAAAACAGAAAATAGATCTCGGATACTAGTACTCTACCAACAATCCTAACTATCGTTTAAAAAAAAAAGATAAATGCGGCGATCAGTTACCATTAACTACTCGATCGTGTACATATATCCATCGCCCATCTCCTTGAACCGACCTCTCCTTTTGTCCCTACTAAACCTAGATAGATAATCGATCCCTTGTTCTGCTGCAGCGACAAACTCAAGCCCACAAGTCCACAACCCAAGCTTACAAGAAATCGAACCCCCACATCATGGGTAGGCAGAAACCGATGACTGGGATGGACGACGTCGAGAGGCAGGCCATCCATGGAGGTGCGGAGGTACTGGGGCAGAAGAACAAGGCCATCCATGGAGATCCGGAGATACTGGAGGAGAAGAACAAGGCCAAGGGAGATTGCTGCTGGTGGTGCGTGGGCGTGACATTTGCCGTCGTCTTCCTGGGCATGACCGTCCCGGCCCTGCTCCTCCACCTCGACATACATTACTACGTCGCCGTAGACTCCGTCTCCGGTCTCGACCCGGCGAGGGGCCTCTCGTTCAACCTCACCCTCGGCGTCTCCTCCTGGAGCTTCTGGCCCAAGGTGTGCGTCAAGCCCGGCACGTACGTGGACGTCTCCTACCGCGGCGTCAGGCTTGCTGCGAGCGAGGCCGAGGCCGAGACGGGGCGGCTCTGTACTGTTCGTCCGTGGAAGAAGGCTGCGCAGCGCGTCGCCGCAGCTGCGGTGACCGGCGGCGCGGACGTGGGGCACGTGCTCGACGGACTCGCGGCGGAGTTGAAGCAAGGGGTGGCGGTGTTCGACGTCGCGTTGCACCTCCCGGCGGGGTCGTATGGCATGCTGGGGTCGTATGACGGTGGGAGTTGCGTGTCGGAGTGTGGGGGTCGGCGGGTCGGCGCCGCCGCCGCGTGGTGCGATGCCCCGAACCAGATGCCTGAGTTAAACATGTAGCAGGATGTTAATTGATTCCGGTGTTTTTTTCGTAGAGATATTTGCCTGAGTTAGGCATGTACTAGGACATTAATTGTGTTCTCGCACTCTCGTGTACCAGTGTCGCTTTCGCTTGGAAATTTTCCAAACGCGTGCCAGATCACTGCCGGTTCGTCCATAGAATTCCCGTAGCAGTTCTGAGTTTGGCCGGTCGCGCGCCTATAATGGCGATCTATCCCTCCGACGACCACTGTCCTGGTCTCTCTCCTTCGTGCTCCGAGAAAAGTCCTCGATCGGTGATCGGAGCAGCGGCATTATCTGTCTCAAGTAGCCGACTTTTAGCACGGGGTGAGGTCGCCGAGAGCTACCTTTTTTTTTAATCAAAGCCGAGAGCTAGCTAGATTTGTTAAATCATCGGGTTCGATTATGCTCTAGCAGTCTTGCTTAGTTGACTCCTGGGGCCATAGGCCCGAAACCCGGACGCCCCGAAAAAACAGACCGTCGAACGGCAGGGCGAACCCGCATGGGCCGCCACCTTCCACCATCTCCCCGCCCCTCCTCCTCCTCGTCGCCGCTAGGGTACGGCTCCGGGCGAAGCCCCGGGAGCATCGGCGGTGACGGGGCCTCCTTCCCCTCTCGCTTGGTGGCGGCGACGCGGGCAGCTGCTGTTGGCGGGGGCACGGTGCTGTGCGTGGGGCGCGGCTGGTTGACGGTGGTGTGGTGGCTACGGGTCTTGGGCGTGCTCGTGGCAGCGGCGGCGATCGGCGCGAGCCGGTGCTCAATCTGGACAGCGGAGGGCGCGATCTAGCACAGGGCGCGCGGCCACGGCTTGGGCTGGTGGCAGATGCGGCTTCGGGTCGAGATCCTGACTAGGGGTGTGGCAGGGCGGCCGTTCTTGGGTGCCTCGAGGTCGGACAGGGGCTCCGGGCCCCCTCTCGAGCCCAACCCTCTGCCCCAGATGCAATGGCGCTGGCGGCCATGAGGGGCCGCAGGTCGTTGATCTGGAAGGGGATCCCCTCCCTGTCGTCTCTCCGTGTTGGGAATATGCCCTAGAGGCAATCATGATTGATGATATTTTCCAAAGTATTCATAAAGTAAAGTTGTCCTTATATGAACATCAGATATATATCACTGAATGCGTGATTCAGTTGTGGAACTATGTATTCATGATTGTTCATATTAGATTGTCCTTGGTCGTTGAGGTTGTGCTGGACACACAACTTAGACCAATGAGCAAGTCGGCTGATGACACGGTTCCACTTGTCATGGGCATGGTGATGCTATTCCGACTTATACTGATTCGGCTAAAGAGTTTAGCGAGTCAGACTGACCCACAGTTGAGATGCAACGAGAACGTTGTCATTTGCAGTCTCAAGCAATGGAATCCTTCGACCTGAGATGATTGCATGATCCGAGTTGTGGATCGCCAACTTAGGTTCTATCAAACGCTGTTCCGTAAATGGGCAGTTATAAAGGTAGAGTTCGGGTTGGTTGTGAAGCAAGCTGCGTGACGTGGATTACCAAGATGGGATTTGCCCCTCCGTAATGGAGAGATATTCTCTAGGCCCTCTCATGTGATATGATTCGGAAGCATGGCCATGCGCTACTCAGTTAAGTGTTAACTGAGGAGTCGGACTAAGAGTTAGTCCAGTGAATCACATATCATGGTACGAGAAGAGAGTTAAGCTATTTAAGGGATGACAACTACTCGCCTATATCTTAACAGATATATCGTGAGCCAAAGGGACTTGGACGAAAGTCACATTGAAGGTTCGTCTTTTGACTTTACGACACTTGCGAGTTGGCACGTCTTGCTAGAGGCCACTACCATCTATCGACTTGAGACCGAGTGTTCATGGAAGTGAGTTGGACTCAAAGCCATGACGGGATACTTGGAGGAGTAGCTCATGTCGTGTCCAGGTGTACGTGAACCTATAGGGTCACACACTTAAGGGTAAGGAGCCCATGTGAATTAGATCCATGTGGAGATTGGAATACGGCCTAGATGGGCCTCAAGCGTTGAGCCCAACTAGGAGTGTATATAAGTGGAGTGGCAAGGGATAGTCCCTGACCTAGCCGTCACTTTCTCCACTTCCATTTTGGGCTAGACAGGATCTAGCAGTCCTTTGTCCGAAGCTCCTTCCTCTATGTGTGGATACCAGTAGAGGCGTTACACGTGCGGCGCCAGAGACGGGGAAGCTCGTGGGGATCTGACGAAGGAGTTCGTGGGATTCGGAAGGGCTGTCCGGGGATTGTTCGGCACTGCTTCGACGCGTTACATCAACTTCCGCATATGTGCGTCTAGCGGTAATCTCATGGCCTATAACCTGAGCTGGATCTTGGGTGTACCGCGTTAGGGAAAAGTTTTGTTTTTCTCTGCGTGGCCCTTCACTCCGGTCTCCGGCGACCTCGCAAAGGTGACCCTCGATGTTTCTCCAGTTCTTCAGTGCGCTCAGCTAGGATTCCGGGGCGGTGGCCCTGGTCGGTGGGAGCCTCTTGGTTGGCGGGCGTGCCAGGGGCTCATAGTGCTGGCCGGGGGCCATGGCCGTGTGGATGGCGTGGTGCCTGGCGAGCGACTCCCCATGGCAGTGGTGTGGTCGTCGTCTTGGCGGCATGCTCCGCCATGTGTAGGAGGAGGGATCTTGCCGAGAGGAGACTCTTGCCTTGGCTTTGTCCTAGACCACGACGGCGGTGTCCACGAATGTTGTTCCCTTCTTGAAGGAGCCGGTGTGGCTCCCCTCTTTCCTCCTGTGGGCTCCGGGTGAAAACCCAAGATCCTCGGATCGGGCAGTGACGATGCTTGGCGTTGTGCTCTTCTTGAAGACGTTGCCTTGGAGCTCATGAAGTGTGGCTCTCTAAAGGTTGTCCGGCGAAGTTGAGGTGCCTCTGTGTTGGTTCTTCATAGGGCGTTCTTCGACAAAGCTTGCATCGTGTCCTGCTTCTTCGGCTGACCTTGGAGCTCTTCAGCGGCACGGGTAGAAGGTGCGCTCCTAGTGGTGGTCTCTGTGCGTGTTGTCCGTGTCTCGGCGGTGTGCAACGTGTGTTGGTGGGCTAGCATGGGCTCTAGGGTGAGCTTCAGCCTAACACCTCTTCCCGTGTTTACGGTGTGCAGTGTGTGCTGGTATGTACGCTAGGGTGAGCTTCAGCCTAACGCCTTTGCCCGCCCTGCTAGTTCTCAGTCTAGCCGTAGTAGTCTGTTAGCCGCTCATCCTCCCTCCGTTGTAATCTCTCTAGTTCTGTGGGTGTGTGAAGTTCGATGTTGTAATCTAGGTTCAGCACTTTGTATCCTTGTCGCCTCGTTTGGGCGTTATTAATTTAACGTCGGGCATTTTGGCCTATTATTAAAAAAATCCTAGGAATCGTCTTATCACAACTTTCTAGCTGTTGTTGCTAGAGCAAGAAGGAGATGTCTCTCTCAAGTGATGAAGTTCTTGTTGGATTATTAAGCAATTTTTCATGAGATTAATTACCGAAATTACAATCATGTAATAACTAGGAGATCTAAACACATGCAGCCAAACAAGCACATCTGGTAGATCTGTAACTCTAGCAAGAACTAGTGCAAACAAAAAGAAGTATATCACGTACACGTTCACCGGGAAGGTCATCATCGCAGCAACAGTAGCATGATCATTGTTGATGTCACACATGGTGTTGTTGAGACTATCAGTTGCCAAACCTATAGAGGAAGAAGAATACGAACGGAGGAGAGAAGTCGCGCGGAGAAGCTCCCCAAAAACCTTATCACGTGTCTCCCGGTGTAGGATTTCGATGGATATGACTCCGGAGGCCTGCTCTCTCGGACGGTCGCGTGCACGCAGTCGCCAAGATGGTGAAGCCTAGAGAGCAGCGCAACAAAAAAAGGGCGAGAGAGACAGGGAAAGAACAGGTAACCTCTAGATATGTTCTGTCTCTCTTTCTCTATATATATAGCCTAGAGGGTGAGCCGACCAAGCCACCACGAGGTGGAAGACGAGGACACAAGTCAAACATGCACACGAACACGTATCCAAACAATTGGTGCACCGTGCAAAAATTTAGTCTTCCACAAAACGAGTTTCCAACTCGAACTCGATTCACGAAACGTACCGCGCATGCGAGCGAGGCGAGGCAAGGCGGGTGATAGAGGAGGAGTGTGCGTGGACTCCTTATCTTCTCACTCATTTAGTGAGAGTCGAACAACTCACCTTATAAGATGCTTCAACTCTCTCCCAACTAGCGATGTGAGACTAAACTTTATCTCCTACGCAGCTCTCAAGCTGCCATACTAGATGAGTCTTGAGATTTCAGGATTTAGTAGACTACATGGGCTACCTACGTGGGACACAACCCATATAAATCTAACAACCCCCACCATATCTCAAAGGCACATCATTTGACTCATTAGTTTCAATCATTTTTCAATATACCTGCATGTTCATTCAAGACTATTAAGTTGAACTTCCACCTAGACAAAGAGATATGCTTGACTATAACTGGACTATGGACTAGGCCTTGAATTATTAGTCTTGTGCAACAAGTTTCACTCAATGTCGTTATCGGTACTTGGCTGCCATAGGCTACCCCTCGGGTGGAGCTTATAAGTCATACTCCTCGGTCTTTCATGATCTTCCTAGAGATTCACCCAAATCTCATACATTTTGACCAGTAGTATATCCTATATAGGTTTGTTCTTTCAAGATCGCTCTGTAGGACAATATTTTTGCTCCCAAAGAGACGGACATAACATATTAAGATGTAATCAACCTTCCTAATAGTAGGCTATGAGAGAATTGCATCTATAGCGGAGTGGAAGTAAACCTCTCAACTCAGTTGTTTCGGTTTGTTTTCCCAGGTCCTAATTCACGAGATCTCTAATCACATAGGTTGGGTTACCCCCTCGGCAACTCACGTGGCTCTCAAACCCATCTCCCTCATTGCATTTTCTATCAGATTTTTTGACAGCCCTTTTGTAAAAGGATCTACCAGTTTATTAGCCATTTGGACACAATTCAATGCTATAACTCCGGAGTTTTCAGCTTTCTGACAGACTTCAGTCTTCTCTTGATATGTCTTGAACTCTTCATATTATCCTTAGAATTGTTTACTTTGACAATCACAGTTTCGTTCTAACAGTTCATAAGGACTGTCAGTATTGTGGGCAAATCTGTTAAGAGTTCAGGAAGCCATTCTGCTTCGACAATCACAATATCTAATGTTGTGAGTTATGCTTCCATTGTTGACCTCGTTAAGATGGTCTGCTTGGAATACTTCCATGAAACAGATCCACCACCAAGAGTGAATATATATCCACATGTTGCCTTTATCTTATCAACATTTTATATCCAATTTGAATCACTATACCCTTCAAGTACTCTTGGATACCCGGAATTCCATAGCTTATTATTCCCTTTAGATAGTGCATTACTCTACCAAGAGCATGCCAATGGTCATCTCCTGGGTTGGCCACAAACCGGCTAAGTTTGCTCACAACAAACAAGATGTCATGCCTCTTAGCGCAAGCTAAATACATAAGTGAGCCAATAATCAAAGAGTATCTCAATTGATCTCAAGTCGCCTTTTGATTCGTTCGAAGCAACACACTAGGATCATAAGGCATGGGAGAGGACTTGCAATCAGCATATCCAAATCTGCTCAACACCTTCTCCACATAATATGATGGTACAAGTTTAATCTCATTATTATCAAGTTCTCCTTCATGGATCATCAAGTTCTCCTTCATGGATCATCAAGTTCTCCTTCACGGATCAGAAGGCGAAACCTCGAAGACCGAACCCGAACCCCTCCGAACCCAAGATCTTTGACCCTAAACGTGTGACCCCTTTTCTGATGCCCTATTTTGTTGAATATAATATACTTGTTGCATACTAAATCATTCATGCTCATACATATTTGGCGGTTTGAGGGTATTCTGTCGATTCACCTAATAATTATATATGGAGTGTATATGTGGGCTATCTTTTGTCTTATCTTGACTCCATTTAAATTTGTGTAGCTCATATATGCCATGCCATTGCCATGTTAACAACATTTATTTATGGGGTAGCTAAATAACTTGAATCTCCCTAGTTAATTGTTGGGATCCCTATTCTGTTTAATATTGCTAAGTGGGGCCGCATATTTCCATGTCATGCATCATATCATGAACATGCTGGATCTTCCACCGTAGTATTAAATATTGCACCCGGTGTTCCTTTCTAGTGTTTACTTCTTCCTAGATAGGGTGTTGAGTGGATGCGAGACACGACAAGTGCTCCTGTTATTCCTCTTTTCTCTCCCTTCTATCTATTTTGCATTTATAGTTTTTGCTTCCTTCCTTTTTCTACTTTATTGTCGATGCTTTAGTACCGTTCCTTTATTTACCTGCTCTATTATATTGCCTTGGTTATCCTATTGTCTTTGTTTGAGTATCTAGCTTTGCCCTTGCGATTCGTAGGCATGCTTAGTACGGCCCTCATACAGGTGAACCGTGATATCTGAATATGGTTGATACCATGATAATTAAATTGGTGATGTTGGTTAAGGTTATGGTTTCACCTAATGATAAGGCCCCGGCAGGGACCACCTTTGGGAACTGCTTGAGTCGACCTAGGAACCGTTTGTTCTACGATACAAGTTCTGAGTTGATCGCGCTAACCAAACGCGGGGGCCTCTGGGATATACGTTTATCTAGAGGGTCACAAATCGGTTTTCCATTTGGTGCATACGCATAATATGTCCTTGGACATGGGCGAGTTGGATATGACTTCGGACTTAGTGATGATATGATTTTGGTGGACAGCCTGGACATGCATACATAAAATCAGTACATGGTGGCGATTGCATGGAGCTCTACACGTTATCTTATGATGACCGATCCATCATAGTAGGCGCAAACGCTGTGCCACCTGGAGAATAAGCTGCATCTCTTGTGTGGGTGAAACACAGTAGGTGATACCTCTCAATGTGCGTGTAGTTATGGGACAGTTTTTGTTGTGAGATCTCGAAGGCACAGGTAATATGTTGCCTGAAGGGTTGAGCATGTATTTGGGTACAGTAGTGCACCCCTGCACGATAAATCTTTTCAAGAAGCCGTGTGTCCACAGTTATGGACGCCTCAGAAGTACAATGTCATGATCATAGACAATGCCACTAATGTGTTGTCTCTAATAATATGATTAGTAACTAGGCTTATCAACTAAACACTTGATTAATTAAAATTACCACCATGTGTGTTCCGCAAGAGGACTTCCTTGACTGGTCTTCAAGGGGAAATCTTCGGATGGGTTATGATTGGAGTTATATTCTTGTTACCGTATAGCGTTCTCTTATCTCGCTCTAATAGCCGAAGTTGTAGCGTGTCTCTATAAGTTAGATAGTGCAATCTTTGCTGTTGCTGAGCCCACCATACCTATGTAGGCGATGCCCGCTGAATTCTAAGACTCACCGTGTATTGGCCTCAGTACTGACCTCTCTCTTTTTGTTTTCCTTTGCCCTTTGTCGGCACCTTTGGCTTTGATAGGTATGTGTTCGAAGACGTTAGCAAGGTTACCCTTCTGGCTTGGAATGGGCAGGGTTTATGGACACCGCTTGGTTATTCTTCAGACCTCTTAGTCCCATTTGGTTCTTATCCATACTCGGATGCTATTTTGCTTTCTTCTGCAATTGTATCTTTGAATTGTATCATTTGTATTCTTGACTCGTCGAGTCGTTGTTGTATATATGTGTTCCTTGTGGTTTATGTTATAAGCTATTGTGATGTAACTACTTGTAATACAACACATCCATACGAAAGTGCCTGGTGGGAGTCTTTGAATTGCTTCTATGCGGATTTTGGTGGAAACACTAAGATCTGCATAGACCAGATTTGGGGGCGTTACACAGACCACCTCTATAAATACAAATGATCTCCATCAAGATATCATCACCATCAGACAACAAAGCAAGGCCTAGTGGTAGTTCCTTCACATCCAGGTTCTCCTATAAGTTGTTATCATCCCAGCATAGCGGTTACCTTCGTCTTTGTTGTCTACAAGGAAGTCTAGATCACTAAGCACAAAGTGAAGAGATTGGAGTGTGAACATTCCTAGGCTCATAGATCATCTTCATTTGAGTGTAGTTCACTATGGGCTTGTTCATGATCTCAGCATCCTTCGGGCAGACCTAAGACTAATACAGCAGTGTGTTAGCTGAGCTTAATATGTAGGCTATGAACAAGTGAAGCAAAATAAATAGTTCTATGTTATCTAACCATGAGGTCTGAAACAACTTTTCATCGTCTATCATAGTGGTTATGGTGTGGTTTCTTCAGGTTCTCTTCCGCTTGCACATCTTCACAGCTTCACTTACTTTTATCTCTAGTTTCTCATGTGGTTGTAAATTGACTAGATGTGACCGTAAGCCTAGTGAAGTCAAGAACATAATTTCTAACACACTGTAGGTGTCTAGATCTAAAGCCCAATTCAAACCGGATCCCATTTCTCACGAGCTCACAAATCCTATTCAGGATGAAGACTGATAGAGATAATTCCCATGTCATGCTAGGTTCGTGCCGAAATACAACCGCTTGAAGTGGGACTGCTTTCTTAGGTAGCACCCAGGACATGTTAGGAAGCACTGAGAGAGCAGACATGTCGGAAGACCTATCTAGCATGATGTCCTACGGTAGTTTTAAACACCATAAACATGAAACATGCATCCTACGAACCATGTTTTGCACAAAACGAACAAATTTTCATTACATGCGGTCACGAATAATGTAACTACCTCGGTGAATTACGCTCTTAGTTAATGCCTGGATGAACGAAAGTGGTTAAAATAGTACGGTGGGGCCTAGGGCCACTCACAGTAGACCTTTCAGCCGTCCTAACCACTTTCAGACAACGGGACAAGAACGAGCGGCGTAATCGGCAGGCGAAGGGATCAACTACATACACAAATGAGTATGTATGCAAGCCACATACAACAGTCCTCAGAGCCATTCCATCTAAAAGAAATAGAAATATTGCAACGCCATACGGCAAGATCCAAATGTCCTAGATAGATATAATAATTTAGGGTAACTCCTCATACATCACACATCAGAGTATCAGGCGGAAGCGGAAAACAAGATCCGAGTACGGATAAGAAGCAAATTGGCATAAGATGCCACATAAATAAACACATCCCGCCCACAGATCACACGGATCCCCGTTCCCGGAATCTCTACACCGAATGATCGTTGCCAACATCATCTGTCTCTTCCACCCAGTATCCATCCTGCGGGTACACCTGTTCATCTGAATCAAACAATTTATCGTGTGAGACCCTAGGGGTACTCAACAAGTCTTTATGCCACTAAAGGGGACACAACCTGGGGTGACGCAATTGCAGCAAAAGATAATACATAACAATTCTACAGATATTCGCTAACCTTCCGCCTAACCAATGATAGACGGAAGTCCGTGAATTAAGAACAACAGTTATAACAGTATAATTAACAGATCCATCCTCCTCCTCGCTTACCAACGAGGAAGCGGACGAACAACCCCCATCATCCGTTGGCAGTTTTATTAACCATTCCATGAGTATTGCACTAATTACTATTCAAGTACTTAGTCAATTTAAAAGCGGTACTTTAGTTATACTTGTCTATGATCGAGAAACTGTGCTCCAAGTCGTCCATAACCGCGGACACGGCTTTCAGAAAGATTTACCCTGCAGGGGTGCACGAATAGCAACACACACTCGATCAACCTCGGAAAAACCAAAGCAAAACCCAACGAGGCATTCACGACAAAGCAATCACAGGATTCAAAAATATTTCAGGGGGCCACCCCAATAAGCTACCCGCAACGAAGTTGGCCGGCTCCGAGACAGACCCAGGGTTTGCGACGGCGGCTGTAAACGACTGGGAACCCAAAAATTTGACTAGGCTTGTCGATACCGCGAAAACGTGGCGCGATCCAAAACAGTACAGGTGCTCCTCGCACAATCTTAAATAAAGCAGTAACATGGCATAAGTACAGGATAGTAATAAAGCCCCAAACTAATTGTGGCCCCAAGAAATAAGAATGAATCAAGCTCTGGCTCAGGGGGTTCCATAAGGCCTCCCGGATGTGGATAGTGCGAATAAACAAGGAACAGGAATCAAGTACTCGGGGTCCTACGGGACACAAGTGAGCATGAAAAACCAAATAGCAGATATTGCTCACCGGTGCCTCTTTCATTAGTTATCCCATTACTACTCAGGTTATGTTGTTTAGGTACCTCATTATCCATCAGACACTCACATACCCTACTCATGCTTTTCTACGACTCGCATGGCTCAAACAACTCCTGTAGTAATAGCTCATGGGACCGGAACAAGCTTGGTGTGGTTTAAAAGTAAAGGCTATGCAGTACTTGGGATTCAATTTAATGCAATCGCGACTCAATGATGCAAGAATAAGATAGAGGCAATATGTACTGTATGTATGCAAGCATGTGGTAGTGCTTGCCTGGCATCTCAGTTGAAGCGAGAGATGGATCTGGGTAATACTCCTGTGATTCCTGATAATTCTCTTGCTGGGCGTCTATTCGAAGAAGAACCAAACAAACAGGGCCAACATAAATAAAGTGCGCAAGCATATGTATTGAAATGCAACAAGCAACCAAGCATGCCATGATGAATGATGCATAATTACATGGCATTAAAGTAGCATGGCAAAGGTGAGGTGTGGATACAAGAAATAAAGCACTTTATTATTTATTTGCCCAATTTTTATTGTCATAAACAGTTCAGATTTTTAATGACAACATGATGCATGCTTCAATTCAGAACAAGGACTGCATAGATAGAACGGGCTCGTCACGCTGATCGATTTAGACATATTATTTGTTAAATTTGGAATTATAAAACAAAAGTTATTAATTAATTAATGAAAAAGAGCATTTCTTGTAATTTTAATCAACTCGAAATTTAAAGTGTTCAAAATATATTTTGAAGGGAAGATTTGAATTCCTCTCATTTTTATGATTCCAAAACATATATTATATGTATTATTTGGAGTTGTATTTCAAAAATCATTTGAATCTGAAAAGAATTTGAATTTAAATCATTTGAAAAAGATTTGATTAAAACAGACTCAGGAATTACTTTTATACCCAGGCAAACTCAGACCCAGTCACTGACGGGTGGGCCTGCGCTGACTGGGGCCACACGCGCGTGAAAACGCTTTGACACGCGGCTCTGGCTAGCCCACTTAGGCTGACAGGCGGGCCAGCGGCGGGAGGCCCACTTGACAGTGGAAAAAGCCCCCAGCGGCTGACTGGTGGGGCGCCAGCTGGACCGCGGCTTACGTCTGAGAAAAACGGAGGGGTTTTCTGCTAAACTACCAGGGCGACTGACTGGTGGGGTCGTTGGAGCGCGGGTTGCGAGCGGAATAAAAAGGGGGGCTAACTGAAAATCTACCACAGCCCGGTACTGTTTATCGTCTTCGCGGTCTGACGGCGGTGTGCGCACAGCGCGGAGCGGGGATTCGAACCCGGGACGCGGGCGAGCGCGCTGAGGGGGCGGAGCCACTGCGGCGGGCTAGGGGAGCTGACAGGTGGGTGGCGGGGGCCTAGATAAGCTTGCTGCAGCGCGGGACAACTGTAGACGCTGGCGAGCTCTGGCGCGCGGTGAGTGTTCGACGAAACGCACGGCGAGGCTAGAACGGTACGGCGAGGCGGACCGTGTCAGGGGGAAGGGGAGGCTCATCGCGGGTTGCCTGGTGGGGTCGGATCGGGAAGGAGCGCAGTGGTTCGTCGACGATGCTGACGCTCCGGCGGGCTAGGGTTTCGGAGGACGGCGAGGTACTGGCGGCGCTGGGGAGCTCCTCGTCCACGTCGGCGCATACAGGGAGCAGCAAGGGGTTCCTCTCGGTCGCCCAGGACACTCCCACGTCACGCACGCCGGCTAGATCGACGAGGGCGAGGTGGAGCTGGCGGCGACCGGCGTCGGGAGCTGGGCGACGCGGAGGAAGAAGGGAATAAGAGGGGCTGGTTCGGGCGGATCTGGGCGAGGCCAGAGAGCCGTGGGGAGGGAGGAGGAGAGGGAGGCGTGCACGGCAGGGAAAAGGGGCTCTGGCTTTGCCCTTTCTCCCTCGAGCACGTGGGCGAGCTGGGCAGGCAGGCATGGAGGGGAGGTGGTGGAGGCTGCCAGGTAGGGTCGGCGATGGTGGTGCAGCTAGGCCCGCACGGCAGAGAGAGACGGAGGGAAGGGGCTCGGGTGAGCTCGGGTTAGGTTAGGGCATGGCTAGGGTTAGGGTTAGGCTTAGCTAGGGTTAGGGAGAGGAGTGGCTGGGGGTGTGGGCCAGGTAGAGAGAGGGGCTTGGCATGGAGGTCAAGCTAGAGAGAGAGAGAGAGAGAGGGTTTAGGGTTAGTAGAAAAATAGGGTTATGGGAAGAATAAAGAGAGAAGAGCTAGTTTAGGTTTTATTATGTAGTTAGATTTTTTTAATTTTGTTTATGAGACCAAACCAAGAAGGCACATGGAGCTTGATCTTGCTTGAGCTAGTGTGGGAGAAAAACAAGAAAGAAAGAGGAAGGAAAGAAATAGGTGGAAGGGTTCATATGATCATACATGTAGATAAATAAAATAAAAGCAAAGAATGTGGGTAAGACCAACCCAAGTGGAACATGGTGAATGCTTGAGTAAACAAGAGGTGGAGGTGAAAAAGAATTCCAAGGAAAGAAAAAGAAAAGAATTATGGATTAGGCCTCATATGGTCCATGCATGGAGAATTAAAATTAAGAGGAAAAGATATGGAGGAACCTATGAGGATGGTGTAATGGTGGTAGATGGCCTCCCAAGCTAGGCTCCATTAAATCAAAGAAAAATCCAATGGAGTAAAAAGGTGGTGTAAAGCTTGCATGGCCCATGCAAAATAATAATGCCATGATATATTTTGTGAAAACAATAATAATGTGATGGCATTAATCTTATGCATTTCCAAGAAGTGGAATAAAGCCAAGCAAAGAATTTGAAAGATTTGATCCACCCCAAACCACATGAGCTAGGATAAAATATCAAAAGAAAAAGAAATACAAGCTCATAGTTAATGGGATGTTGGAATTATAAAGTGGTGGAAGAGAAAGGTGGTGGAATGGAAATAAAAGATATGCCCCCAACTCAACTTGGGCATTTGAACAATATATCAATAGCCAAATACAATATCAAGAGGCAAATACAATTATTAATGCATGAGAGAGAAGAACCAAAAGAAAAGGAGTTTTATATGATGCTCAAATGCAAGGTGGCATGATGACATGAGCATGATATAATTATGATGCAACAATAATATATATGAAGTAGCCAATATCTTACTAGGACAAGTAGCATTACAATTGTTAGACAATTGGGATGCTACAAATAAGAGAATTGTTGCTTCAAGAAAAAACACTACCCTGTGTAAAACCAATCCACGAACAAGCAATCACCTTTATTCGTGGAGTGAGCAATAAAAAGTAAGAACCATGCAAACAATCTATAGTAGGCAAGCTAACCAACATGTGGTTGGGTGGCTACGAGGATGGTTGTATCAACAGCCCATCAGAGTTTAGACCCCAGATTTGATATTTGTGTTGCATAAAAGACAGAATATTTTTTCAGTGGAAGACGATGTTCCCGTCGATAGCGAGGCACACGTGATGACTTCGTCAATCTCAAGACCCGATCCGCCGACACAGTTTTTTGGAGGTGTTCATAGGGATAGGGTGTGCGTGTGTGCGATCATAGAGGTGGGTGCATGTACGTGTTGCGAGCATTTATGATTGTACTGTGGTTCTCAAAAAATCTATAGCAGGCAACCTAAAGAATAGTGGTTACAATGACCAACGTTCCCACAAGAGATCATCAAAATAGACACTCATAAGAAACAAATATCATCTGATCTAGCACATGCTCAAAGTTCTAATAAGCTAGTACAAGATTAATGGTTGGAGGTTTCTTATAGCCACCAGATGAGTGGGAGGATGCAGAACACAGGTCATGAAAGAGGAAGACACATGATTGCCCGCTCAGCATCATAATGCTAATTAGTGAAGTAAAGATCCCACCATCTACATGGAGTTGGAACGAAAAAAAGTGATTTTAGATTTAAGCGGTGCAAGTTTTACATTTAGGCCTTGTTTGGTTAATCCACTTCCCAAGTGGATTGGGGTGGAATGGAGAGGATTTTTACTTAGCTAGGATCTAATCCCTTCAAATCCATGTCAATCCCGTTCAATACCCAACAAACCGAACAAGGCCTTAAGTGGTTCTAGCGAGGGGTTTTCGGCGACTAGGGTGGTGTGTCTACGAAAGCACCGCAAGGCTTCATCCATTTCCAGCAATGATGACGTTTATGGATGCCATTTACCTCCTTGGTGGCGTGGTCATGGCGTTGTTGACTGCCTGCTCCATATGCACTAGATGCCTATTGCCTAGTGTCATCTCTGAGTTCCTCCTTGGACCCGTCTTCGTCGATGCCCTGCATCAATTTGGCTATGCTTCTTGTAAACGGTGTGCTTCCTGGTTTGCGCGAACACTCTTGAGCCTAGGGGATATTCTGAGTTGATGTCATGCCACGGTGAGATACCGGTATTTTTCACTAGTCGAAGGTTATCATGGTTTGAGGGGAAAAGCCATAGGTGGTTCTTGGGGTGGGTGCGACGATCCTCCCGAGCGTCGTTTCCCTTCTTGGAGTGTTGTCACGAAGCTCCTCCTAAACCCTGGATTCTTGTTTTGTCAATGGCGTGGTTAGACTGTGTTGGATGCTGTGGTCTATGTGAACCAGGTTGTTCAGATGTGCTAGTCTGATTTGGTGCAATTCTTTGGAGTGGCGTCTCGAAGCTTGAAGATTCAGGTCGAGTTGCCGGTGTATAGCTTAAGACTCGGGCTTCTGCACGATACAAGTAGATCGGAGCCTAGTCTTGCTTTACTTTTTTTTGGTCTTTAGTTGTTCACTCTATTTGCTTGTAACTCTAGCTGGTACACCAGTTTTTCGCTCTTCTCTTTCTTTTCAGCTATTTGGATCCTATCAGTTTTTTTGAATGGTCACCAGGGGCGGGGGGAGCGAGTCCCCACCTGAATACTTTTTGATTCATATTGCCTATGAGGCTTTGCAGCCTCGTATAAGATAGGTTCAAATGAACCGGCGCACATAGGGATTACATGAGGCGAGAGATAACTGGAAAAACACCCACACATCCCTACACACAAATAATGAAGCCCCAAGGAGACTCAGACAAGTTTCAACACACTACAAGCAACACACCACAAGGACCGAAGAGACAAAGCCAACAGCAGGCACATTGCTTCAGAAGCACCAACAAGCGGACGAAGAGCAACCCTGGCATCTCCATGCCGACGATGTTGTCGAAGGGCAACACATGTCGAGCCTGCACCGCCACACCACCGGGATCACAATCCCATGGACCGGGTGTCACAATGTAGCAGAACAGACACACGTGGCCGAGACCACAACACGAAGACGATGCCGCTGGCGAAGTCGAAAGGCACCACGAGGCTGAGTCCACACCGCTGAAAAGATTCACGAAGCACGCGCCCTCACCGCGTCTGGAGCCACACGCACATTCGAAGGGCATAGTATCGCCCAGGCCACACCATCCACCGGCGCCGCCGAAGAGCGACACAAGCCGACGCCGCGCCGTGGGCGCCACACAAGGCAAACCTAGATATCACCGGTGGAGGACACTGTAGCAAGAACCTCGGGAGAAGATACAACTCCCCATTGCCACGACACTCCCGGAAGGGAGGACACTGATGGCCCAAATATATCGAGCTCGTTAGGGAACCCCAAGAGGAAGGTATGATGAGCACAACAGCAAGTTTTCCCTCAGTAAGAAACCAAGGTCATCAATCTAGTAGGAGGAAGGAAACACCCCAAAGGTGTAGCTAGCTGAACGTTGGCAGGGCACACTACCGGTGCCAGCAGCAACATGGAGACCTGCACAACAACCACATAACTTTGCCCCCAACTTGCGATGAGGTTGTCAATCTCACCGGTTTTGCTGAAAACAAAGGATTAAACGTATCGAATGGAAGGAAGTAAAAGTTTGCAGAAAGTAAACACAAAGCAGTAAAAGATTGTAGATTGTATGTAAAGAAAAAGGACCGGGATCCATAGTTCACTAGAGGTCTCTCTCCTTAAGATAGATAACATGCTGGATGAACAAATTACATCGGGGCAATTGACAAACACCGAGAAAGCAATACATGCATATACTAATCATCTTAACTCCTTTGAGACTTAATTGGGCATTACAACATAATAAATAGACCGCCATCCAACTGCATCTATGACTAATAATCCACCTTCAGGTTATCATCCGAACCCCCTCCAGTATTAAGTTGCAAGCAACAGATTATTGCTTTACGAACTACGTGTAAAGTAAACAATACGATTGTTCTATGAACAAAGGATTGTTGTTTTCTCCCTAGTAGCAACAGCACATCTAGTACCTTAGAGATTTCTGTCACTTCCCCAGATTACCAGAGGCATGAATCCACTATCGAGCATAAATCACACCGGAGGCTTGCATGGTGATGAAGAAGGCCTCCGGGTGAATTCCCCTCTCCAGCAGGGTGCCAGAAAGAGCTTCAGATCCCTCTCGATCTAGGGATGGAGATGACGGCGGCTACAGACTCTTTCGTGGATTTTTTGATCGGCTACTTAGGGTTTTGGTCCCGAGGGCAATATATAGGCGGAAGGAGAGGCCGAGGGGGTGCTGGGGTCGGCCAGACCACCCCCTGGCGCGGGCCAGGCCTGGCCGCGCGGCCAGGTGGTGTGGCCGGCCCCCAGCTCATCTCCGTCTCGTATTCTGGCATCAGATGTCTTCCGGAAAAATAGACACTTTGGCTTTTGTCCCGTCCAATTCTGAGAATATTCATTTTCTGACTTTCCTGGAACCAAAAACAGCAGAAAACAGGCAGCTGGCACTGTGGCTCTTGTTAATAGGTTAGTCCAAAAAATCATATGAAAAATACTCCAAAGTGTGAACTAAACACAAGAAAGTAGATAAAACTAAGCATGAAAAATCAAAAATTATAGATACATTTGCAATGTATGAGACACCACAAACCATGTCCGCCATCTACAAACCAAGGGACTCACCAGCTTGACAGAATAGTTCCCACAAAGGGCTGTCAGCAAGACAACGGAAAGATTTAAACCCTCCCACGACCGTCCCCCAAGTAGGGTGCGTGCCGCCTCCACGACTACCATCTGCACGTCGAGGAATGGCCAGTCCTGGCGGATGCGCACCACACGTAGTTGATGGAAGGGCCAAGAGGAGGCCGACAACACCTGTACACCACAACCCGTGGACAAGGCCAAGACTGACCACCGGCCAACACACCAATGGCCACTGCCCAGCACTATAATTCAAAATTTTAGATTTAGGCATTCCGTCTAATAAAAATTGGTCTCATTTCATGCATTCCGTCTAATAAAAAGAAAAGTTTTAGATTTAGGCGGTGCAAGTTACTATAAGGGGACGATTTAGGTTGGTGGCAAGCGAATTTTCCCGCCGTGTTTTCGAGGCAAAATGTGAGCTAAAACAAAATCTCGTACCCTGCGTTTCAGGGACTCCACGCCGAGAATGGGCAGTTCTTGACGAGGCTGACTGAGCAGCGTCGGGTATCCAATCAACGGAAATTTGCAGTCTCGTTCTGGACTTCATACGGCCTGCCTACCAATCACCGTCCCTCGAGTTCGACATGCGGACGAAACGAAACTTCAGGATAAGACCGAACGCGTGCCGATAATCTCAGCCCTCAGGGGAGCAAATACTTGTGCCTCGCGGTCTCATGTCTCCGGTACTGCTTTCAGTTTCACTGCATTTTTTCTCCATACGTGTGCCAGACTGCCATCACTTCTTCCGTAGAATTCCCGGCACTTGGTAGTACTACTAGCTCTCAATTCCGCCGGTCGTCTCCGATGGCGGTCGGGTCGTGCTCTCCCCGCTATCTCCTTCCTGCTCCAAGTGGAATCATGGGCGCGAGCTAGTAATAGTACGCACTGATTACTGACCAAGGACAGAGAAGAGGACTGAGATGTTTCTATGAACTGCTGCAACTCCTCTCTGCTGCCTTGCCATGGCAGCGGTGGCCAGGCTCCGGCCGGCTCGCGGCGTCCTGGAGGTCGTCCTCTCCGTCTTCCTCATCATCAGCGCCGCGGCGTACACGCCCGAGGACAACTACCTCGTCAGCTGCGGCTCGTCGGTGGACACGCCGGTGGGCCAGAGACGCTTCCTCGCCGACGGCTCCAACCCCGGCGCGGTCACCCTGACGTCCCCGCATACCGCCGCGGTGGAGGCCTCGCCGGGCGCCGTGCCGCCGACCTTCCGCGACGCCGCGCTGTACCAGACCGTCAGGGTGTTCTCGGCGCCCTCGTCCTACGCGTTCGCCATCAGGCGCCAGGGCCGCCACTTCCTCCGCCTCCACTTCTTCCCCTTCGCGAACGGCGGCGGCTACGACCTCGCCGCGGCCGCCAGGACGCTCGAGGTGTCCACGCAGGACGCTGTTTTGCTTGAACGCGGCTTGCCGGTGTCCGCGCAGGGCAAGGACGACGCATCGTCGACGCCGGTGGTTGTCGAGTTCCTGCTCGACGTGGCGCGCGACACGCTGGTCGTCACGTTCGTGCCGCTCGGCAACGGCGGGGGCGTCGCCTTCGTCAACGCCGTCGAGGTCGTCTCCGTCCCCGACGACCTCGTCACCGGCGCCGCGACACCGACGAGCCGGCTGCCGCTGCAGACGGCGCACCGCGTCAACGTGGGCGGCCCGGCGGTCGCGCCCGACGACGACGCGCTCTGGCGAGAGTGGACCACCGATCGTCAGTCCTTCGTCTCCTTCATATACTCGGTGGTGACTCGGGAGGTCAGCTACAACGGGACGCTGGACCGCGTATCGGGGAAGGCGACGGAGACCGACGCCCCGGACGCCGTGTACGCCACGGCGAGGGAGCTGGTCCTCACGAGCGGCACCGCGGACAGCAGCAAGCAGATGGCGTGGCAGTTCGACGTCGACGTGTCCTCCGCCTACCTCATCCGGTTCCATTTCTGCGACATCGTCGGCAAGTCTGGCAACCAGCTCCGCGTCAAGGCCTACGTCGGTACCACCACCGTGGAGCAAGATCTCGCCTTCACCGTCCCGTACTACATGGACATCGTGCTGCCTGCTACCGACTCGTCCGGGAAACTCGCCGTCTACGTCGGCCCGCGGGCAAATGAGATCGTGATGCCCGCCGCCGTTCTCAACGGGATCGAGATCATGAAGATGCACCAGAGCGCCGGTTCCGTGGTCGTCGTCGAGCCGGCGGCGCGTCTAGCGAGGTCGCGTCTGGCCGTCGTTGTCGGCTCGGCGTGTGGAGCCTTCGCTTTCGTGGCCATTGCCGTTGCTCTCGCCATTATTATCCGTAGGAGGAAGAAGAAGAAGAAGGGTACTGAAGAGGAGACAACGAAGCCGACGCAGACCCAGTCGTCCGCGCCATGGATGCCGCTCCTCGGCCGCTTCAGCATCCGCCGCGCCATCGAACCTGCAGGACCACCGAGCTTCACCACTGCCACCATGAATACACTGCCAGCGAGCCCCATGGCTGCTGCTGCCACCGCGGTGGTGCCGAGCTACCGCTTCCCGTTCGCCTTGCTGCAAGAAGCGACCCGCAACTTCGACGACGGCCTCGTCGTCGGACAGGGAGGGTTCGGGAAGGTGTACGCGGCGGTGCTCCCGGACGGCACCAAGGTGGCCGTGAAGCGCGCGAGCCCAGAGTCGCGGCAGGGCGCGCGGGAGTTCCGCACCGAGATCGAGCTTCTGTCCGGGCTGCGCCACCGGCACCTCGTGTCCCTCGTCGGCTACTGCGACGAGCGCGAGGAAATGATCCTGCTGTACGAGTACATGGAGCACGGCTCGCTGCGGAGCCGCCTGTACGGCCGCGGCCACGCGGCGGGGCCAGCGCCATTACTCAGCTGGGCGCAGCGGCTGGAGGCGTGCGCGGGCGCGGCGAGGGGCCTGCTGTACCTGCACACGGCGGTGGCGAAGCCGGTGATCCACCGGGACGTGAAGTCGTCCAACATCCTGCTGGACGGCGAGCTGACGGGCAAGGTGGCCGACTTCGGGCTGTCGAGGGGCGGGCCGGAGCAGGACGAGACGCACGTGAGCACGGCGGTGAAGGGGAGCTTCGGGTACGTGGACCCGGAGTACTGCCGGACGAGGAAGCTGACGGCCAAGTCGGACGTGTACTCGCTGGGCGTGGTGCTGCTGGAGGCGCTGTGCGCGCGGCCCGTGGTGGACCCGAGGCTGCCGAGGCCGATGTCGAACCTGGTGGAGTGGGGGCTGCACTGGCAGGGCAGGGGCGAGCTGGAGAAGATCGTGGACCGGCGCATCGCCGCCACGGTGAGGCCCGCGGCCCTGAGGAAGTACGGCGAGACGGTGGCCAGGTGCCTCGCGGAGCGCGGCGCCGACCGGCCGGACATGGAGGACCTCGTGTGGAGCCTGCAGTTCGTGATGCGGCTGCAGGAGGGCGACGGCCTGGACTTCTCCGACGTGAACAGCCTCAAAATGGTCACCGAGCTCAGGCCGCCTACTCCGCCTCGTCGTCAAAGAGACGTTGATGATTGCGAAACCAGCAGCAGCGTGGATGAAGGAGACGGCGTAACAGACGACGATTACACCGATGCCTCCATGAGAGGGACCTTCTGGCAGATGGTCAATGTGGGCGACAGATGACAAATTTTTCAAAGGACATAAATAGGCAGACAGCTCGATCAAATAATACAGTACTTTTTTTTTTTTGGCGAGGACAGTACATGTTTTTTCAGTACCACTTAAATCACATCACACAATAGCAGAGTAGCAGACTGGGAATGATTGTTACTGGGCGGCTGGTGAACCACATATTTGCTACTGCACTTTTTCAGGATTATTCAGCAGAAAAATCGATTAAATTATGTACTGTAGTATTGTACTGTATATGTTTTCCTTCAATCCAACATATATAGCACCAAAAGAAAGAATCACTGGAAGATATAGCTGTCGAGCACAAGATTATTTGATGGAATACAGAGCAAGCAAAATGTTTCAATGTGCACTTAGTACAACAAACAGATAGTATGGTCTACCAGAAGTATCAATACCAAAGAGTACACATTAAAACCAAACTCATACAAATACAGACGAGTCTTTGTTCAACATGTTTTGGAGAGCTTCATGAGCATAGGAAGAATTTGATCAGTCTCTTCTTAACCCGCAGTGGGTTATGCACTTCCACTGGGCGAAGCACGGCCATTGCCATTGTCTTCGTCATCCCTTGGGCTCGGGCTGTGACCGTTTGCAGCTGGACTGATGTCACGGCTAGGGCTGTCAGCCCTCATTGGGCTCCTGCTGCTCTCCCTTGGTACAGGGCTCCTGCTGCCATTAGGGGTGGGGCTCCTAGCCCTCCCCTTGGCAGGTGAAGGGCTCCTGCGAGGGCTGCGACTGTCCCGGGGGCTCTTCATAGGGCTGCGACTGTCCCGGGGGCTCCTCCTGGGGCTGCGACTGTCGCGGGGGCTCCTCCTTGGGCTGCGACTGTCACGAGGGCTCCTGGATCGCCTTTCATCCCTCCTTGGAGAAACAGAGCGGCTATGTAAAGCAAGAGACATACTGTCAGAGTTTCATAAAGAAAACATGCTAGGAAAAACGGAATCACAACTAAGATAGTATAACTCTACTAACTAGCTGTTGCAAAATCAACATGAATCTCAAATTGATATAAAAATTCCTCCATTCAGCAGGTTAGAAAACGCAAGTGAATCACGTCTTGGGGGACTCATTTGGACGAGGAAAAAACATGCCAGTACTGTGTTTACACTTAAGACTCCACAGACCGTCACAACAAGCAAATCATGCAATAGAATCTGCAGAAGATAGTAGCCAAATTTTCAAAACAAATTGTACCTGTAGCTCCTACTGCGGCTCCTGCTGTAGCTCCTATCACGAACCCTTCCACGGCGAGGGGACGGGGATCTGGAGTAACTTTTTCCACGCCTGTTTCAACCAAGGTGACTAAAATCAGAGATGCTCTATTTATATAACACAAAAGAAATATAACAGAAATGAAACCTCATAGGACATACTTTAGGTTCTTAGGGCTGTTCTGACAATCCCTTTCTATATGGCCGCTATCTCCACAACGATAGCACCTATTTTTCCAGTCTCCAGCTTTACAGTCACGAGCCCAGTGCCCATCAATTCCACAGTTAAAGCAGCGGCCAGAGCCAGGAGGAGGTCCCCGACCCATATGTTCACGATCACCACCACGATCACGGTCACGGGAGCTTCCTTGGCCACGCGGAACCTAGAAGAAAATTGAAGATCATAGTTAGAAGGGGCATATTACAATGTAATAACTAATAACACATACATCAAATACACAAATATTACGCATTGAGAAATATCAAGATTACCCCTTTAGCAAACTCAACAATCATGCGGCTTCCATCAAAGTCCCGACCATCAAGGTTGTACCTTGCATCATCAGCATCCCTGGCATCACTGAACTCCTGCAATATGATTCAGAGAAGGAAAGGAGTGACCTCATATGTAAACAGTACACAGATTAAAAAGCCAAACCAAAGTAAACAAAAGAGGTTTCCCTCAACAACAAAAAAAAGTAAAGAAAAGAGGTTACTTACAACAAATGCAAACTCATGCTTCATATCCACATATCGCACTCTGCGGAAATGGTTTCCAGAAACAGCAACACCATCAAGACGCAAGTAGAGAAATGTATCACCAGGCATGATTGCGGTTTCCATTAAAACATGAAATAGATTTTATGAAAACAATCGCCAAAGTCAGCTAGAAACTTTGCTGACAATAGCCACCAATTCCACCAAGGGCACCCTCCCACCATGGACACCAGGTTGGGTAAGCCCCCAAAACCTTCAACAAGATCATCCAAGTTAAAACATGAAGGGCTCGTGGATATATTTGATTGATGTTAAGAAAAGCAATCGGTGGGAGCAATGATGAGAGAGCAGAAGGTGCTGGCTTAGACAACTTTGTATGGAATGGCATTGCCTAAAAAAAGTGTGTGGGTGACAATTTCTCTGGGTCCGAGAAACTGAAAAAGCCTCAAAATTTTCTGCTCTAATGTGGTTTTAGACACTGACAATCAAAGACATGCCTATTTGACTACAATCTAATCACATGTTCTACAGCAGGGACATAGGATAATCCCTTCAAAATCCATCCACAATACAATAAACCAGTAGAATACTTTTTCCAGAACCTTGTCGCTCAAAAGAAACTGGCAGGTCTGACTGAAAGGATTCAGTTCTGGTTCTGCTTGGCAAAATACCAAACATTTAGGCCCGAGTTGCTCACCTCCCATATCTGCTGAAGAGGTCTTCAAGGTCCCGTGTTCGGGTCCGCGAGGACAGACGACCCACGTACAGCCTTGTGTTGCCACCATAACGATCACGCTCATCGTAGCGAGGCATTTCACACTGCAAAATACATACAAAATGTCACAAATTACTGCCACTAATATCAAGCAAATAAACAGCAAAGCAGAGCAAAGCATACAGACAAAGAGCAAAGCAGGGCAAGCTCCTAATCACCCAAAAGGAACTGATCCAATACAAACTTAATTAGAGCACGCAGCGACCAGATACTACTGTTTCTACATCCAGCGACGCAAATCTAAAGCACGGAAAGCAGAGTAGTCTAGTAGCGACCGTATCATATCCCCTTTGAATTCAACAGGTCATAGGGGCGGATCTAAGCGTACCAGAAAAACAGTTCGAATTCAACAGGCCATGTGAGCGGATCTACCCGTACGAGCAATAAAATTTGACGAATCAATCGATAAAATCGCTGGTCGCTGAGCACTCTTACCGCGTCGAATCCTAATTGACACGCACGCGTAGCGACCGAAATTTCCGCGGACAAATCGAGCAGGGATTAGGACCTACGCCGACGCGCCGAATCGGGGACAGCAGGAAAATAAGCAGACAAATCGAGCGAAACAGGCGAGATCGAATCGGGTTCGGGGGGTCACCTGCGAGCGAGCGAGCTAGCGAAGCGGAGGAAACCCTAAGCCACGGGAGGGGACAAGACTCTAGAGGCAGTGTCCTGATGTGACGGCGGCAGATATATACTCACGCCCCGGTGGGTCTGGACGGTGTGCCCAAATCGGGAGTAGTTGGCAGTTCTGGACACGAATCAGGACACGGGCCGGTATAGAGAGTGCGACTAATTATGGCCCATTGGGACGTTTAGGCCTGATATGGTATCTTAATCAGTAGAGGCCTATTACACGTGAACACCATATAGTTCTCTAAAAAAAAACATGTAAACACCATATTCTCTGAAACTTCGGCCTGCCCACCAGCGAAAGGGGCACGACCCAGGATCAGCCACCGCGCACTCAAGGTGAGTGAGGATGGATACCTCCCCTACGAGGGTCTATGCAGACCAATGTGGATACAGTTGTCGGAAAAAACACGAGTCGTGATACATTCGCAGTTGTAGCACTATCAGAGGATGGATTATTCATGGGAGCTTCATCTGTTGTTTTCCCCAGCAAAACTGATCCGGAGACTTTGGAATAACGAGCTCCATTCCTTCTCAAGCGCCCACTCCTGGAACCGTCCCGACCTCCGAGCCCTCCCGCCCCTCCTGTGGCGCACCCCAGGGCGCCGTTGGGGGGCTCTTGATCCCGCCGCCAACCCCCCTCCCTGATCTACCACCACTCTGTCGTTGCCGCCGACCGGCGTCGAAGGGGTCGGGGAGAGCAGATCGCGGCGGCAGTTCGCTGGTGGCGGCTAGGGTCGGCGTTGGGGCTTTGGCTGTGTGAGGCGGCCAGGGTCCTGCTCGATCTTTTTACATCATCTAATCATCTTTTTTTCTAATAGGTGTACGACAGCGACGTCTGCATCGATGACAAGTCCAGGGACACCAAGAGTCGCCAGGTGCTGAGGAGGCTGCAAGCCGGCCAGTACAAAGCCTTCTTCGTTGGCAGCGCCTTCAGTTGCCCCTTCTGCAAGAAGAGACTCGTCGGCACCGACTTCAACTGCGTCGTGATGCATGCAGAGGGCTCGAGCTTCGGCGCCCCCAAAGTCGGCCAGACAGTGAACGTCACCGTGTACATCGCTGAACACCAAGCGCTCGGCATTCACCTCCGCAAACCTCCAGCGGGTGACCATCGAAGAGGGTCGCATGCCTCTGATCAAGCCCAAGGTCCCCAAGATCAATGGACTGGGCAGCAAGAAGTGGAGGAAGCGCTAGAGGGAGGAGGCGTTGGCGCAGACAAGGAGGGGTTGAACGTGTCTGCTGCTGCTACTAAGCGGCTTTTTTTGTTTTTGTATATTGCGTGTGTTGGCTGCTTAGCGGCGAATGTATCGAACCTCGTTAAGCAACCTACTGTCTATCACTATATCCTATTTAGATGTGCACAGTTATATCTATATTTGTTTTGTTTTCTAAATGTATGTATTTTGCCTGGTGTGATTTGTTGCTCTAGATTTGCTACCAGATCAGACCAAAAAGAGGGCCAAAAGGAACGAATGCTTAAAGAGAGTAGTTGCTCTAGTTTTACTACCAATTTGGCCAAAAAGAAACATAACTATTAGCGAGAGAGGAAAATGTACTCTTTCAACTGCTAGTTAATGAGCTGTCATCTTGACAAACTACCAGACACATATAGAAACATAACACAAAGAAGTAAATTTTACTTCTCTTCAAACCACTTGAGGTGCTAGCCATCCTCATAAGCTACCGAACACATACAGAAACAAACACAAAGAAGTAAAACTTAACTCACTTCTCATCAAACCACTTGAGGCGCTTGCCATCGTCCCTAGGAGACCAACTGCCATCATCCCAGCTATTGATTTCCTTATTGGCCTTCCACAGCGTACCAAATTCAAGTTCATCCCACCTGGAATCTAACTTGACTTCTCTATCTCAGCATCCTACGTCACAATGAGTGGTGCATCACAGGCTTGGTTGTTGCCGCTGAAAGATGATGCCTCTCTATTTGCTGCTTTAGCTGCAGCCTCTCCATCTGCTGCTTTAGATGCGGCCATTTTCTCTGCGTATGCAGCGTCACGCTCAGCTATACTACATTTGGTACAAAGGGCTTCCCGAAGCTCATCTTCTCTCTTGCAATTGGGGCAAAATATGAGGAAACATATAAATAAATGGATCTTAACGTACAGCTGGTAGGTCACGTAAGCATCTATGACTACATACTTCAGATTTATCTCAGACAACGGTCTCTCCTCCCACAAATCGTGCCTATCCATAGGGAAATCTGCCTTCATTCTATCGTACGAATCATCGAGGATTCTAGTTGCGAGTGTAGTTCCATCCTTCCTCGAGCCTCCTATGATCTTGATAGTACTCTGAATATTGATCCACTTGTGCGCAGAAATTATAATTCCCTCTTGAAGAAAATTTAAAAAATCACTTCTTTTGTCAACAGTGCAGAAAACAATTTCTTTTTGTATAAGGAATTGGCGCAGTGCCGGACACTTTCTTGTCCTGAAAGTATGTAATTTGTCATCATAAAATGCGTGACCAAAATTTGTAACTACAAATGTTTTATCAATGCAAGATCATCATCTGAATATAATTTTAAGCTACAAAAGTTTAGTAAATGCAAGATCAAGACTCTCAATATTGTCTTGTCATAATTTATTTGGTCCTAATAAAATTCAGTAATTGCAAGATGAGAAAATAGATAAAGAACAAGAGGAGAAAACCCTAAAAGCGGTTAACTACAGAGGGAAGATCCACAAACCAGGAGAAGTGGTAGACGAGGACGTGTTTTCTCATGGCCAGTTGAACGACGACGAGTTCATTCTCGAAATATGGATCCTCCGGGGTGTACTCGAGGTCCAGTCCCACAAACTTGTCTTTGTCTTACTCAAGTCAATCCTCGTACATCTTCAGGACTCGCACCACTATCTCCTCCTCATTGGTGTAGACGACGTCTATCTTCTTATTGCCATGGGCAATGAAGCTTGTGTCTATAGTGCAACCTTCCATGGCGGCAAGGAGAATACGGAAAGAACACGGTGGGGGAAGCAGAAGACAGGGGACATGAAGAAGAAGAGTGGTTTCTGCGAGACAGGGGAAGGTGGAACCATCAATGCGTTTCTAAGGTAGTGGTTAACAACGGGGACGTAAGTCCAATGGAGAGACGCGTGGCGGCGGCCATTCCAGCTTCTGAGTAAACAAAGATTAAAAGTAGTAATAACGAGGATATATGCGCCCTGTGTTGTCATGTCAATACACGCTATCGGTCATGTTGTTCTATCCACTGCGTCACCTTAGCTCATGTGCTCTGCTTCATTAGTTTTCACGTGTCAAATCCTACTGGTCAATTTATTTGCGCATATCCATTTGTTGCATATCATGTAGCCTTTTTTAGAGAGAAATCCTCTAGCCTTGTGATCTTGCGAAGTGGGCTAGTGATTCCGTCAATGAAAATCCCAGTGGTAGAAGAAGAAGAGGAGAAGATGATGAGATTTTGGATAGGGAGGAGAGCGGGGCTGAGTCATTCCGTCCATGTCCCGAAACCACCGATGGAAATGGCGTCCCAGCTCCACGCCATGGCCGCGACCACAGATCGCCGCTCCGAGGAAGAAGAAGGAGATATAGGCGTCAGCGCTGCAAGGTGGCAAGCGCCTTGACTTTTCAACAAAATTATAGGCCTTAAGCCTTGGAACGGAGAGAGTACATGGCAGCAACGACGATTCCACGAGGGGAGCGTCTGATGGGCTGGATTCCTGCACCAAAACAGGGTTATTGCAGTACCTGTAGAAGCAAATATTTAAAGAGATTGTCCCGATGGGAGCTTGGAAAACACGACCCTCACAACCGCATTGTCAATGCGACCACGTTCGTGAAGGAAATATGTCCTGAGAGGCAATAATAAAGTTGTTATTATGTATTCCTTATATATGATAGATGTTTATTTTGCATGCTATAATTGTATTGATAAGAAACGTCAATACATGTATGTTTAATAAACAAAAAGGGTTCCTAGTTATGCCTCTCTTATAGACTAGCTTGTTGATTAACAAGATGATCAAGGTTTCCTGATCATGGACATTGGATGTTGTTAATAACAAGGTCACAGCATTTGTGAAATGATGTGATGAACATTCATCCGAAGTATAGCATTACGATCAAGTCATTATGTTTATATTGTTATAACATCATACGAAGTAGTCTTAGTCCTTAGACCATGAGATCATGTTAATTGCTAACACCGGAAGAGTATCTTGATAACATCAAACGTCACACCGTAACAGGGTGACTATAAAGTTGGGTTCAGTGCTATGAAGGTGTTATGTTGAGGCTCATGGATCAAGAGTGGAATTTGTCAATCCCGATGACGGATAGATATACTCTGGGCCCTCTTGGTGATATCACATTAAGATAGCTTGCAAGCAAGTGATGTGATCACTAGAATGTTATATCACGGGAACGAGAAAAGAGTGCATGTCGGTAACGAGATCAAACTAGGTATTTGGATACCGATGATCGAATCTCGGACATGTATTATATCATGAGACAAAGGGATTAAATTACAAGCGTTAAAGGTTCTCATGATCACATAAGTCATCGTTGAATGTGCAGGAGTCAGTATGGATCTCTAGGTCCCGCTTCAGATTATTGATCTGAGAGGAGTCTCAATCATGTCTGCATTATTCGCGAACCGTAGGGTGACACACTTAAGGGTTGCCGGACACCATTTAGGAGCACATATGTTTCATACAAAAGGTTTGCAAAGCGTAGGAAATGTTTCGATAGAAACAGGAATTGTTTCGATAGAAATCGAAATTGTTTCGGGTGAAATTGCAGAAAGTGGTTCTGCATGTGATATTGAAATGTTGCAAGGGGTTTTATGTGAATGTTTATTAATTAAAGTAATTAACAAAATTCTGAATAAAATAAATAAAAGAGTTTTATTAAATTGAGAGTTGCATTTAATTTGGTGGAAATTAAATACATGTGAGTGGGATTTTGGGTGGAGGCCATGTTTATGTGAGTGGAGGTTCACCACATGAATGAAGGAGGGGAGGAGTCCCCCCCTCATGCGCCGGCTATGGGAGGGGAGGGGTCTCCCTCCCTCCTATATAAAGCCCCCCTCTCCCCTCTCACAAACCACACCTCCTCGTGAAGGATCTCTCTCCCCTCTAGATATTCCCCCATGGTCTCGGATTAGCGAGATACATGTTCCCGGTGGCCTTGTGTCTGGAAGGAGTTGCTGCTTCCGCTGATTCGCTGGAGCGAGGAGGTGGAGGTTGTCCGGTGGCTTGGACATGTGTGCGAGGACGGATGCGCTGCTGATTTGCGACGCTCGTACTTCCACACGATCTTGAGATCGACAAGCGTACGACTACATCAACCACGAGTTCCTACTCGTTAACAAAACTTGTTGTCTTCGAGGGTAAGTTCTCCATGGATGTATGTCCACCCGTTGCTCTGTATATAGTAGATAGATCTTGGCGTATAGTTCTCATCGTAGGAATTTTTTTGTTTCTTATGCTGCGGACCCAACTGTTGTATCAGAGCCTGGTCTATGCTTAGGTGCTTTGCACGGGTAGTACACATATGTTTATATGTGGGCGATGATGATCATGTTATTGCATCTTCTATGTACTTTGGATATTGGTGGCATAGTGGGATGAAGCGGCCCGGACCAACCTTACATGTCATCGTGCATGAGACCGGTTCCACGACTGACATGCAACTAGTTTTGCATAAGTGTCTAGCGGGTGTCTGTCTCTCCTACTATAGTCAATATCTGATTTACAACGAGTTGCTAATAACTTGGTTATCCTCGTTGTGGTTCATGTTCGTAGGTAAGACCGGTTCTATCTCTGAAAGCCCTAAGCCACGTAAAACTTGCAATTGATAAATTAGAGGCGTCTAGTTTAGATCGTTGCTGGGCTAGTGTCTTGATATGGTATTGTTGTAAGTAGATGTATGATAGATACTCTTACAACTCACTTAACATGTAAGTTCCATAGACCTTGGCCTTACACACAAAGGAATGATAGAGATCATACCACGATGCAAATGATAGAGATCAAATGCATGGACCATATCATCTCACTTCACACATTAGATGTTAGCATCTTATATTGCTAGTTTGGAGCTTTTGGTAGCATTATAAGATGATCCCTCATTTAGATATCAAGATAAAATGTGTTCTTCCTTAAGTATGCACCGTTTTGTGGATCGTGTTTTGAGGCATCACGTGATGATCGGGTGTTTTCGACTCTACGCTTTCATACAACGGGTGTAAGACAGTTTTACACACGCAAATACTAAGGTTCTTACTTGGCGAGCCTAGCATGTACAGACATGGTCTCGGAACACGGACTGAAAGGTTAAGCATGAGTCATATAGTTGATATGATGCCCATATAGATGCTCGCCTTTGAAGCTACACCGACTCACGTGATGATCGGACTTGGTGTAGTGGATTTGGTTCATGTAATCACCAAAAGGACACGAGGGATGTCGTTTTTGAGTTGGAGTTCATTAGTAATTTGGATTAGTTGAACTCAATCTATCATAAACTTAGTCTAAATATACTTTACAAATTCTGTTGTAGATGGCACCACCTGCTTTTAATTTCAATGTGTTCATGGAGAAAGAGAAGTTTGCTGCAAATGGTAGCAACTTCACCAACTGGGCTATGAATTTGAGGATTCTCCTCACTGCTGCACAAAAGCAATATGTGCTAGAGGCGCCGCTAGGCCCCCCACCAGCTCCTAATGCCCCTGACAAGGAAAAGAACGTCTACGAGGAAAAGAATGTCTATTAGGAAAAGAACGTCGGCACGATCGAAAGGCCGTTGAGAATAAATGGATTTTCAAAAGAAAAACTGATGCTGATGGTAATGTGACCATCTATAAGGCTCGACTTGTCGCAAAGGGGTTTCGAATTCAAGGAGTTGACTACGATGAGACATTCTCTCCCGTAGCGATGCTTAAGTCGGTTAGGATTATGTTAGCAATTGCTGCATATTTCGATTATGAAATATGGGAGATGGATGTCAAAACTGCGTTCCTCAATGGTAATATTGAAGAAGAGTTGTATATGATACAACCTAAGGGTTTTATCAATCCTAAGGATGCTGATAAGGTATGCAAGCTTCATCGATCCATCTATGGACTGAAGCAAGCATCCCGGAGTTGGAATGTCCGCTTTGATGAGGTGATCAAAGAGTTTGGATTTGTCCAAACTTATGGAGAGGCTTGTATTTACCAGAAAGTGAGTGGGAGCAATGTGGCATTTCTAATATTATATGTGGATGACATATTATTGATTGGAAATGATATAGATCTTTTAAACAGTGTTAAAAGTTATCTAAACAATAAATTTTCGATGAAGGACCTTGGTGAAGCTTCATATATATTGGGCATTAAAATCTATAGAGATAGATCAAGACGCCTAATTGGGCTATCGCAGAGTACATACCTTGATAAGATATTAAAGAAGTTTAATATGGACGGAAGTAAGAAGGAGTTCTTACCTATGTTGCAAGGCAAGACATTGAGTAAGACTCAAAGTCCGGCTATGGCGGAAGAAAGAGAGATAATGGATAAGATCCCCTATGCCTCAGCCATAGGCTCTATAATGTACGCTATGCTATGTACAAGACCGGATGTGGCACATGCTATTAGTTTGACTAGTAGGTACCAATATGATCTAGGTTCGGAACACTGGATAGTGGTCAAGAATATCCTTAAGTACTTGAGAAGAACTAAGGATATGTTTCTTGTATACGGAGGTGAAGAAGAGCTAATCGCTAAGTGTTATGTCGATGCTAGCTTTGACACTAATCTGGATGACTATTTCTCTTGACGGAGCATCATTTAGTTGGAGGAGCTCCAAACAACCTGTGGTGGCTGGATCAACGACGGAGGCGGAATATGTTGCTCCTTTAGAAGCGGCGCATGAAGCGGTTTGGATGAAGGAGTTCATAACGGAACTAGGTGTGGTTCCTAGTGCGTTGGACCCAATGGTGATCTATTGTGACAACAATGGAGCCATTGCCAACGCCAAGGAACCAAGGTCTCACAAGAATTCCAAGCATATTAAGCGCCGATTTGACTCCATCCGCGAGCATGTCAAGGATGGAGATATAAAGATTTGTAAAGTGCACACAGACCTGAATGCAGCAGATCTGTTGACTAAAGTTCTCCCTAGGGCAAAACATGATCAACACCAGAACTCCATGGGTGTTAGATTTATCACTATGTGAACTAGATTATTGTCCCTAGTGCAAGTGGGAGACTGAAGGAAATATGCCCTGAGAGGCAATAATAAAGTTGTTATTATGTATTCCTTGTATATGATAGATGTTTATTTTGCATGCTATAATTGTATTGATAGGAAACTGATACATTGCAAATGTATCTATAATTTTTGATGTTCCATGCTTGGTTTTATCTACTTTCTTGTGTTTTGTTCCAACTTTGGAGTACTTTTCTTATGATTTCTTGGACTAACCTATTAACAAGAGCCACAGTGCCAGTTGCCTGTTTTCTACTGTTTTTGGTTCCAGGAAAGTCAGAAAATGAATATTCTCGGAATTGGACGGGACAAAAGCCAAAGTGCCTATTTTTCCGGAAGTGATCAAGTGCCAGAGTACGAGACGGAGAAGGGCCAGGGGCCGGCCACACCACCTGGTCGCGCGACCAGGCCTGGCCCACGCCAGGGGGTGGTGTGGTGGCTCCCGGCACCCCCTCGGCCTCTCCTTCTGCCTATATATTGCCCTCGGGACGAAAACCCTAAGTACCCGATCAAAAATCCACGAAAGAGTCTATAGCCACCGTCATCTCCTTCCCTAGATCGGGAAGGATCTGAAGCTCTTCCCGGCACCCTGTCGGAGAGGGGAATTCACCCTGGAGGCCTCATCCCCATGCAAGCCTCCGGTGTGATGCGTGAGTAGTTCATCCTTGGACTACGGATCCATGTAGTAGCTAGATGGCTGGTTCTCCTCCTTTGTGCTTTCATGTTTAGATCTTGTGAGCTCCGTTCATGATCAAGATCATCTATTTGTAATTCTGCATGTTGTGTTTGCGGGGATCCGATGGATATTGAGATGCTATTTCAGATTGATTATTGATTCTATCATGTCTTTGTTATTTGAGATCTTGCATGCTTTCCGTTGTTAGTAGCTATCTTGGCCAAGTAGATGCTAGCAACTCCAAGAGTTAGTATTTATGCTCGATAGTGGGTTCATGCCTCTGGTAATCTAGGGAAGTGACAGAAATCTCTAAGGTACTAGATGTGCTATTTCTACTAGGGAGAAAACAACAATCATTTGTTCATAGAACAATCGTATTGTTTACTTTACACGCAGTTCGTAAAGCAATAATCTGTTGCTTGCAACTTAATACCGGAGGGGGTTCGGATGATAACCTGAAGGTGGATTATTAGTCATAGATGGAGTTGGATGGCGGTCTATGTATTATGTTGTAATGCCCAATTAAGTCTCAAAGGAGTCAAGATGATTAGTATATGCATGTATTGCTTTCTCAGTGTTTTTCAATTGCCCCGCTGTAATTTGTTCACCTAGCATGTTATCTATCTTAAGGAGAGACACCTCTAGTGAACTATGGATCCCGGTCCTTTTTCTTTACATACAATCTACAATCTTTTACTGCTTTGTGTTTACTTTCTGCAAACTTTTACTTCTTTCCATTCGATATGTTTAATCCTTTGTTTTCCGCAAAACACGGTGAGATTGACAACCTCATCGCAAGTTGGGGACAAAGTTCTGTGGTTGTGTTGTGCAGGTCTCCATGTTGCTACTAGCACTGGTAGTGCGCCCTGCCAAAGCTCAGCTAGTAACACCTTTGGGGTGTTTCCTTACTCCTACTGGTTCGATTAAACCTTGGTTTCATAACTGAGGGAAAACTTACTGCTGTGCTCATCATACCTTTCTCTTGGGGTTCCCAACAAGCTCTACGTCGAAAGTCGAGCGCATCAAGATCTTTTCTGGCGCCGTTGCCGGGGAGTCAACGACATCTTCACAAGGGGAGTCCCTCATAACCATTCTCTTTACTTTGTTGTTTTTGTTTTGCTTAGTTTTCTTTTTGCTTTGTTTGCTTGTTTTGTTCTTCAAAAACACACAAAAATTAGTTTTGCAAGTTTGCTTTCTTATTTGAAAACCCAAAAAAATGACTACTCTTGAAAACACTAAGTTGTGTGACTTCACTAGCACCAACAACAATGATTTTATGAGCACGCCTATTGCTTCACCTGTGGCTGAAAATACTTTCTTTGAGATAAAACCTTCTTTGCTCAATCTTGTTATGAGAGAACAATTTTCTGGTATTGGTAGTGAAGATGCTGCTTCCCATCTAAATAACTTTGTTGAACTTTGTGAGATGCAAAAGCATAGGGATATAGATGGTGATATTATTAAGCTGAAATTGTTTCCTTTCTCTTTGAGAGGAAAAGCTAAAGAATGGTTGAATTCCTTAACTAGGAATAGTATTGATTCTTGGACTAAGTGCAAAGATGCTTTTATTGGAAAAAATACTATCCTCCTGCTAAGATTATATCCATGAGAAGTGAAATAATGAAGTTTAAACAACTTGATAATGAGGATGTTAATCAATCTTGGGAAAGAATGAAATCTTTGGTAAAGAATTGTCCCACTCATGGACTGACTGCTTGGATGATCATCCAAACTTTTTATGCATGATTGAACTATTCTTCAAGGAACCTATTGGATTCAGCTGCTGGAGGTACCTTTATGACCATCACTTTGGGTGCTGCAACAAAACTTTTGGACAATATGATGGTCAATTATTCTGAATGGCATACTGAGAGAGCTCCACAAGGTAAGAAGGTAAATTCTGTTGAGGAAACCTCCTCCTTGAGTGATAAGATTGATATTATTATGTCTATGCTTGTTAATGGGAAAGCCCATATTGATCTAAATAATGTTCCTTTAGCCTCTTTGGTTGCTCAAGAAGAGCAAGTTGATGTGAACTTCATAAGAAATAACAATTTTGGCAACAATGCTTATGGTAATAATGCTTATAGGAACAATTTTGGTAACAACAATTATAAGCCATATCCTCCCAACAATGGTAATGCTTATGGAAATTCTTACAACAATAATAAGAGTGCTCCCTCTGAACTTGAAGTTATGCTTAAAGAGTTTATTAGTAAACAAACTGCTTTCAATAAAACTATCGAGGAAAAACTCTCTAATGCTGAAAGAAATATAGCATCTTTAGCTGAAGCTCAAACTACTTTAAATAAAATGGCTGCTAAACCTGAAACTAATGATAATCCCTTTGCAGCTACCAATGCCATACAAGTAAGAATTGATGAAAATGTTAGACTATTAGCTGAATTACATGCTAAGTGAGAAAGAGAAGATGAAATTGCTAGAAACATTAGTGTTTCTACTATTACCACCACTAGTGTTGAGGCTAGTAATACTTCTACTACTTTAGATGATAAAGTTGATTTTGATCTTGAAGGTTGCAATATCTCTCAAGTTATTAAGTTCCTACAAAATCTTGCTAAAAGTCCTAATGCTAGTGCTATGAACATGGCCTTTACAAAACACATTACCGATGCTCTCATAAAGATTAAAGAAGAAAAGATGAAACATAAAGCTTCTATTCCTATAAAACAAGAGGATGGTTGGGAACCCATCATTAATATGAAAGTGAATGACTTCGATTTCAAAGCTTTGTGTGATCTTGATAGTAGTGTTTCTATTATGCCTAGAAGGATTTATGATATGCTTGATTTGCCTCCTCTTGAAGATTGTTATTTGAATGTCCCACTTGATGCTAATGTTAAAAAGAAACTCATGGGGAGTCTTAATGATGTTCTTATTATGGTTAACGATTCCTATGTCCCCGTTGATTTCTATGTTTTGGATGTTGAATACAATGCTTCTTGTCCTATTACTTTGGGAAGACTTTTCTTAGAACTGTTGGTGCCATCATTGATATGAAAGAAGGCACCATTAAATATCAACTCCCACTCAAGAATGGTATAGAACACTTCCCTAAAAATATATAAAATATTTCTTTTGCTTCTCCTATGAAAACAAAATTTGGTCTTAATGCTTCTTCATTTGAGAACACTTGATTCTTTCTTTGCTTCTTATGCCTAACTTAAAGGCGTTAAAGAAAAGTACTTATTGGGAGATAACCCAAAAGTTTTAGATGAGTCTTGGAAGTTATTACCTCTGTAATAACCTCTCCTTATCCTTTTTATTTGCTTTTTGTGCCAAGAGTAACCTCTAATGAGAGGGAAGTAATGATTGGGAAAGTTTGCTGTCCCGAAACAGATTTTTGTGTGCTTCACCGTAAAAATTCGTGAGAGAGCTCTGTATGTCGGATTGAGCTGTAATGTTTTGTGCTTATGGACCAGGTTGTTATCTAACTTTGGTTAGTTCAACACTTTTTGATTTGAGCAACAGAAGGTCCTCGAAAAAATTCGTCTTTACCTGCTGGTGTGTTTTGACAGATTTCTGCCATTTTCTGCATTTGCTTCTTGTGGGTTCCTTTTTGAGTTCTTTTGGGGAATTGAGATTTTTGAGGGAAGTTCTACAGTAGCTAGTGTTCTAATGGAAGTTTATTTGGTGTTAAGACTGAACCTTAAGACTTATTTATCTTAAGTGCACTAATGTTGCTAATGAGATTGTGTGAAGTTTTGTATGAAGGAAAATTTTCAGGTGTATGGAAGGAATGAGTAATGAGATGAAGGATGGACTAAATCTCAAGCTTGGGGATGCCACACGTGTCACCCCAAGAAATATCCAAGAAGTACAAGCGTCAAAGCTTGGGGATGCCCAAGGCATCCCCTTCTTCATCAATAAAAATCCCAGGTTTCTTCCAAACGCTTCATTTTTATTGTTTCATGCACAGTTGTGTTTTTCTTGGAGTGTCTTCCTTTTCATTTTCGTTTTGGTTTTTAGTTTGCTTGGTTTGCTTAGTTTTCTGAATAAATTGGTTGGAACCCCTCTTTCATACTTTGGTTTGCAAATAGTTTGGTTTGGTTTGGAAAAAAATAGGAAAGTTCATACTTATGTGGTAAAAAGAGCTTGTTTTTGACTGTGGCCTATGCTTTGTCATGCCATGCTTGATATTGTTTTGGCTTTATGCTTAGTATTCTTTATTGTAGCATGAATTGTTATAAACAATTGAGATTGCTTAATGTGCCTTAGATGAATCATGCGTTGTTTTAGCATATTAAAGCATAGTATAGTGGTATTCTCCTTTGATGCTTTATTTGGGTTGACTTGGCACATGCTCACACCATGTTATGACTATCTCAAGTCACCATAGCCTTTATGATCCTTTAGTTTCAACTTGTAGTATCACTTTATGCTTTGATCAATGATGTTTTGTCGCTCTGCATGATTATGGCCATTATTGCTCTCTTAGTTTGTCGCTCCCAGTCTTTTGCTAGCCTCCACAACAAAGTATGAGTTCCACTCATGCATCCAATTCCCTAAACCAGGTTTTTTCCAAAGAGTCCACCATACCTACCTACTAGCTTATGCTACTCCAAGTACATTAATGCTTTTGTTTACCTTCCACTTGTTATGAGAAAACTAGTGATTAAAGCTCTCACGAACTTGATGGCACACTTTACTTTACTTGCCCTTAATAAACTTGAACGATTGTGTCTTCTATGTTGTATATGCTTGCACTTATTTGTTGGGAATTAGCAGAACCATGCTTACATGGGGAACGCTTTCAACATTACACTTGGTACTTGTACCTAGTTGATATCATGCTATTTTGTATATGGATGTCGTCGGTGTGAAATGAAAGGGGAGCTTGTAAGTCCATGGATTTATGTATATGTGTTAAAGAAACGCCTGGGCCGCTGGTCTAATCCATGCTGACATGGTGGAAACCTGCAGCGTAACCATAATGAGCTGTCTATGAAGCATTCTTCTTATAAAAAAAGAGTCCTATATTGAGAAAAAAAGAGAAAAGAGAAAAAAAGAGATACTATGAAAAGAGGAAAGAGAGAAAAAAGCACCATATTCCCATGGTAAATAAGAAGAATGCCGAGATGCTCGTTGTCTGCTTGCCTTGTCATTTTGATATGGGGATTCTTCCGTATCATTGGGCAAGGGGTAACCCCTTGGCGGATCTCAATGATACACATGTACTTACGATGACAAGAACTTACCGGTGACTAAACTTGAGTAGCATGAGGAGCTGTCCTCGTATACAAGGGACATGAGATTTCTGACTTATACTTCGTCAAGCATGTACACCATAGTTTGTTCACTTTAACTTTAATCACTTCAAGATGCTTATGATAGGGGCAATGAGAGCTGAAAACTACAAGTACCATAATTTTTGGAAGCTCTTTATGAGACTTGAACCCCTACTTCCTTTTACAAAAGGCTTTTCTTCCACCATTATATTGAGTCTCCACCTTCTATCTTTATGCACCTACTTTGAGAGCATAGTGGTCATTCTTATTTCTATGTGCATTGTCCCAAGACTAGTTGATTGATGCATAACTTGTTATTGCTTGTTTTAAACAATTGTATCTAGTCACTCTTATGAACTTTGAAGGTGTCCTATGCATTTATATTTGCTACTCTATTGAGGGACAAACTGAATACTATTATGCTATGTTTTCATTATGTGAAACAAACAAACGTCTTGCAAAGCATTGTTATTCATGAATTTTTGTTTGTGCCTTTTCATGTTGCATCATAGTTTCTTTGCTTATTGCTAGAGCTTTGTCTTTCATGTTATGATTGAAGTACTATGATCCCAGCTTTGAATGTTTTGCAAATACTTTGATCAAGTCTTTGATGGTGCATGTCACCTCAAAAATTATTCTTTCTTTTTATCACTTACCTACTCGAGGACGAGTAGGATTTAAGCTTGGGGATGTTGATACATTGCAAATGTATCTATAATTTTTGATGTTCCATGCTTGGTTTTATCCACTTTCTTGTGTTTTGTTCCAACTTTGGAGTACTTTTCTTATGATTTCTTGGTCTAACCTATTAACAAGAGCCACAGTGTCAGCTGCCTGTTTTCTGCTGTTTTTGGTTCCAGGAAAGTCAGAAAATGAATATTCACAGAATTGGACGGGACAAAAGCCAAAGTGCCTATTTTTCCAGAAGTGATCAAGTGCCAGAATACGAGACGGAGAAGGGCCAGGGGTCGGCCACACCACCTGGCCGTGCGGTCGGGCCTGGCCCGCGCTAGGGGGTGGTGTGGTGGCTCCCGGCACCCCCTCGGCCTCTCCTTCCGCCTATATATTGCCCCCAGGACGAAAACCCTAAGTACCCGACCAAAAATCCACGAAAGAGTCTGTAGCCGCCGTCATCTCCATCCCTAGACCGGGAGGGATCTGAAGCTCTTCCCGACACCCTGCCGGAGAGGGGAATTCACCCTGGAGGCCTTCTTCATCACCATGCAAGCCTCCGGTGTGATGCGTGAGTAGTTCATCCTTGGACTACGGATCCATGTAGTAGCTAGATGGCTGGTTCTCCTTTGGTGCTTTCATGTTTAGATCTTGTGAGCTTCGTTCATGATCAAGATCATCTATTTGTAATTCTGCATGTTGTGTTTGCGGGGATCCGATGGATATTGAGATGCTATTTCAGATTGATTATTGATTCTATCATGTCTTTGTTATTTTCCAAGTAGATGCTAGCAACTCCAAGAGTTAGTATTTATGCTCGATAGTGGGTTCATGCCTCTGGTAATCTGGGGAAGTGACAGAAATCTCTAAGGTACTAGATGTGCTGTTGCTACTAGGGAGAAAACAACAATCCTTTGTTCATAGAACAATCGTATTGTTTACTTTACACGCAGTTCGTAAAGCAATAATCTGTTGCTTGCAACTTAATACTGGAGGGGGTTCGTATGATAACCTGAAGGTGGATTATTAGTCATAGATGGAGTTGGATGGCGGTCTATGTATTATGTTGTAATGCCCAATTAAGTCTCAAAGGAGTCAAGATGATTAGTATATGCATGTATTGCTTTCTCGGTGTTTGTCAATTGCCCCGATGTAATTTGTTCACCCAGCATGTTATCTATCTTAAGGAGAGACACCTCTAGTGAACTATGGATCCCGGTCCTTTTTCTTTACATACAATCTACAATCTTTTACTGCTTTGTGTTTACTTTCTGCAAACTTTTACTTCTTTCCATTCGATATGTTTAATCCTTTGTTTTCCGCAAAACACGGTGAGATTGAAAACCTCATCGCAAGTTGGGGACAAAGTTCTGTGGTTGTGTTGTGCAGGTATCCACGTTGCTACTAGCACCGGTAGTGCGCCCTGCCAAAGGTCAGCTAGTAACACCTTTGGGGTGTTTCCTTGCTCCTACTAGTTCGATTAACCCTTGGTTTCATAACTGAGGGAAAACTTACTGTTGTGCTCATCATACCTTCCTCTTGGGGTTCCCAATAAGCTCTACGTCGAAAGTCGAGCGCATCAGAAACGTCAATACATGAGTGTTTAATAAACAAAAAGGGTTCCTAGTTATACCTCTCTAACTAGCTTGGTTATTAATAAGATGATCAAGGTTTCCTGATCATGGACATTGGATGTTGTTAATAACAAGGTCACAACATTTGTGAAATGATGTGATGAACATTCATCCGAAGTATAGCATTACGATCAAGTCATTATGTTTATATTGCTATAACATCATACGAAGTAGTCTTAGTCCTTAGACCATGAGATCATGTTAATTGCTAACACCGGAAGAGTATCTTAATAACATCAGACGTCACACTGTAACAAGGTGACTATAAAGGTGGGTTCAGTGCTATGAAGGTGTTATGTTGAGGCTCATGGATCAAGAGTGGAATTTGTCAATCCTGATGATGGATAGATATACTCTGGGCCCTCTCGGTGATATCACATTAAGATAGCTTGCAAGCAAGTGATGTGATCACTAGAATGTTATATCACAGGAACGAGAAGAGAGTTCATGTCGGTAACGAGATCAAACTAGGTATTTGGATACCGATGATCGAATCTTCGACATGTATTATATCATGAGACAAAGGGATTAAATTACTAGCGTTAAAGGTTCTCACGATCACAGAAGTCATCGTTGAATGTGCAGGAGTCAGTATGGATCTCCATGTCCCGCTTCTGATTATTGATCTGAGAGGAGTCTCAATCATGTCTGCATTATTCGCGAACTGTAGGGTGACACACTTAAGGGTTTCCGGACACCATTTAGGAGCACATATGTTTCAGACAAAAGGTTTGCAAAGCGCAGGAAATGTTTCGATAGAAACAGGAATTGTTTCGATAGAAACCAGAATTGTTTCGGGTGAAATTGCAGAAAGTGGTTCTGCATGTGATATTGAAATGTTGCAAGGTGTTTTATGTGAATCTTTGTTAATTTAATTAATTAACAAAATTCTGAATAAAATAAATAAAAGAGTTTTATTAAATTGAGAGTTCCATTTAATGTGGTGGGAATTAAATACATGTGATTGGGATTTTGGGTGGAGGCCATGTTTATGTGAGTGGAGGTTCACCACATGAATGAAGGAGGGGAGGAGTCCCCCCCCTCATGCGCCGGCTATGGGAGGGGAGGGGTCTCCCTCCCTCCTATATAAAGCCCCCTCTCCCCTCTCACAAACCACACCTCCACGTGAAGGATCTCTCTCCCCCTCTAGATATTCCCCCATGGTCTCGGATTAGCGAGATATATGTTCCCGATGGCCTTGCGTCTGGAAGGAGTTGCTGCTTCTGCTGATTCGCTGGAGAGAGGAGGTGGAGGTTGTCTGGTGGCTTGGACATGTGTGCGAGGACGGATGCGCTGCTGATTTGTGGCGCTCGGACTTCCACACGATCGCGAGATCGGCAAGCGTACGACTACATCAACCATGAGTTCCTACTCGTTAACAAAACTCGTTGTCTTCGAGGGTAAGTTCTCCATGGATGTATGTCCACCCGTTGCTCTGTATCTAGTAGATAGATCTTGGCGTATAGTTCTCATCGTAGGAATTTTTTTGTTTTCTATGCTGCGGACCCAACAGTTCGCACCCAAACCGTGGTTTGTAAATAGCCTATTCTATAAGTTGCTAGGATAAATGAATTCAATATGTTTTGTAATAACTACTACCAGGACTAGAAGAAAAATAGAACAAAAGTAAAACTAAAAATAGGTGAATGCAATGAGATGAAATATTAATGCTATGTTTCCTCAAGTAATGTTGTGTATACTGGTGTGCATGATAAGTTCTTATGGAATAGCTGTTAACTATAATTGTGGCGGTCCCTCATATATCGTTGTCACCCACCGTTGGTAAGTGGCAAGTAGACAATTCAATTGTCCACACCCTCTTCGGACATGGGTCATCTCGTAAGAGAATAGTGTATTAAGGTAACAAGACCAATCAAGGTAAACCAGAGCAAAGGCATTAAGTTCTATGGACAATCGTACTCCTAAGCAAGTCACAAGATATCCCATCTGTCACTTTGGGGTCAAGCAATTCGCAACACTATACCTATCTATATCATGAGTGATCTTGAGGAATTAAATCTTAATGGGCGGTGCATCCTAAGCTGCTATTGCCTCCGCAAATCACTTATAGCAAATAGCCTATTAGTTCTATCCATGGACTTGTCAGGCCCATGGAAGGGTAGAGACTAATGATAAGTTTTGTGGCACTCTGTGAATCCCTAGTAAATTCCTCAACAATGGATTGGACGTCTCTAATCACTAGAATAATATCATGAATAGAACAATGTAAAGAGAAAGCACAGATGGCTCAAGATATGTAGAGCTCATTGGGAACTCCAAGAGGAAGGTATGGTGAGCTCAGCAACAAGTTTCCCTCAGTTATGAAACCAAGGTTATCGAACCAGTAGGAGTAAGGAAACAACTCCAAGGTGTTGCTAGCAACTTGGAATCCTGCACAACACAACCACGAAACTTTGCCCCAACTTACAGTGAGGTTGTCAATCTCACTGGTTTTGCTGAAAACAAAAGATTAAATGTATAGTGTAGATAGTAATTGCTTGCAGAAAGTAAACGGTACACGGTATACAATAGATGGTATATCAATGGTAAAGGAATGGATTGGGGTCCACAGTTCACTAGAGGTGTTTCTCCTTAAGATAAATAACATGTTGGGTGAACAAATTACAACGGCGCAATTGACAGATTGAGAAAGCATAACAATGCATATACTAGACATCTTGACTCCTAAGAGATTTGATTGGGCATTACAACATAATACATAGATCGTAACCCAACTGCATCTATGACTAATAATCCACCTTCAGGTTATCATCCGAACCTCTTCCAGTATTAAGTTGCAAGCAATAGATAATTGCATTAAGCAAAGTGTGTAAAGTAAACAATACAATTGCCCCATGGACAAAGGATTGTTGTTTTCTCCCTAGTAGCAACATCACATCTACAACCTTAGAGATTTCTGTCACTTCCCCAGATTACTAGAGGCATGAACCTACTATCGAGCATAAATACTCCCTCTTGGAGTTGCAAGCATCTACTTGGACAAGATAGCTACTAACAACAGAGAGCATGCAAGATCACAAATAACATAAACATGATAGAATCAATAATCAATCTGACATAGTATCTCAATATCCATTAGATCCCCGCAAACACAACATATAGGATTACAAATAGATGATCTTGATCATGAACGAAGCTCACAAGATCTAAACATGATAGCATAAAGGAGGAGAACCAACCATCTAGCTACTGTATGGACTCATAGTACAAGGGTGAACTACTCATGCATCACTCTGGAGGCTGGCATGGTGATGAGGAAGGCCTCTGGGATGATCTCTCCCCTCCGGCAGGGTGCCGGGAAGAGCTTTGGATCCCCCCGATCTAGGGATGGAGATGGTGGCGGCTACAGACTCTTTTGTGGATTTTTGATCGGGTACTTAGGGTTTCTGCATCGGGTTACTTTTATAGGCGAAGGGGCGAGGTCGGTGGCCACCCAAGGGGCCGACACTAGGGCATGGCGCACCCAGGGGCCCCACGCCACCCTATGGTGTGGCCGCCTCGTGGACCCACTTCGGATGCCCTTCGGACTATGTGTTCCTTCTGGTAAAATATTGACTTTGGCTTTTGTCCCGTCCAATTCCGAGAATATTTCCTTACTAGCTTTTCTGAAACCAAAAACAACAGAAAACAGGCAATTGGCACTGCGGCATATTGTTAACATGTTAGTTCCAGAAAATGTATAAAAATACCTCAAAGTGTAAACAAAACATAAGAAAGTTGATATAAAACAAGCATGGAGCATCAAAAATTATAGATATGTTTACGACGTATCAAGCATCCCCAAGCTTAACTCCTGTTCGTCCTCGAGTAGGTAAGTGATAAAATGAAAAAAATTGAGGTGACATGCACCATCACAATCTTGATCAAGGTATTTGTAAAGCATTGCTAGCTGGTATCAACGTACTCTAAACATGAGCATGAAAGATAGAGTACTAACAATAAGACATAGAAACAATGTTGTAACATGAAAATGTATAAACAAAAGATCATGAATAACAATGTATTAAAAGACGTTTGTTTGTTTCACATATAGAAAACATAATAAGAGTGGTATTCAGCTTGTCCCTCATGGTATAGCAAAACATAAATGCATATGACACCTTCAAAGTTCATAAGGGTGACTAGATACAAATAATTTAAGAACAAGCAATACCAAAGTTAAGAACCAATCAACAGGTTTTGGGACAATGCACATTAAACTAAGAATGACCACTATGCTCTCCCAATTGGTGCATAAAGATAGAAGATGGAGACTCAACATAAAAGTAAAAAAGAAAGGCCCTTCATAGAGGGAAGCATGGATTTCAAGTTTCATAAAGAGCTGCCAAAAATTATGGTACTTATTAGCTTTCAGCTCTCATTTCCCCTATCATAAGCATCCTTGAGTTGATTAAGGTTAAAGTGACACAAATATGAGGATATGCTTGACAAGTTATAAGTTGAAAATCTCATGCCCCTTTCTTACGAGTACCGAACCTCATGCTACTCAACTTTAGTCACAAGTAAGCTCTTGTCATTATAAGTACATGTGTACCATGGAGAATCGCCAACGGGGTACCCCTTGCCCCATGACATAGGATCTTTCCCATATCAAAATAACAAGGCAACAGACAATGAGCATCTCGGCGATCTTTTTATTTGCTATTTGCATAGGTTTTTATTGAGGATGCTTCACAGAATGCTCACTATGGTTATGCTGCAAGTTTCCACCATGATTAGGCATGGCTTTGGCTAGCCGCCCAGGCGTTTCTCTAACACACATACAAACTGTTGGGGTTCTGCGTATGAAAACAATAAATTTTACCCTATGCCCCTGAACCCCTAAAGCTACCAGGACCTATCTATTAGTAATACGGTAACAGGAGGGGCTTTTCGTGAACTTACCCTTGAAGACCGAAAAGCGTTGTCAACGCTCAGGAGAGCGTGGTTGATGTAGACGAGCCGAAGCCGACCTCAAGGTCGTGATGAAGTCCTCGCGCTCCTTTGCCTCCAACGACTTGAGTGCCTCAAGTGCGATACCGCGCGAGGAGTTACACACGTCCGGTGCCTGACGATGACTCCCGCTTCCCCAATCCAGCAGCAGTTGCGGAAGTAGAGCTCCCGGATCCGAATCCCGCAGCAAGACGACGCTCTACGGTGAAGATGTCTCTCGTTCGCGCAGTCCAGACTTGGGACCACAGTCACGAGAGAGAGAAGGGGAGGGAGAAAATATCAAGTAGAGGTCCTCCCAAAAGTGAGAAGACCTTTATTGATTGTTGGTGTATTTAATTTGGCTACACTATATATAGGGGGAGGGGAGGTACTACCTCCCTCAAAGTCCCGGGGTGGGACTAAAGGAGAGGAGGGGGAGGGGAGGCCGCCGACCACCTAGTGGGCCCCACGCAGGGGGCTAGGCCCAGCCGGCCACCCCCTTGGCCCTTCTCCCCCTTTCCTTTCCCCTAATGGGCCCTCCCCCCTCCGGGAATTGGCCCATTAATCCTTTGACCATTTAATTGATTTTTCTCTTTATTAAATAATTATGAATAAATGATTAAATCAATTTTAACATTCATTCACGTATTATTCAACCTCCATGGCTATGGAACACTTCCACCTCCACTCCGGACATCCTCCGGACTTACCGAAACCCTTCCGGTTTTCTCTCTACAAATATTTGGCGATTCCACCGATCCCATAAACACTCTCTAAGCATCATCAATCCCTTAAGCGTGATACCTGATACATTACAAATGTATCTATAATTTTTGATGTTCCATGCTTGGTTTTATCTACTTTCTTGTGTTTTGTCCACACTTTGGAGTACTTTTCATATGATTTCTTGGAATAACCTATTAACAAGTGCCACAATGCCAATTGCCTGTTTTCTGCTATTTTTGGTTCCAGGAAAGTCAGAAAATCAATATTCTCGGAATTGGACCGGACAAAAGCCAAAGTTGATATTTTCCCGGAAGACTCACGGAGCCAGAAGGAGATTCGGAGAGGGGCCACAGGGTGGCCACACCACCCCATGGCGCGGGTCCCCCCAGGCCACGTCAGGGCATGGTGTGGGCCCCTTGGCCGCCCACCGACCTTGCCCTCTGGCCTATAAGAAGCCTCCCGAGGCATAAACCCTAGGTAGTCAAGCCTCCAGCCACGAAAAGTTTCGCAGCGCCGCCGCCACCGAAGGGGAGATTCGGGGGACAGAAAGTCTCTGTTCCGGCACCCTGCCGGGACGGGGAAGCGCCCCCAGAGCCATGTCCATCGATCTCCACCACCATCTCCATCACCGTTGCTGATTCCCATGATGATGAGGGAGTAGTTCTTCCTCGAGGCTAAGGGTTCTACCGGTAGCTATGTCTTCATCTCTCTCTATGCATGATCATATTGTGATCATGAGCTTTGTAATCAAGTAGATCTACCTTGCTACTCAAGTGCTTTAATAGATCTCTGCTCTCCCCATGTGTGTGAAAGTGACAGCGTGCACACCATGGTGGCACTTAGGCTAGAGATTACAAATACTTGTTATGAGTTATATTTGGAGTTGGATGTCTCTATGAAATTTTGGTGTTTGTTGGAACCATCTAGTACTCAAGGTGACAGTGTGGGGTTTTCTAGATGGGAAAGGCTTACTTTGAGGTGTGCTGTTATAGCCCTACCATCGATTAGAGTGTACAACCGGAGAGTAATTAAGAGTAGTATCATAAAGAGAAGATATTTATATGAGAGTGTTCACTAGTGAAAGTATGATCCCTAGGCCTTGTTTCTAAGCATTGATACACCGTTTGCATTTAGATCTGTTACATGTTTGCTTGCTTCCATCTTTATTTCAGTTTTCCTTTAGTCTTTTCCCACGTCAACCACACGCCACCAAGCTATTTTATGGCACCGTTACCACTTATAATTATCTATACCACTTGTATTTCACTATCTCTTCGCCGAACTAGTGCACCTATACACCTGACAAGTGTATTGGGTGTGTTGGGGACACAAGAGACTTCTTGTATCTTGATTGCAGGGTTGCTTGAGAGGGAATACCTTTGACCACTTCCTCCCTGAGTTCGATAAACCTTGGGTGATCCACTTAAGGGAAAACTTGCTGCTGTTCTAGAAACCTCTGCACTTGGAGGCCCAACAACTGTCTACAAGAATAGAAGTGTGTAGACATCAAGCTATTTTCTTGCGCCGTTGCCGGGGAGGTAAGGTAAAAGGTACTCACATCCTCCGGTGTGAGTGCTCGAAGTTATTTCCTGTAGATTCTGCAATTTTGTCTTTTTGTTTCTTGTTTTCACTAGTTAGGCTTAATGGAAAACAACAACAAAATTAGAGAGCTTTATAGTATTTATCTTGAGTTAGGACATGAAGTGTTTGAAGAGAAAATTAAAAAACCTATGGAACTTTATTTGCATGCTAATAGCAATGTTGTTAGTATGAATTCTTTGGACATCATTGTTGTTAATGCTATGGAAATGTCTAAGCTTGGGGAAGCTGGTGTTGATGAAAATGATCTTTTTAGTCCCCCAAGCATGGAGGAGAAAATCTACTTTGATGATACTGTGCCTCCAATATTTGATGATTATAATGATGAATATGATATTTTCAGTCCACCTACTATTGAGGAGAAAATTAATTATGATTATAATATGCCTCCTATATTTGATGATTATGGTGATGAGAATAATAATGATAGCTATTTTGTTGAATTTGCTCCCACTACAATTAATAAGAATGACTATGTTTATGTGGAGAGTAATAATCATTTTATGCATGTGGCTCATGATAAGAATGTTTTATGTGATAGTTATATTGTTACTTTTATTAATGATGCTACTGAAAGTTATTATGAGAGAGGGAAACATGGTTTTATGTGTCTCAACAATATTAAGTTTCCCCTCTTTATGTTGAAAATTTTGAAGCTGCACTTGTTTTGCTTTCCTATGCTTGTTGTTTTGTGCTTTTATGACTTGTTTCTTTACAAGATTCCTATGCATAGGAAGTGGGTTAGACTTAAATGTGCTTTGAATTTGCTTTTTGATGCTCTCTTTTACTTAAATTCATATTTCTTATGTGAGCATCTTCTCAAACTATCATGTCTAACTTAAAGGCGTTAAAAAAAGTACTTATTGGGAGATAACCCAAACGTTTTAGGTGAGTCTTGGAAGTTATTGCTTTTGTAATAACCGCACCTTATCCTTTTTATTTGCCTTTTGTACCAAGAGTAACCTCTAATGAGAGAGAAGTAATGATTGGAAAAGTTGTTGTCCCGAAACAGATTTATGTGCTTCACCGTAAAAATTCGTGTAAAATCTATGTAAGTCATTTTGAGGCGTGAATTTTTGTGCTTCTGCCCCAGGTTGTTATCTAACTTTCGTTAGTTCAACACTTTTTTATTTGAACAACAGAAGGTCTTCGAAAAAAATCGTATTTACCTGCTGGTCTGTTTTGACAGATTTCTGCCATTATTTACATTTGCTTCTTGTTGGTTCCTTTTTGAGTTCTTTTAGGGAATTGAGCTTTTTGAGGGAAGTGCTACAGTGGATAGTGTTTTAATGGAAGTTTTATTGGTGTTGGAACTGAACCTAAAGACTTATTATCTTGAGTGCACTAATGTTGCTAATAAAGATTGTGTGTAGTTTTGTATGAAGGAAAAATTTCAGGTGTATGGAAGGAAGGACTAATGAGATGAAGGATGGACTAAAGCTCAAGCTTGGAGATGCCATGCGTATCACCCCAAGAAATATCCAAGAAGTACAAGCGTCAATGCTTGGGGATGCCCAAGGCATCCCCTTCTTCATCAATAAAAATCCCAGGTTTCTTCCAAACGCTTCATTTTATTGTTTCATGCACAGTTGTGTTGTTCTTGGAGCGTGTTTCGTTTTCGTTTTGGTTTTTCATTTGCTTTGTTTTCTTAGTTTGCTGAATAAATTGGTTGGACCCCCTCTTTCATACATTGGTTTTAAATAGTTTGGTTTGGATTGGAAAAGAGTAAGAAAGCTCATGCTTAAGTGGTAAAGAGAGCTTGTTTTTGACTATGGCTTATGCTTTGTCATGCCATGCTTGATATTCTTTTGGCTTTATGCTTAGTATTCTTTGCTGTAGCATGACTTTTTATAAACAATTGAGATTGCTTAATGTGCCTTGGAAGGTTCATGCGTTGTTTTAGCATATTAAAGCATAGTATTATGGTATTCTCCTTTGATGCTTTATTTGGGTTGACGTGGCACATGCTCACACCATGTTATGACTATCCCAAGTCACCATAGCCTTTATGATCCTTTAGTTTTCAACTTGTAGTATCACATTATGCTTTGATCAATGATATTTTGTCGCTCTGCATGATTATGGCCATTATTGCTCTCTTAGTTTGTCGCTCCCAGTCTTTTGCTAGCCTCCACAACTAAGTATGAGTTCCACTCATGCATCCAACTCCCTAAACCAAGTTATTCCAAAGAGTCCACCATACCTACCTACTAGCATATGGTATTCCAAGTATATTCATGCTTTTGTTTACCTTCCAAATTAAACTTGTTATGAGAAAACTAGTGATTAAAGCTCTCATGAACTTGATGGCACACTTTACTTTTCTCGCCCTTAATAAACTTGAACCATTGTGTCTTCTATGTTGTATATGCTTGCACTTATTTGTTGGGGATTAGCAGAACCATGCTGTCATGGGGAACGCTTTCAACATTGCACCGGTACTTTGTACCTAGTTGATATCATGCTCTTTTGTCTATGGATGTCGTCGGTGTGAAATGAAAGGGGAGCTTGTAAGTCCATGGAGTTATGTATATGTGTTAGAGAAACGCCTGGGCCGCTAGTCTAATCCATGCTGTTATGGTGGAAACCTGCAGCGTAACCATAATGAGCTGTCTATGAAGCATTCTTTTTATAAAAAGAGTCCTATATTGAGAAAAAAGAGAAAAAGGGAAAAAAGAGATATTATGAAAAGAGGAAAGAGAGAAAAAAGCACCATTTTCCCATGGTAAATAAGAAGATTGCTGAGATGCTCGTTGTCTGCTTGCCTTGTCATTTTGATATGGGGATTCTTCCGTATCATCGGGCAAGGGGTACCCCGTTGGCGGTTCTCTATGATACACATGTATTTACGATGAGAAGAGCTTACCAATGACTAAACTTGAGTAGCATGAGGAGCGGCCCTCGTATTCAAGGGACATGAGATTTATAACTTATACTTCTTCAAGCATGTACACCATAGTTTGTTCACTATAACCTTAATCACTTCAAGATGCTTATGATAGGGGCAATGAGAGCTGAAAGCTATAAGTACCATAATTTTTGGAAGCTCTTTATGAAACTCGAATCTCTGCTTCCTTCTATGAAGGCTTTTCTTCCACCATTATATTGAGTCTCCACCTTCTACCTTTATGCACCTACTTTGAGAGCATAGTGGCCATTCTTAGTTCTATGTGCATTGTCCCAAGACTTGTTGATTGATGCATAGCTTTGATATTGCTTGTTTTAAACTATTTGTATCTAGTCACTCTTTTGAACTTTGAAGGTGTCCTATGCATTTATGTTTGGTACTCTATTGAGGGACAAGCTGAATACTAGTATGCTATGTTTTCCTTATGTCAAACAAACAAACATCTTGCAAAGCATTGTTATTCATGAATATTTTGTTTGTGCCTTTTCATGTTGCATCATAGTTTCTTTGCTTATTGCTAGAACTTTGTCTTTCATGCTATGCTTGAAGTACTATGATCCCAGCTTTGAATGTTTTGCAAATACTTTGATTAAGTCTTTGATGGTGCATGTCACCTCAAAAATTATTCTTTCTTTTTATCACTTACCTACTCGAGGACGAGCAGGAGTTAAGCTTGGGGATGTGGATACATTGCAAATGTATCTATAATTTTTGATGTTCCATGCTTGGTTTTATCTACTTTCTTGTGTTTTGTCCACACTTTGGAGTACTTTTCATATGATTTCTTGGACTAACCTATTAACAAGTGCCATAGTGCCAGTTGCCTGTTTTCTGCTGTTTTTGGTTCCAGGAAAGTCAGAAAATCAATATTCTCGGAATTGAACCGGACAAAAGCCAAAGTTGATATTTTCCCGGAAGACTCACAGAGCCAGAAGGAGAGTCGGAGAGGGGCCACAAGGTGGGCACACCACCCCATGGCGCGGGTCCCCCCAGGCCGCGCCAGGGAATGGTGTGGGCCCCCTGGCCGCCCACCGACCTTGCCCTCTGGTCTATAAGAAGCCTCCCGAGGCATAAACCCTAGGTAGTCAAGCCTCCAGCCACGAAAAGTTCCGCAGTGCCGTCGCCACCGAAGGGGAGATTCGGGGGACAGAAAATCTCTATTCCGGCACCCTGCCGGGACGGGGAAGTGCCCCCGAAGCCATCTCTGCTCCTTAAGTGCTTTAATAGATCTCTGCTCTCCCCATGTGTGTGAAAGTGACAGCGTGCACACCATGGTGGCACTTAGGCTAGAGATTATAAATACTTGTTATGAGTTATATTTGGAGTTGGATGTCTCTATGAAATTGTGGTGTTTGTTGGAACCATCTAGTACTCAAGGTGACAGTGTGGGGTTTTCTAGATAGGAAAGGCTTATTTTGAGGTGTGTTGTTATAGCCCTACCATCGATTAGAGTGTCCAACCGGAGAGTAATTAAGAGTAGTATCATAAAGAGAAGATATTTATATGAGAGTGTTCACTAGTGAAAGTATGATCCCTAGGCCTTGTTTCTAAGCATTGATACATCGTTTGCATTTAGATCTGTTACATGTTTGCTTGCTTCCATCTTTATTTCAGTTTTCCTTTAGTCTTTTCCCACGTCAACCACACGCCACCAAGCTATTTTCTCGCACCGTTACCACTTAAAATTATCTATACCACTTGTATTTCACTATCTCTTCGCCGAACTAGTGCACCTATATACCTGACAAGTGTATTGGGTGTGTTGGGGACACAAGAGACTCTTGTATCTTGATTGCAGGGTTGCTTGAGAGGGAATACCTTTGACCACTTCCTCCGTGAGTTCGATAAACCTTGGGTGATCCACTTAAGGGAAAACTTGTTGCTGTTCTACAAACCTCTGCACTTGGACGCCCAACAACTGTCTACAAGAATAGAAGTGCGTAGAAATCAATACCCCATGGTTCGGGAACACTCCAGACATGGCCGGGACACTCCCGCACCAATGATCGACAGAGGGACCTGGATGGCCATGTGACCCCTGTGCGTTCCACGAAGATCTTTCGTCGTTTGAACCGGGACAATCGTGTCTTAGTCCCTTTGTCTCTCGATACTTGCATTGCCCGAGATCTGATCAATGACATCACCATGTCGTGTTCAATCTCGTTACTGAACAATGCTACTTGACTCGTTCCGACAAGTGATATCCCCGTGATCAAATCACACGCTGCGCAACTATTGGATATAACCTCTCCGAGTGGGCCCTTCGAGTATCTTACCATCACATGGATGGACAAATCCCGCTCTTGACATATATTGCCTCTACGGTTTCCTCCGAGTACCTGAACACACCTTTATAACCACTGTATTACCAAGTGGCGCTTGATGCTATCTAAGCACTCTCGGGAGACAGTGATTGATATAGCCTCACGGTCTAAGGAATAGTCTACGAGGATCCATTTCTAATCATCATAACTTGAACTCCGTGACATGATCGGGTCACGATGTTTAGGCTGGGTATTGGTTCACCATCTCATTCTCGGAATGAGATGACTCCATTTCCAACTGGCATAAATGCCACATGATCAGGCAACATGATCATCTGTTGACCAATGAACCAGTGACTAGAGTTTCACTGGGAACCCCTGGTTGTTTATATATCACACGTGTATTGATGTTTCCACTCAGTATAGTTATAGCATGATATAAAACTTAATCATAAACTATATGAAATATGATAATAGTCCTTACTACTATTTGTCTCTTGGGCATATTTCCAACAGTCTCCCACTTGCACTAGAGTACAAATACACTAGCTGCATTTGTTCTCAATCTTTGGCACCATATATCCGGTACCTTGAACATGCTTACTCATGGAAGAGGTTGAGTCTTGGGTCTGTACTTTAGAGTCCCAAATCCTTTGCAACTTACTAATTTCACCTTGATTGACATTAATACTTTATCATCACATGATAGCATCTGTGTGTATGCATCGTCGTTATGGCAGCAGAACGAGGCCTGATTCCAGGAGCCTACAATGACTTTAGATCAACCTCGAGGGCTTTCTCATGGGCACTGTGCCCTGGGACACATCATTCCGTGTTAAAAGCGAACTAGCCCCACCATAACATTATACGACACTTTAGATGGTACCCTTATCTATTATTATAAATGTATTCATCGAAACACTAGTGCACTCTATGCAACTTTTGATGTTTTAGTTCAACTCGTTTCCTACTTGACTCTAATCGGTATTTACAGGAATTTCCAACATATTCTCTTATAACATAACCCTTTATGTTTTAAGATATGTCATCCTTTATGGATTTGGAAAATATATCCACAGTTCTCTACTAGACACTGCGGACAAACTCAGCTCAACGTTCTATGATTCGAACTTAATCACTTTTAAACGTTCCTTATTGGATCACATATTACGTTAAGTTATCATCATAGTTTACTAAGATAGAACCTATGTCTCAACATAGTGGACGATGATCATCCTTTTCTTTCTATCAACCATTGATGTTAAACTTAATACTATTCCTAATTTGAGTCTGAAACCCCTTTTCACAATCCCTTAAGGAATACTACATAATATCATAATACACCTATTATCAACTTCTACATCTTATAAATCATTATTTATAAGTATTTGCGCTTTTATTCTTAACATACTTAAGAATTACTCCTATAAGCTCCCACTCAAAATATGTTCCTACATATTTGAATTTGAGACTTGTATTGCTCCCACTCAAAAATATGTCAATCACATATTGTTTCAGGAAGACTTTCATAGCTCCCACTCAATTTTATGCAAATTGCATATCCACTCACTAGTTTGAACAACTTCAAAATCCTTTGATCAAATATCAAACTTGGAGATTTACTATGAGACACTAGTATTGTTACTAGTTTTAAATCCTCTAGACATGAAGCACACATTAATCAAATTCATTGGAATTTGTCCAATACTTGACAAATTGTGCTTTTGTCATTCACCCCTTTTTTCACTATGGCTTTGCAGTCATTTGGGAAAATTCAAGTAACTCCTTTTACTTGTGAGATTCAGCAACGAATTGCTTTCTAATCTCAAGGGAATTTTGCTTTTAGGATTTCTCATAATTTTAGTTTACCATTATTTCCTTAGTAGTTCGTAGGTATGTAATATTCCAGGAATCATGACAAATGATTCACAAATGTCTCCATACAAGATATGGATTTCATTTTGAATCCTACTTCATGTAGTAAAAACACTAGTGGGGAAAACACAATGATCAATATCATTGATTCTTTCCTTTGTGAAGAGAATCGTTCAGGAACGTTGTCCGTTGCGCTTCTCAACACTCTGATGCAGGGATATGAATCCTCATTGTGTTTTACACTATTTTCCATATGCCCCATCATTGAGAAACATCACTAGAAGTGAGCTTTCTCAAGAATGCACCAAAATCCAAGCAGTACGAATCTTGCTTTTCCTTTGGTTTAGCTATGGATTTTGTATTCAAAGTTTCGAGTGAAAACTCTACAAGGACTTATTCGCTATTGTTTCGGTTATATCGAATAACCCCAGAACTTTCACGAATTCAAATGGTTCACTATAAATTCTAATTGAGTGCTAACTATTTCTAACTAATGGTCTCTACATCTACACTACAACGATTTATTTGGTGCCTTCTATTCACCCACTTTGATATCTAATATCACATTGTGATGCTTTGCATTTTGACGTTTCAAAACGCTTTGCATTTCACAATTACTTTTATGCCATTCTTATAAAGTCGAATTTCATTACTATTGATCAAATCATGGTAATTAGATTCCCTTTTATATTTATACCCTTTGTTGATGAAACACTTTGATCAAATCAAATAGTTTCATATTCATGTTTCCTTTGGTAAACTACTTTACACATTTAAACAATCATATAATGATAATTACCATTTTTGTTAAAACGCAATACATCGAATATGTATTTACTTTTAACAATTCATTAACCACTTTGTATTCAAGTAATACACGGTGTTCAAGTTATTTTGCCGAACTTAGGCATGATTTATATGTGATAAGAAATTGAATGACTTTCACATATTATTAGCATAACTTTGAATTTAAACAATGGTTTTCATTCTGTAATAAAAAAATCATTTAAGTTGGGTATTTTAAGGCATTTTAATATTTTACAAATGTTCATGCATTATCAATTAGTTTCAAACAACAAGGATAATTCACATATAATCAAACAAGATATGAACACAAATAGAAATCATTCATAAAAGTGGAACAACTGTTTGCTACAAACTCATATGAATAACCGTCTCACAAAATGTGAGACACACTAAAGAAGTTCACTATCTCTTGATTACAATAATTATCCTAAACACAAACTAAATGATAAATGTTGAGGGAGAGTGTCATCGTCCATCATCATCATGCTCGCCGTCAACACGCAACGTCACCTCCTCTCCAGCAATTACCTCTCATGCAGAAGGACCTGTTTTCAGCAAAACAGAACAAGTATCAAATATACTTAACACTACAAATGTGTTTGCAAGATTATAACATTTATAAAATTGTATATCAAATATATACCTTTGTCATTGATGACCTGAGTGACATCTGGTTCAACCAACACATTCCTGAGATGTGTCACGAACCGGTGGAACTCAATTGATTCCACGTCGCCCCTCGTTACGCAAGTCCTGACTTGTGCTTGGTAGCTTGGTGGCAGCAACCGCAACACAACACCATTTGCAAAAGAGCCCGTCATCCAGCTATCCAGGAAGTATGCATGCCTCATGTACACATCATGCATGCCCTCTAAGTGGTCGTCCAGTGATGAGTTCTCCTCCATCTTAATGGAGAGGAAGTCTCCCATCAGCTCATGCTCCCATATGCGTGCTTGTTCCACGAAATGTGTCCTAAGCTGTAGCATTACCAAAGGAGGGTTAACATCACCCACGAAAGGCCACAACTCATCCACCATTCCGAAACGCATGGTAACTGAAATGAAGGAGGCCATCTCATGACGGAGATAGCGGTCTTTCCGCTGCTCTAGGGTCTCTAGGTCAGTGGGCTGATCCAAATCCATCCCGTCGAGTATGTAGTCGACCACGTCATTCTCGCTAAGGAGAACGTGGAGACATACAACCCATATGGAGAAGTTTGATCCATCTAATCTAAGCTTCTCTCCTTCTAACCAATCAATCATCAACAGGAAAGGTGCCATCTACATTTATAATTGCAAAAGGAATTTAGACTAAGTTTATAATTAAATGAGTTAATAATAACTCCACTCAGAAACACCTATCCCCACAAGGGTTCATGATAACACGACCCCTATCAGCCACATCTCCCCCGATTGACATGGCCATTGATGTGGGTTCAAAGGTGGACGCTAAACGTCGGTCACATCATTCATGCGACTCGTGCTCGATCTTTTGACCATCCATGTTCCGAGGCCATGCTTCTATGGCGTGCTAGGCTCGCCAACTCAACCTTAGTGTATTCACTATGCAACATGGCTTACACCCACTATATGCGAACGTAGATATGGCTGACACCCAGGCCTGTACCCTGGATCGCCTCATACCGAAGAACTTTCTTGGTGGTGCACACTAAGGGGGAACACAATCGTTGGTAATTTTAATAGGGATCATCTTATTAGGCTACCATCGAGTATCTAATACTAGCACACAATAAGATATACAAACAATAACATTGAATGTAAATGCGATGTGATATGGTCCTTCACGTCGTGATCTCCATCCGTTGTTACTGGATTCCGGCGCCAGGGTTCCGACGCCGTAGACACCAGGGTACCGGTGTCATTCCGGCGTGGTAGTCCGTCACCTCCGTGACTATCTACTACTACGTAATAAAAGGTAACCACTTTACCTTTGCCACATACATATCACAAAGCAACGCCCCCTGCAAAACAAAGTTAGATGCCTCTACTTTATCTTTGCATGTTTTACGTGGCTGAATGGGCTTTCGCACAAGAACCATTCTTACCTACGAACTTTCAACACAATGCTACTCAAATAGTTGTCTCTACTACACCCCTTTCGGGGCCCTCCGTTGCAAATGGTATACCAACTAATGTGAGAGAGACAGACACCCCCTAAGCCACTTTATACGGTACAAGCCGTATGTCAAGCGTGAACCCGTCTCGCGAATGAACGTGTAAAGTCGGTTGGGGGCCGCTTCATCAAGCATTACTGTGGTATACACAAGTGCACGTGGGAGGGTAACAACTAAAAGATCAACGCCCACACGCTACATCTCGTGTGTTCTCCCCGTAGTAGCATTACTACGCATAGATCTAGCTCTGATTCCACTATTGGGGTTCCGCATATGAAAGCAATAAATTTTACCCTATGCCCTTGAACCCCTGAACCTGCCAGGACCTATCTATTAGTAGTACAGTAACGGGAGGGGCTTTTCACGAACTTACCCTTGAAGACCGAAAAGCGTTGTCAACGCTCAGGAGAGCGTGGTTGATGTAGACGAGCCGAAGCCGACCTCAAGGTTGTGATGTAGTCCTCGCGCTCCTTTGGCTCTAACGACTTTTGTGCCTCAAGTGTGACACCTCGCGGGGAGTTACACACGTCCGGTGCCTGACGATGACTCCCGCTTCCCTGATCCAGCAGTAGTTGCAGAAGTAGAGCTCCCAGATCTGAATCCCGCAGCGCGACGACGCTCTGCGGTGAAGATGTCTCTCGTTCGCACAGTCCAGACTTGGGACCACGGTCACGAGAGAGAGGGGGGGGGTGTGAGGGACCCCCCGGATTATCCATCCGATAAATCCATGTTATGCATATTTCCACGTTCCCATGATCAGTGAGCCGTGGACATAACCGATTGGTACCATTACAACATCCGAAACATAACGAAAATACAAGACTTACATAATTGCCATTACATCATCCTTAGCAGCAGAACAACGCCAAGCGCAGAGCTCAATCGTGCCTCAACCTACCGGCAGCTAACTGGGAAGACGGCCTAGCTCGCTGGACGTCACCTTAAACTCCTGAAAGTCTGGCTAAGTAAATAGCCAGGGACACAGCCGTGAGTACTTTGAATGTACTCGCAGAACCACCAGGATAAGTGAACAAAGGAAATGCAATTATGGCTGTGGGGAGATAGCTCTATCTGGGGTTTCCTTTTTAAAAGCCTAAGCTAACTTTGAAAATCATGGCATCTCCATATCTTTGTTGAAAAAGAGTTTTTAAAAACATGCTTCTGTTTTATAAATCCAGGCATCTCCATGTCCTTGTTGAAAAAGAGTTTTGAAAACAGTTTTGTAGAAAAAACCCTTTTTAAACATCTTCGACCCCTCGTTTCAAAACAAAGCTTTCGAACTCGGGTTCCCCCGAAACCGTCGTCCTCAGAGTACTTGTTTCCCAAACAAGCACAGTTTGGGTACTCCTAGCCAACACCTTTACAACCGTCCTTGACCGTGGACACGGCTATTCGAATAGGTTATACTCTGTAGAGTTTGCACACTTTACCCACAAGAATCAATACATCCACCGGGATACAACCACGGCCCACTACCACTGTAGATGGGGGTCCGGATAATCAAACCTAACTTTTCGCTTGTCTACACTAGCAAAGGCATGCTTTTCCTTTTGGGTTTTATCTCCCCGGCAACGCGTATGTGAATCCTTCCTTTCGTACACGCGCATACCCAAGCCGTAACTTGGCGTATACCTTAAATTTGGTGACTCCTCTTCCTTCCGTACTACCTAAATCATACCGTCCGCAGGAGACCCAATTTTTGCACCGGACTCCTGATTGCTCAGGCTCATTCTTGCTGAGGCAAGCGACAGGCTTCAGATCCTAGATCTGGGACGCCGGCCCGGGATTCCAGGGATTTCTCCCTATAAGCATGGTAGAAGTTGCCTCGGCTAATACGGACAAACTACGAGTTAAGCCCCAGCAACCTAGGGTAATGTGGTTGCGCGGTAAAATTGTTCCAGTAAAGGCGTAGAACATCCCATCACATCTTCTTGTTTCTCCTCATCACCATTTCTCTTGTTAAAACTTCCACTGGGAATGATGCCTGTTCCCAGGGTTTTACACAGTCGTTTTGAAACATTTGTAGTGGGGAAAATCCCAAAACAGTCTATTTTCTCAAACCCGGGGTTTCCAAGGAGGTAGGATGCTAACCATCATACTCCTGATCTAAAAGGTTAAAATGGTAGGTCCAAAGGGGTGGTGCCTCGAAGGACACGAAATCATAACTTGGATGAGCCAAGTTACTACCGCAGTATTTGTAAAACAAGACATGCAGGTAAAGTATGCAATTTATAAAGAGGAAGTAAAACAGGTAAATGAAAATAGGACAAGTAATAGGGTTCAGGAAGTGGTGGCTTGCCTGTGATCACCAATAAGTCCCTGGACTTCTTCCGATGACCAAGAATACCCTGTAATATAATATTAAGAAAACCCGTTCTTCTTGTCGTTAGATACTCACACTATCGTCGTCATCGGGTACACATGCAAGCAAACAATATCACAATCAATACAAAGCAACCAATCATCAAAACATACAGCAAACAAGCATGAGAAATACTACTGGACTTGGGAGATGTTTGGAGGGAGTTGGATTCAAAAGGTGGAATTTACAAGATTGCCACTGAGTGTTTTTCTATTGGAAAAATAGTTGTCAAGGCTAGGTACAAGGAGCTTTGATTAGGGATCGGTGGTCAGTAGGATACCAAAGGGCAAAATTGATATCCACAGATAGGTCTTGACAAGACAAAACCATCACAAGTGGTTTCACTTGATTATCACTTTTCTAGAATTAGTTATGCCTTTTAGAGTGGATTAAACTCTAGTTTAAGGAAATAATTCACCAGAAAGGTTCTGGAGCTCCAAAAATTATTTCCTTGGATGATTAGTTAGTTCTTGATGTAATGAACTACCTATAGTTGGAATTGAGTCAAAAGAATTACCAGAATGCCCTTAGAAAATTCCCAAAGGCAGTTCTGTATGATTCTTCTTTTATTTACCAGATTAAATATATAGGAGATATTGAGTTGGTTCTAAGGGCATGTGATAGGCATGTCCAATACCTTTCGGTAGGAATTGGATTCACCCTTTTTGGAGTTGTCAAACTCCTGGAGTGATTTAATTAGTGAAAATACCCATCACAGAGGTATTTAAATCACTAAAATTCATCCAGAGCTCAATAAATTATGAGCTGCTAGGATTTGGTAGATATTGGTTCTGGTGTGTACTGGGAGGTGGAATCAGGTCCATACCACACTTGGTTAGACCTGAGGAAATTATCTAAGACAGAAAGTTGTTAGATTTGTTATTTTTGCTAAAGGCAGAATATTGATCAACTGGGCATGGGACCTGTGTTGGTTGATAGGTATTGCAAATACCTTCCAGTAGGTCTTGGGTTCATCTCAAAAAGAGATGTCAAACTCACAGAGGAAATTAATTTAGGCTACCAGATACATGTTAGTAGATTAATTACTAGCAATTAAGGCAAATTATTTTGGTCATGGGGTTGCCTCTGCATGTTTGAGAAAACACCAGAGAACAATCAGAAAATTAGATCTAGGCCTTTGGATTGGGTTTGCCATTTTATTTAGATTTAATCCTAGCAGATTCATTTCTGGAATAAATAGATCTGCTAAAAGAAAAAGGGAAAAGGGGTGTACTGGGCTGGATCTAGGGAGCTACTGGGCCGGCTAGGGGGATTCGGCCCACGGCAGGGCAGGGCGACGCATGGGAGCTGGTGGTTCGAACCTGACCGGCGGGGCCTGGCAGTCAGCGAGAGGGGTAGGCCGAAGCGGTACCGAGCGACGGCGACCGTCGGATCAAGTCGCGATGGACGGCTCGGGGTCATCGTCTACGCGAACAGAACGTTGGCGAGGAAACCCTAAGCAGCGGCGCCGGCGGGGGCAGGGTGCTCACCAGAGGGCTCGGGGACGGTCGGGGATGGTGCAGGACGACGCGGGCGACGACGACGAGCATATCGGTGGGCGGCACGACGGCAGAGGCCCACAGGATGCAGCTCGCGTGACGGCGGCAGAGAGCAACCTCGTCGGAGCTCAACGCCGACGACGAAGGAGTGGTTCCTAGACAGAAAGGAGAGCACCATTAGATGCAGGAGAGCAAGGGGATCTCATGTACTGACCTGTAGAAGGAATAGAGCAGAGGGGGAGGTGCCTTGCTCGATTTTTGAGAGGAGGCCGAGGGCTCCTCTCCTTCTTCCTTCGGACAGCATAGGGCAGAGGAGAGGTAGGGCGTGCTGGGGGAGGCAAGTGGGAGTGAGAGGAAGCAAATGAGGGCTGGGAGCTGGCTGGGGGAGGGTTGCTAGCTTTATACCATGGGGGAGGACTAGGTAGGGTAAATTACCCTTTAGGACAAGGGGGAGGGCAATGCTGGCCAGTGATTGGTCCAGGGGGAGGTGGAGAGGGGTAGGTTGGTAATTGGGTCGTGCTGGATCAGAGAGAGAGAGAGGGTAGCATTAGTGGTAAAATGTGGGGGACAAATCTTGCAAGATATTTGTTGTCTCCATCTCTTACAAGTAGTACAAGGGCAAAAGGGTAATTTTTTGGGGTAGAGCTACAGTGGTGGTCGACCAAGGATGTGTCCTGGTGTTGAGTATAAGCACTAATCAAGGTTTGATGGATTTTGGAAGTGCTTAGAGTGGTGATTGGCTTATTTGACCATTATTGATCTAATACATGGTTGTGAAGGAAGTCCACAAACTTGTATTGGATCAGAAGATAAAAGGGTACTAGTAGATAGGTGAGGTCAAGATGGACTTGTAGGATTTAATTGGGATTTTTAGGTGGAGGCTAGGTCCACTTAATTCCACTTATTCAAAAAGGACAGAAATGATTTCTAGAAGATCATTTGATAACTTTACATTGGGTAGAGGTGGATTTTGATGTGGAAGGGTCCCAAATGGGAATACACACTTAGGGGAATTTTCCCAAGATTTATTGGGACATAAAAGTATTTAAAACAATTATTATTCCAATTCAGCCATTTAAGAAAATGGAAAAAAAGAAATAATAAAGCTTCTCAAAAATATTTATTTTTGAGATGAAAAGATAGGCTATGTGTGGTGGGACTCACATGAGTCAAAAGTTGGGGAAGTGGTTTGGTAAAAACCAGACTTTCCTTTATGGAGGGAGTTTTGGAGATTTAGACTATTTAAGAAATTAAATAGCTTTAGGGCCATAATAATTATGGATAACTACTGATAAATTTTGGAGATCAAGGTAGGTGAGTTATACAAGGTGTAGCAAGCATTTTCAACCTTGTGGAAATGGAATTACAACTTGGAAAGGAAGGAAAGCAAGGAGTTGGTGATCTAGGGTGGTGTTATTTTTATGCCAACAAAACATGCTTGCATCTTGGAGCTTGGAGCTCACCTTGGTGAAAGGGATAGATGGGTAGGTACACCATGTCATATATATTACCATGGAATAAAGAGTTTGAATTAATTGTATTTGAGGTGATCTAGATAAGATGGCAAACTTTGTTGAAATTAAAGCTGCCATGCAGAAACTGTCATGATGCCTTCTAAACCATGTGGGTTTAAGCATCACAGAGATCCATTTGGAGCAAGGGAAATAGGTTTTGATAGACATCAATGAGTAGAACACAACCATGCAGAGAGTTGGTCCATAGGAGTTGGGGGGTGTGAGCTTCTAGCAAAGTAGGCATGATGACTAGTTTTGCAGGAAATGTTATTTTCTTGTCTACAAAACCATCATGGACAAGTGGGTTGGAGGAGGATATAACAAGGGGCCAATGTGGTACTTGGTAGTCCTTAGGAGGTTTAACAAGATAGATTAAGTGCATTTCCAAAAATGCACATGGGTTGAGAAAAGGAGGCACTCAAAAAGGTGATGTTGGAACTGTTTCCAGACTTAGCCGAATTTGGCAGTTTTGAGGGATTTGACTAGAGTATGAGAGGGAAAGTTCTTGGAGGAGTTGCCAGGTATCAGAGCTTTAACCTGGGGTTTATAAGGAGGTTTAGAGTGAGTGAAGAGATCCTGGCTTGATGTTGGTCTTAAAGGACTTGGAAACATCTAGGATGGAGATCCTCAGAGTGGATCTGATTAAGGGTTTTATATAATCACCTAGTGGCTAGGGATCATAACAAGGTTTGCTTTCTTGCTTAGGAATTTATGATTGGGAAAACATCTTGATCCTAGTGATGAGCTCCTAGAGTGGCTCATACTACTTCCTAAGCAAACAACTCGAACAGCAGATCAAAGCAACTCATCAGTCAACAGATCAAGGCAACTCATCTTATACACTAATCAACTATTCCTAGGGTTCACAATCAAGCTCAGCTTGAGGTAAGGTTGGGGAATTTTGAAGAGGTTTTGAATAAGAGGAGGGTTCTTGGTATGTCTACCAAGAGTAGAATTCAAATGCTTTGAACACGAGCTTTGGGATAAAGCTAGAGATAAGATTAGTTGAGTGTTCTAGCTTGAAAACATAAGGAGTTTGTATTATATATTTCTCCATAGTTTTGTAACTGGAATCTACCAAAATAGTTTTAGGTCACATGGCATCTTGGCTCATGTTTTGAAATGCCAGAACATTTGAGAATATGTAAAATAAGCCAAGATAGTTTTTGGTAAATAGTTTTTTGTCAACTGGGGTTGAGGTAAGGAGCATCCTATGATACACTTCATAAGCACAAATGCAAACAAACAACAAGCAAGCACTACACCAAAGCACAAGAAAAAGTTTTTGTTCCCCCTGATTTTTGCATTCTGGACAACAATCAGGATTGATGAAATTGGGATGTTACAGGGGGAGGGAGAAAATATCAATTAGAGGTCCTCCCAAAAGTGAGAAGACCTTTATTGATTATTGGTCTATTTAATTTGGCCAAATACCCCCACTATATATAGGGGGAGGGGAGGTACTACCTCCCTCAAATTCCCGGGGTGGGACTAAAGGAGAGGAGTAGGGAGGGGAGGCCGCCGGCCACCTAGTGGGCCCCGCGCAGGGGGCTAGGTCCAGCCGGCCACCCCCTTGGCCCCTTCTCCATCTCTCCTTTCCCCTAATGGGCCCTCTCCCCTTCGGGAATTGGCCCATTAAGCCTTTGACCATTTAATTGATTTTTCTCTTTATTAAATAATTATGAATAATTTCACATTCATTCACATATTATTCAACCTCTATGGCTATGGAACACTTCCACCTCCACTCCAGACATCCTCTGGACTTACCGAAACCCTTCCGGTTTTCTCTCTACAAACCTTTGGCGATTCCACCGATCCCATAAACACTCTCTAAGCATCATCAAGCCCTTAAGCGTGATACCCCATAGTTCGGGAACACTCCAGACATGGTCAGGACACTCTCGCACCAATGATCGACAGAGGGACCTGGATTGCCATGTGACCCCTGTGCGTTCCATGAAGGTCTTTCGTCGTTTGAACCGGGACAGTCGTGTCTTATTCCCTTTGTCTCTCGATACTTGCATTGCCCGAGATCTGATCAATGACATCACCATGTCGTGTTCAATCTCATTACCGAACAATGCTACTTGACTCGTTCCGACAAGTGATATCCCCGTGATCAAATCACACGCTGCGCAACTATTGGATATAACCTCTCTGAGTGGGCCCTTCGAGTATCTACCGTCACATGGACGGACAAATCCCGCTCTTGACATATATTGCCTCTACGGTTTCCTCCGAGTACCTAAACACACCTTTATAACCACTGTATTACCAAGTGGCGCTTGATGCTATCTAAGCACTCTCGGGAGACAATGATTGATATAGCCTCACGGTCCAAGGAATAGTCTACGAGGATCCATTTCTAATCATCGTAACTTGAACTCCGTGACATGATCGGGTCACGATGTTTAGGCTGGGTATTGGTTCACCATCTCATTCTCGGAATGAGATGACTCCATTTCCAACTGGCATAAATGCCACATGATCAGGCAACTTGATCATCTGTTGACCAATGAACCAGTGACTAGAGTTTCACTGGGAACCCCTGGTTGTTTATATATCACACGTGTATTGATGTTTCCACTCAATACAGTTATAGCATGATATAAAACTTAATCATAAACTATATGAAATATGATAATAATCCTTACTACTATTTGCCTCTAGGGCATATTTCCAACACAAACTCCATGAGCTTACAAGCTACCCTTTTATTTCACACTGCCGGGATCCATAAACAAAAGAACATGATATCAACTGAATAATAATTGCAATGTTGAAAGCTTTCCCCATGGTATCATGGTTCTGCTATTTCACAACTTATAGAGTGCAAGCATATAAGCAACATAGATGGACACAATGGTTCAAGTTTATTAAGTGCAAGAAAATAAAATGTGCCATCAAGTTTGTGAGAGCTTTAATCACTAATTTTCACATAACAAGTTTAATTTGGAAGGTAGATAAAAGCATGAATATACTTGGAATGGTGTAACACACCATGCATAGGAATTTATAGTGGACTCTTTGGAATAACTTGGTTTTCTTGGAGGTTGGATGCATGAGTAGAACTCATACTTGGTATAGGTGGAGCCTAGCAAAAGATGGGGAGCGACCAACTAAGAGAGCAATAATGGCAATAATCATGCAAAGCGACAAAACATTATTTATTAAAGCATAAAGTGATATTACAAGTCAAAAACTAAATGATCATAGAGGCTAAGGTGACTGGTTCATAGTCTTAACATGGTGTAAGCATGTGCCAAGTCAACCCAAATAAAGCATCAAAGGAGAATACCACAATGTTATGCTTTTGTATGCTAAAACAACGCATGATTCTTTCAAGGCACATTAAGCAATCTCAATTGTTTGGAACAAGTCATGCTACAACAATAATCACTAAGCATAAGGTCAAAGCAACATCAAACATGACATGGTAGAGTCTAGGCCACAGTCAAAACAAGCTCCTTTTGTACCACTTATAAGCATGAAACTTCCTACTCGTTTCCAACACCAATCAACTTATTTGAAACAATATATGAATACAGGGGTCCAACCAATTTATTTAAGCAAACCAAACAAAATAAAAGTAAAAACAAGAAAAGACGCTCCAAGAACAACACAATCGTACATGAAACAATAAAAATGAAGTGTTTTGGAAGAAAACCTGAGATTTTATTGATGAAGAAGGGGATGCCTTGGGCATCCCCAAGCTTTGATGCTTGTACCTCTTTAATATTTCTCGGGATAACACGGGTGGAATCCCCAAGCTTGAGCTTTTGTCCATACTTCATCTCATCACATTATTCTTCCCTACACTTGAAATTTCCTTCATATAGAACTTCACACAATCTTCATTAGCAACATTAGTGTATTCAAGATAATAAGTCTTTGGGTTTAGTTTCAACACAAGTAAAACTTACATTGCTACTATAGCAATTCCTTCTAAAAGCTCAAGTGATCAAAGAGAACACAAAAAGAAAGAGATTAAGAGGCAAATGCAAATAATGGCAGAAATCTGTCAAAATAGACCAGCAGGTAAAAACGATTTTTTCGAAGACCTTATGTTGCTCAAATCGAAAAGTGCTAAACTAACGTAAGTTAGATACTAACCTGGGACATAAGCACAGAAAATTACAGATCAATCCGACATACAGGGATTTTTACGATTTTTTATAGTGAAGCACAAAAATTTGTTTCGGGACAGCAACTTTCCTAAGTCTTACTTCTCTCTCATTAGAGGTTATTCTTGGCACAAAAACCACACAAAAAGGATAAGGAGAGGTTATTACTAAGGCAATAACTTCCAAGACTCAACAAAAGAAAAACTTACTGAAAATAAAAATAATTTGGGTTATCTCCCAATAGTGCTTTTCTTTAACGCCTTTCAACTAGGCATAGGAAGCAAGATTCAAGTATTTTCGAATGAAGAAGCATTAAGATCAATACCAGACATATCTTCAACGAGACAAGGTATCTCATCCAAATAAGTTCCAGAGGATCCTCTCTCAATATTCTTGGGTTAACTATTTTCATCAAACGGGTTTTCAGGAATAATCCAATCAAAATTCTTTTCTAAGGCTCATGCATTCCTACAAGTTTAAAAGGTATTGGTATTTTAATTTCCTCTCCATTTTTGGGTTTGGTTTTGTCCAACTTTTCTAGTGTACCAATAACATCTACACATGAGCCTAGCATATTAAAACGATCAAAGACCTTTCTAGCTTCCTTAACAACATCATTGAATTCTTTAAGCAGAGTTTCTAGAATAAAATTTCTCTTTTCAGTATCCTCAATATCTTTAAGTTTAAGAAACATTACATGCATCATGGGGTTAAGGTTAACAAACCTAGCCTCCAACATCTGAACTAAAGAAGCTGCAGCAATTTCATAATTTGGAGCAAGTTCTGCTAAGGATCTACCCCAATATCCTCATGCTTGCTAACATGATTAAAGAATTCTTCAATATTATCTTTCCCAATTATAGAGCCACTACCTATTCAAAGGTCTTTCAGGGTGATCTTAGGGATCAACATGGCGGGATAAGAACGAGGTGACAACTACAGAAAGAACTATTTTTGTGTGTGTTTTTGATAAAAAAGAAACAAGCAAACAAAGTAAAAATAAACTAAACAAAACAAAAACAAAGTAAAGAGATTGGTTGTGAGAGACTCCCCTTGCAAGAATATTCTTTCTCCCTAAAAAATGATTGACGAGGAGGAAGAGATTGAAGCTGTCCTTAACTCCTCGGCAACAGCACCTGAAACGTGCTTGATGGCTCAAGATATGTAGAGCTCGTTGGGAACCCCAAGAGGAAGGTATGATGAGCACAACAGCAAGTTTCCCTCAGTTATGAAACCAAGGTTATCGAACCAGTAGAAGTAAGGAAACAACTCCAAGGTGTTGCTGGCAACTTCGAATCCTACACAACACAACCACAGAACTTTGCACCAACTTACAGTGAGGTTGTCAATCTCACTGGTTTTGCTGGAAAAAATGATTAAACGTATAGTGTAGAAGATAGTAATTGCTTGCAGAAAGTAAACAGCAAACGGTAAACAATAGATGGTATATCAATGGTAAAGGAATGGACTGGGGTCCACAGTTCACTAGAGGTGTTTCTCCTTAAGATAAATAGCATGTTGGCTGAACAAATTATAGCGGGGCAATTGACAGATTGAGAAAGCATAACAATGCATATACTAGACATCTTGACTCCTATGAGATTTGATTGGGCATTACAACATAATACATAGAATGTAATCCAACTGCATCTATGACTAATAATCCACCTTCAGGTTATCATCCAAACCCCTTCCAGTATTAAGTTGCAAGCAACAGATAATTGCATTAACTAAAGTGTGTAAAGTAAACAATACAATTGCCCCATGGACAAAGGATTGTTGTTTTCTCCCTAGTAGCAACAACACATCTACAACCTTAGAGATTTCTGTCACTTCCCTTGATTACTAGAGGCGTGAACCTACTATCGAGCATAAATTCTACCTCTTGGAGTTGCAAGCATCTACTTGGCCAAGATAGCTACTAACAACAGAGAGAATGCAAGATCACAAATAACATAGACATGATAGAATCAATAATAAATCTGACATAGTATCTCAATATCCATCGGATCCTCGCAAACACCACATAGGATTACAAATAGATGATCTTGATCATGAACGGAGCTCACAAAATCTAAACATGATAGCACAAAGGAGGAGAACCAACCATCTAGCTACTGTATGGACCCATAGTCCAAGGGTGAACTACTCACGCGTCACTCCGGAGGCTGGCATGGTGATGAAGAAGGCCTCCGGGATGATCTCTCCCCTCCGACAGGGTGCCGGGAAGAGCTTCGGAACCCCCCGGTCTAGGGATGGAGATGGCGGCGGCTATAGACTCTTTCGTGGATTTTTGATCGGGTACTTAGGATTTCTACATCGGGGTACTTTTACAGGAGAAGGGGCTTGGTCGATGGCCACCCGAGGGGCCCACACTAGGGCATGGCGCGCCCAGGGGGCCGCACCACCCTATGGTGTGGTCGCCTCGTGGCCCCACTTCGGCTGCTCTTCGGACTCTGTGTTCCTTCTGGTAAAATATTGACTTTGGCTTTTGTCCCATCCAATTCCGAGAATATTTCCTCACTAGCTTTTCTGAAACCAAAAACAATAGAAAACATGAAACTGGCACTACGACATCTTGTTAATACGTTAGTTCCAGAAAATGTATAAAAATACCTCAAAGTGTAAACAAAACATAAGAAAGTTGATATAAAACAAGCATGGAGCATCAAAAATTATAGATACGTTTACGACGTATCAAGCACAACCATATTAATTAACAAGAACACACCACACTTCAATTACTCAAATCATCATAACATTAATAAAAGGGGGTTCAAGCCATGTTACAACCCATCACGGAGATCATGATGGGGAAGGATGAAGGAGTAGCGGCTATGGAGATGGTGATGACGACGCGGTGATGGTGGTGTCGGCGTGGTGATGGCAGCGTCCTCCTTCTCCTCCTATTCTTGCTTGGATGCCTTGATGGTGTTGATGGAGATCTAGATCTTGGTGGAGTTGTAGAGGCTATGGAGGCGGCAGGGCGCCGTCATGGAGGCGGTAGACGGGATCTAGATCTTGTATATGGTGTCTTATGGCTTCCTCGGGTCATCCATCCTTTATATAGGCCTTCATGGTGCCCTAGGGTTCCCCAAATACCGTCATATGACTTAGGAAAGATTCTAGAGCTTCTCTAGGGCGAAATCCTGTCGTTTCCAACCCTTTTTATAACTATATGGGCGCAACTATACGGCCGGAATTATTGCTCCGGTTGTATAGTTGCTCGTTAAACCATTAGTACTCGTTAGTATTTGGTCGCCATTTCTTCATACGAACTCTGTTTTGGGTGTTCTTGGGCTCGTTGAGTTCGTATCGTCGAGGGATACAACCCCATGGTCTTGGATATTTATTTTGAGAAGTTGGAAAAAACACTTTTCCACCCTCTCAAATGGCTAAGTCTGGTCCCTACAGCTCCTCCATACTATGCTCTCTTTGTTACTTTTGCCTTTGTTTCATCATGAACACATACACACATGTCAAAGACAAGGAAGAGGGATAAAATTCTACCTAAACTACTAAATGTCCAAAGCTCATACTGAATTTAATGAAAACAAGTAATCATGCATATCAGGCATAACAATAGTTAGATGGAGCATGATATGATATGCAAATGATACAATTTATATTGCTAAAAAGTGTTGTATTATCACAACCATCAACTTCCCCAAGCTAGATCTTGCTCGTCCTCGAGCAAAAGGGATCGATAACTTAATGGATGTGATCTTGCTTATCATTGGAAATCAATTTACCGTATCCTTGTTTGTCCTACAAGCTCAAAGTAAGAGAGCACATAATCATACAAGGCCATATAAGCTCAATTATATTATTCCAAACCACTAGAGATTAGTCAAAAACTTCTATGCCCCATGTCAAAGTTGAATCTCGCTTGCAAGTAAACTTGTGATCCTTCTATACGCACTTTATTGTATTTTTGTATTTTTATTTGTATAAGGCAAAGCTGAACACGGTTAGTTGTCAATCATAAATAGAAATAGAGTTTTCTAATGCTGCCCACTCATGCCATCTATTAATTTCTGTCAAGTGCAAACTTCGATTGTTGAGGTCATAGAAAATATATTTCTTAGTAATGAGACCATGCCAAAAGAGTGGTATATGTTCAATTGAGACCGTGCAGGCTAGGAAGGACACTCATGACCATTACCAAGGTTTGACTTTTCGCTATAATGATTTCTCATAACGGTCCGAGGAGTACTCCTACCTTTTCTTTTAATGCAGGCCCATGAGAATACCAATACATACCCAAATATAGCATTTTTGCTACATATGTTGGGCAACTCATAGCCAAACTTCAAGAGTTTCCTCTTTTTGGATTGTCCAAAGGCCAGCGGAGTTGTTAGCATCCCATGTTGTGCAACAGTGGCGCAAGACATGCATAAAGCAATGTCTCAATTTGATTTCCAAGACTGGCATATGTAATCTCGAAACTTTGAAACATCATTTCTTGTTTGACAACTCACTTAGTAAGCATCTATTAAGACCATCATTTCCAACACTATGGGCTCGTGCTACTCCATAACCATTCACTTAAGACAATTCTGAACAGTGAAAACTAGCAAGTTTCGAAGAACTTCTTTATTATATTTTTTATTTTCAAAATGTAGAGAACATGGCAATGTATATTTAGAGGATCACAATATTTTTCCGAAGCTAGATAAAAGTTGAACAAGGTGCATCAAAGCTATGGCTTGTCGCCTATGAGGCCTAACATGAGCAAGTATATCCCTTATATAAATATGAACAAAATCTCACCTAAGCAAGTATTCAAAAACAGAGAGATACACAATAGCATGAAAACTTTTTAAGATAAAGAACTTTGCACAAGACTCTACGCATGCAAAATAACCTCCCCAAGCTAAACTTGAGAAGATCATGAAAACAAAAGAGAAAATGCAGTTATCAAAAGAGAGTATAAGGAAGTGGTTACCTCCCTAAGCTTAAGTGAAAGAAAGGGTGACACACTTTACCGTTGAGGTGCTTTTAACCTCTACTTTGATGGACAAAGAACCTTTGCTTCAATGAATGTTTCATAATCCGGTGTATGCCTTCCTTAAGAACCTGATAGGAACAAGACTAGAAAGAAGACAAAATATTTTTGTGTTTTTGAAGACACGGGTTTAGCTCACAAATGATAAAAATACAAGTCTCACTGAGTCGGTTCATCAACCTAAACACCACGCTTAAGTCAACAAAGTAATTCTAGGAGTACGCTTTTCCTAGATTATGATGAGGTGTAAGTGAGACAAAATATGAAACACGAGTGTGCAGCCCCTATGTGCTTATTTAAAAGAGGTTTGAGTTAGAAGGTTTTACCAGACACTGATTGTTGAAATGTTGAATTGAAGCAACCAAGTGGCTCATGAGAGTGTTTGCACGGTTGGCACTATCATACACGTCCTCACACAAGGTTCAAGTCCATGCAAAAATAACACAAAAAATAAAAGACAACGGTTTGATGTACGAACGAAGTTCGTTCACCCAACTAATGAAAAAAAACATGAACTACTAAAGAAAATTACAACTTAAGGAATTTCTGAGATAGAACTTTATTATTTACATACACTCGGCTTCTATAAAACATGGGAGAAGCTCCCAGGTGGTGTTTCAAGGTTTTTAGAAGAAGAAGGAAGAAGAAAGAATGAAATTGTGAGCAATGGTTACCTTCTAGTTGGCGTTTGAGGGGTTTTCCCAACTATACGGGCATAGCTATACGGCCGGAACAAAAAGGTCCCGCCGTATAATTGGTTGTGAAACTTACAGTACCTTGAACATCGAAGGGTAGATGGCGTCGATATCTATATGGCGGCAAATATACGGCCGGACCAAAAATGTCCCGCCGTATAGTTGGTTGTTAAACCTTCTATATCCTGGAAAAGAATTTTGATGAAGGCATCGATAACTATATGACCGCAACTATACGGTTGGAATTTTTATTCCCGCCGTATAGTTGGTCGTTAAACCGTATCTATATACATAAAAAAATCTGTTTCTTCGAGATTTCTTTATTATCCTGAAACTCAACAAAACACCTTGTTTTTGATAGAAAAATGACAGATTAAATTTTCGACCAATATTTAGCATGTATAATACGATATTTAAGTACAACCGAGTTTATTCAACACATAGTAACAATAAATTCTACCTTTTGAAAACTACCACAAGATTACTCTAATAGCAAGACATGCGAAGAATAAAAGTGCCAATGCAACATGAATGCAACTAGACTCAAGACACAGAACTAAGAAAGACGTCTAATGACTTCCAGGTTGCCTCCTGGGAAGCTCTCTCTTTAAAGCCATAAAGCTAGGCTAGGATGCTCCATACTTTACCCACCTGGATCCCAAGGGATATCGACTCGAGGTGAGGTTGTACATACCAACTTGGAGCATCTTGAAGTAGAGTTCGGTCAGAGTCGTACCCGCTTACGGTGCATCGACATCATGTAGATGAACAAGTTCTTTCTTTCAAGCGAGTGTTGATGCACCAAGTTTGGTGAACATGCCTCTATGTATAGCTGCAATGAGAGTATCTGAGATTGATATAATTTTTTTAAATCTTTACCTTGGTTGCCTGTGCAGGGGAACACTTCATAGTATTCTTCCTTCATAGCAGGGAGTTCAGGACCCTGCATGTTAGTATAGCAAGGTTCTATCTCTAGTTCATTATTATTAATGCTCTCCATATGAGTGTCTAGGCATAAGGCCTCCGCAGAACAATCAACAGTTTTAGCATCATAAAAATCACTACTAGAGTGAGAGGCATCACAAACAAAAGTTGTAGTGTGACTCTCTTTGTCAACCTCACCTTTTTGTTCCTCCTTTTCATCGACTAGTGTTTTAATAGCAATGATAGAATCAAAAGTAGGAGTTGAAGGTGTGAGCGGGTGATCAATCTGTTCTTCCTCCTCTTCCTTGTGCTCCTTTTCCTCTGCACTTAAATTATTTTCGTAAAATAGGAATATGAGGTATACTAAATTTAAAACTCCATCAAGTGCTTCACTTTCAACATCAATACTTCCTAGTCTAAATACCATTTCAGATGCACCTTTGAAAAGAACGTATTCTAGTACTTCCAAACTAGCATAGGATTTATCTCTATTATAATTTGCAAGAGTAGGATTGTTTGAACACTTACATTAAAAATTAAGTTGGTCATCTGTTATACAAATTGTGCAACAAGATCCATCATTAGCATGCAACCATAATGAAGGCCTTTCCAATTGGTCCATCAATTTCTTTATCAGCTCATATCTAGCAACCATGCTTGATGAACTTGAATCCTTTATCTCCTCCGATGCTTGTATTATCTCTAGAACAAAATTTATCTCGGAAGACATGATTAGTAGCAATAGTTTTTATAAATTTTTGGTTTTGTATCTTTTTATTGTTTTCAATATAAAAGAAAGCAGTAAGATAATAGCAACAAACAGAAATAAACTATGTGCGAGTAGATAACTGAACGCTTTGCTCTCCAACAACGGCGCCAATTTGATGGGCTGGTTTCCTGCACCAAAATAGGGTTATTGCAGTACATGTAGTAGCAAATATTTAAAGAGTTTGTCCCGATGGGAGCTCGGCGAACACGACCCTCGCAGCCGCGTTGTCAATGCGACCATGTTCGCACCCAAACCGTGGTTTGGAAATAGCCTATTCTATAAGTTGCTAGGATAAATGAATTTAATATATTTTGTAATAACTTCTACTAGGACCGGAAGAATACTAGAACAAAAGTAAAACTGAAAAGAGGTGAATGCAATGAAATGAAATATTAATGCTATGATTCCTCAAGTAATGTTGTGTATACCGGTGTGCATGATAAGTGCTCATGGAATAGTTGTTAACTATAACTATGGCGGTCCCTCATATATCGTTGTCTCCTATTGGAATATTAGGCAATTTCCCCATGAGATTAATTACTGAAATCAATATTATGTAAGCACTAGCAGATCTAAACACATACAGCCAAACAACCACATCTAGTAGATCTAAAAATCTAGCAAGAACTAGTGCATACAAAGAGAAGAATAACACGTATAGGTTGACCCGGAAGGTCATCACTGCAGCAACACCTTGGTTATTGTTGTTGTCGCCCACGGTGCTGATGAGGTCATTGGTTGCTGAAGAAGAACACATGAACAGAGGAGAGAAGTCGCGCCGAGACGCTCCCCAAAAACCTTATCACCCGTCTCCCGGTGCAGGATTTCACCGGACAGCGTTTCAGAGGCCTGCTCTCCCGGACATTCGTGCACGCAGTCGCCAGGATGGGGAAGTCTAGAGAGCAGCACATTAAGAGGAACACACAGCGAGAGAGACTGAGAACGAACTTGAGCCGTCTAGATTTGTCTATCTCTCGCTCTATAGCCTAGGAGGTGAGCTGACCAAGTCACCACACGGTGGAAGACAAGGACACGCGCCAAACATGCACACGAATGTTGACACGTACCCAATAGCTAGTGCACTAAGAAAAAAATTAGTCTTCCACAAAACGAGTTTCTAACTCGAACTCGATTCATAAAATGCGATGCGCGTGCGAGCGAGGCGGGCGGCGGAGGAGGAGGAGTGCGCGTGGACTCCTTCTCTTCTCACTCACTTAGTGGGAGTGAAATAGCTCACCTTATAAGCTGGTCCAACTCTCTCCCAACTAGGACTAAACTTTGTCTCCCACAGAGCTCCCAAGCTGCCATAGTTGATGGACCTTGAGATTTCATGATTCATTAGTCTAGATGGGCTGTCTTCATGGGCCACAACTCATATAAATCTAACAATCCCCCATCAGATCTCAAAGGCACATTATATGGCACATTAGTTCCAATCAGTGTTTAATATACCTGTAGTTCAGTGGAGACTGTTAAGTTGAATTTCCACCTAGACAAAGAGATAAGCTTACTACAACTGAACAATGGACTATGCCTTGAATTTCCAGTCTTGCGCAACAAGTTTCACTCAATGCCATTACCGGTACTTGGATGCCATAGGCTACCCCTCGGGTGGAGCTTATAAGTCACAATCCTCGGCCTTTCATGAGCTTCCTAGAGATTCACCCAAATCTCATACACTGTGACCAACAGTGTAGCTCATATAGGTGTGTTCTTTTAAGATCGCTCTATAGGAAAACGTCTTTGCTCCCAAGGAGACAGTTAGAACACATTAAGATATAATCAACCTTCCTTATAGTATACTATGAGAGAATTACATCTGCAGTGGAGTGGGAGTGTAAAAGTTTCTCTCAGCTTAGTTGTTTCAGTTTGTTTTCCCAGGTCCTAATTCACGGGATCTCCGATCACATAGGTTTGGTTACCCACTTGACAACTCATGTGGGTCTCAAACCCATCTCCCTCGATGCATTTCTATCAAATTTCTTGATAGTCCTGTCGTAAAAGGATCTGCCAGATTCTTAGTTGTTTGGACATAATCCAATGGTATAACTCCAGAGTTTCTCAGCTTTCTGACTGACTTTAGTCTTCTCTTGACATGTCTTGAACTCTTCATATTGTCCTTAGAACTGTTCACTTTGACAATCGTAGTTTGGTTGTCACAGTTCATAAGGATTGCCGGTATTTGTTTTTCAATCATAGGCAAACCTATTAAGAGTTCACGAAGCCATTCTTCTTTGACAGTCGTAGTATCTAATGTTGTGAGTTCTGGTTCCATAGTTGACCTCGTTAAGATGGTCCGCTTGCAAGACTTCCATGAAACAACACCACCACCAAGAGTGAATATATATCCACTTGTGGCCTTTATCTCATTAGCATCTGATATACAATTTGAATCACTATACCCTTCAAGTACTCTTGGATACCCGATATAATGAATTCCATAGCTCAATGTTCCCTTTAGATAGCGCATTACCCTCTCAAGAGCATGCCAATGATCATCTCCGGGTTAGCCACAAACCGACAAAGTTTGCTCACAGCAAACGAGATGTCAGGCCTCGTAGCGCAAGCTAAATACATAAGCGAGCCAATAATCTGAGAGTATCTCAGTTGATCTCTAGTTGCCTTTTGATTCTTTCGAAGCAAAACACTAGGATCATAAGGTGTGGGAGAGGATTTGCAATCATCATATCCAAATCTACTCAATACCTTCTCCACATAATGTGATTGCACAAGTGTAATCCCATTATTCTCATCTCTCAGTAGCTTGATGTTTAAGATAACATCAGCTTCTCCAAGATCCTTCATCTCAAAACATTGAGACAAGAAGGTTTTGACCTCATTAATCACTCTGAGACTTGTCCCAAAAATTAGTATGTCATCTACATACAGACATAGGACAACTCCCTCACCCCCACCATGGCGATAATATACACATTTTTCGGCTTCATTTACAACAAAGCCCACAAATGTCAAAGTTCTTTCAAACTTCTCATGCCATTGCTTGGGAGCTTGTTTGAGGCCATACAAAGATTTATTCAATTTACACACCTTTCTCTCTTGACCTTCTAGTACAAAACCATCAGGCTGTTCCATGTAAATTTCCTTATCCAACTCTCCATTTAGGAAAGCCGTCTTAACGTCCATTTGATGAACGAGAAGACCATGTGAGGCAGCCAGTGATAGTAGTACTTGAATTGTGGTCAATCTAGCCACAGGTGAGTAAGTATCAAAGAAATATTCACCTTCCTTTTGGGTATAGCCTTTATCCACAAGCCGAGCTTTGTACTTTTCAATAGTACCATCAGCCCTAAGCTTCTTTTTAAATACCCATTTACATCCTACAGGTTTACACCCATACGGACATTCAGATATCTCCCACATTCCATTAGCCAAGATGGAATCCATCTCGCTTTGAACCGCTTTCTTCTAGTAGTCTGCATCCGGAGATCCAAAAGCTTCTGAAATGGTAGTGGGAGTGTCATCCACTAGGTACACAATGAAATCATTACCAGAAGATCTTGCGATCCTCTGTCTCTTACTCCTTGTGGGAGCTTCATTGTCATCCTCATCCGAATATGAACTCTCATTATCTATTTGTTCATCAGTCTCCACGGGAGTTTCAGGTTCAGAAACTGGATCATATTCCTTATTAGATATGCTAGGCATATCTCTCATAGGAAATATATCCTCAAATAATGTAGCATCTCTTGATTCAAAAATGATACCGACACTCATGTCCTCCATTTCCGATTTCACCACAAGAAATCTGTAAGCAATGCTGTGAGAAGCATAGCCAAGAAAGACACAATCCACAGTTTTCGGTCCAAGCTTACGCTTCTTGTTGATTGGCACGCTGACCTTTGCCAAACAACCCCAAGTTTGTAAGTAAGAGAGTGTCAACCTTTTCTTTTCCCATTCTTCAAATGGAGTAATCTCTTTATTCTTAGTTGGAACATGGTTTAGGACATGACACGAAGTCAATATAGCCTCCCCCACCATTCCTTGGATAAACCGGCCGTGTCTAACATGGCGTTAACCAAATCTGTTAGAGTCCGATTTTTCCTCTTAGCAATCCCATTGGATTGAGGGAAATTGGGAGGCATCCTCTCATGTATAATACCATGTTCCAAACAGAATAAATTGAACTCATTAGAAAAGTACTCTCCACCATGATCGGACTGAATCCTTTTGATCTTTCTCTCAAGTTGATTTTCAACTTCTGCTTTATAGATTTTAAAGAAATCTAAAGCCTCGTCTTTAGTTTTCAAGAGATATATATAACAATACCTAGTAGAATCATCAATAAAAGTCATAAAATATTTCTTTCCACTAATTATCAACACACCATTCATCTCACATAGATCTGAATGTATAAGCTCAAGAGGTGTCAAGTTTCTTTCCTCTACAGGCTTATGAGGCTTGCGAGGCTTCTTTGCTTGCACACAAGCATGGCATTTAGAGCCTTTGACAATAGTAAATTTTGGAATTAAACTCATACCAGCAAGCCGCGACATACAACCGAAATTAATATGAAAAAGTCGTGAATGCCAAACATTAGTTTCATTACTAGTAGTGCAAACATGGTTCACTACATCATCACAGAAGTCTACCAATGACAAACGGAACATGCCTCCGCATTCATAGCCTTTTCCAACAAAGGTTCCATACTTAGATAGTACAACTTTATTGGACTCAAATACCAACTTAAACCCATCTTTCATAAGATGAGAACCACTAACGAGATTCTTCTTGATAGAAGGGACATGCTGCACGTTCTTCAATTGCACAATCTTGCTCGAAGTAAACTTCAGATCTACCATGCCAGCACCAAGAACAGTAGCATGTAACTCATTCTCCATCACGACTGAGGAATCTCGAGCCTAATAAGAGGTGAACATGGAAATGTCAGCACACACATGAACATTGGCACCCGTATCAACCCACCATTCTGTGGGTTGAAATACTGAAAGAACAGTAGGTAATAAATTACCGTACCTAGAACATAAAGTTCCTGCATCAGTATTGCCAATGACCATGTTGATAGATTTAGAACTCTGTCCAGCCGGACCCTTCTTGCCTTTCTTCTGTGGGCAACGATGAGCCCAATGGCCAATCTCACCACACACCCAGCAAGGTTCTTTCTTTTCCTTGTTCTTCCCCTTCTTCTTCTTGAAGTTGGTAGTCTGGCAGACTTTGTTATTTCCTTTGGACTTGTGGGCATTTTTCTGCACCATATTGGTAGCAGAGTGTCCCTCGATTCCACTGGTGTGTTCGTATTTTGCCCTCGCCTTCTCTTCAACATCCAGAGAACCAATAAGGTAGTCAACAGAGAGCTCATGCCTCTGATGTTTCAGAGAAGTGGCAAAGTTCCTCCATGAAGGGGGAAGCTTAGTGACAATGCATCCAATGACAAACTTGTCCGGAAGCACACACTTGAGGAGTTCGAGTTCCTTTGCCATGATCTGTAGCTCATGAGCCTGTTCTACTATAGATCGGTTTTCAACCATCTTGTAGTCATTGAACTGCTCCATAGCATACAGTTCACCACCGGCATCGGCAGCACCAAACTTACCATCCAACGCATCCCACAGTTCCTTGGCATCACGGATATGCAAATATGTATCAACCAATTTGTCTCCAAGCACACTGAGTACAGAGCCCACAAAAAGTACAGTGGCCTCCCTGAACACTCTCTCTTCCTCAAGAGTAAGCGGACCTCTGGAAGTGCCATCCGCAACTTTTTCTATGCCCATAGCAGTGAGCCACAAGAGGGGTTTCCCTTGCTATCTCTTAAAATTAGCGCCCATAAAAGGGCTTGGTTTCAGCGAAGCAGCAAAGGCAGATGACGAAAATTTCCTTAATAAATAAGGTTTTTGGATTGTTGGAATATTAGGCAATTTCCCCATGAGATTAATTACCGATCAACATTATGTAAGCACTAGCAGATCTAAACACATGCAGCCAAACAACCACATCTAGTAGATCTGAAAATCTAGCAAGAACTAGTGCATACAAAGAGAAGAATAACACGTACAGGTTGACCGGGAAGGTCGTCACCGCAAACAGCACCTTGGTCATTGTTGTTGTCGCCCATGGTGCTGATGAGGTCGTTGGTTGCTGAAGAAGAACACATGAACAGAGGAGAGCAGTCACGCCGAGACGCTCCCCAAAAACCTTATCGCCCATCTCTCGGTGTAGGATCTCAACGGACGGGGTTTCGGAGGCCTGCTCTCCCGAACAGCCGTGCACGCAGCCGCCGGAATGGGGAATTCTAGAGAGCGGTGCAGCAAGAGGAACACACAACGAGAGAGACTGAGAACGAACTTGAACCATCTAGATCTGTCTATCTCTCGCTCTATAGCCTGGGAGGTGAGCCGACCGAGTCGCCACGCGGTGGAAGACAAGGACATGCGTCAAACATGCACACAAATGTTGACACATACCCAACAGCTGGTGCACCATGCAAAAAATTTAGTCTTCCACAAAACGAGTTTCTAACTCGAACTCGATTCACAAAACGCGACGCGCGTGTGGGCGAGGCGGGCGGCGGAGGAGGAGGAGTGCGAGTGGACTCCTTCTCTTCTCACTCACTTAGTGGGAGTGAAACAACTCACCTTATAAGCTGGTCCAACTCTCTCCCACCTAGCAATGTGGGACTAAACTTTGTCTCCCACAGAGCTCCCAAGCTGCCATAGTTGATGGGCCTTACGATTTCAGGATTTATTAGTCTAGATGGGCTGCCTTCATGGGCCACAACTCATATAATCTAACATCTCCCACCGTTGGTAAGTGGCAACTAGACAACTCAATTGTCCTCACCCTCTTTGGACATGGGTCATCTCGTAAGAGAATGGTGTATTAAGGTAACAAGACCAATCAAGGTAAACCAGAGCAAAGACATTAAGTTCTATGGACAACTGTACTCCTAAGCAAGTGTGCTAGTCACAAGATATCCCATCTGTCACTTTGGGGTCAAGCAATTCGCAACACTATACCTATCTATATCATGAGTGATCTTGAGGAATTAAATTTTAATGGGCGGTGCATCCTAAGCTCTATTGCCTCCGCAAATCACTTATAGCAAATAGCCTATTAGTTCTACCCATGGACTTGTCAGGCCCATGAAAGAGTAGAGACTAATGATAAGTTTTGTGACACTCCGTGAATCCCTAGTAAATTTCTCAACTATGGATTGGACGTCTCCAATCACTAGAACAATATCATAAATAGAACAATGTAAAGAGAAAGCATAAACATATTAATTAACAAGAACAAACCACACTTCAGTTACTCAAATCATCATAACATTAATAAAAGGGGGTTCAAACCATGTTACAACCCATCATGGAGATCATGATGGGGAAGGGTGAAGGAGTAGCGGCGATGGAGATGGTGATGACAGCGCGGTGATGATGGCGTCGTCGTGGTGATGGCGGCGTCCTACTTCTCCTCCTCTTTTTGCTTGGATGGCTTGATGGTGTTGATGGAAATCTAGATCTTGGTGGAGCTGTAGAGGCTATGGAGGCGGCTCGGCGGTAGGGTGCCACCGTGGAGGCTGTAGATGGGATCTAGATCTTGTATATGGTGTCTTGTGGCTTTCTCGGGTCCTCCCTCCTTTATATACTCCTTTATATAGGCCTTGGGGGTGCCCTAGGGTTCCCCCAATACCGTCATATGACTTAGGAAAGGTTCTGGAGCTTTTCTAGGGCAAAATCCCATTGTTTCCGACCCTTTTTACAACTATACGGACGCAACTATACAGCCGGAATTATTGGTCCGGTCGTATAGTTGCTCGTTAAACTGTTAGTACTCTTTAGTATTTTGGTCGTCATTTCTTTATATGAACTCTGTTTAGGGTATTATTGGGCTCGTTGAGTTCATATCGCCGAGGGCTACAACCCCATGGTCTTGGATATTTATTTTGAGAAGTTGCAAATTTCATTTTTCCAACCTCTCAAATGGCTAAGTCTAGTCCCTATAGCTCCTTCATACTATGCTCTCTTTATTCCTTTTGCCTTTGTTTTATTCATAATCATCATCAACACCTACACACATGTCAAAGACAAGGAAGAGGGATAAAATTCTACCTAAACTACTAAATATCCAAAGCTCATAATTGAATTTAATAAAAATAAGTAATCATGCATATCAGGCATAATAATAGTTAGATGGAGCATTATATGATAGGCAAATGACACAATTTATATTGCTAAAAAGTGTTGTATTATCACAACCATTAGACTGACAGGGGGAGCCCAACTTGACGGGCGTTAGCTTGATATTTTGTATTCAGACTTTAAGTTAAATTCGTGCCAAAAAGACCCTCTGAGTACTTGGCACGCCAACAGTGGGCAACGTGGCCGATTACACGCAACTTGGGTACCTCTTTGCCTTGGCGTCTCAATTTTCGGGCCGCAAAATTATTTCCTCCAGCACGATAGATATGGCATGTGGGTCCATGTTATCAGCGAGACAAAAAAATCCCGATCTGAATTGTCGCTTTCCTGGTGTGCCAGATAGGTCTAGGGTTTAAAATAGACCGGGATTCAAAAGTTTAGTGTGCTGATTTCAGGATTGGGAGTTTGAGGTTTGATTTAGCTTTTGTCTACGAAATGAGGAGGGTTTGTTTTGGACTTCTCTCAAATAGAAAGCTGCGACGTATTTTGTTTTGTTTTGTGAAACAGCTGCAACATATATATAAGGTGATGTGAGTGGGAGACAAGATTTTGTTTAAAGAACTCGGTGGGAGACAAAGCCAAAACTGAAGAGAAAAATAGGTACGGAATCAGGTGCCACCCGCACGGCCGCTGGGCTGCTCGACATGCCAGACCTGGCTAGAGCACTGCACCCATTTCAAACCGTCAAACATACAGTAGCAAGAAAGAATCTGCCCTTTCAATTCTGGCGGAAATATCATGGGGCATCGAACCTAATCATCAGCCACTGATCGACCTGCATGCCGGAAGCTGGAATAAGTTCACGGAAGAAGAATATCGCCGCGGCCGACTTGCGTTCCTGGTTCACGCGGGACGCACACCTTAGGCTTTGTTTGCTTCTCTCGTATTTACTAGTGTGTTTGCGGAAAATGAAGAGAATTATTCCAATTCCCGTAAAATTTCCGTAGTTCTTTACTATTCTGGGTTTAGCCGGGATAATCCTAGTATATCTCTATAATTTTTTTATATTTTTGTCTAGATTGAAAACCCTCCTACATGGTAGAGTATTTTCGAAAAAAACTATTTACGGGATTGACGAGTATTGGATAAACACCAAATTTTCGTATATTCCTAAAACTCTAGTGGATAAAATACGGGAGAAGTAAAGCGAGGCCTCGAACTAGCTGTGCGTGGGAGCAGAGACGATCGCCGGTATAAAGTGGGACGCAGGCTCATACCGTTTTGAGCAGACCAACCAAACACGAATCACTCGACTCCACCTGTCCTGCAATCATCTCAGCCCGTGTGCTGCTTCTCGTGAGTACAAGCTTCTTTCAACTCGATCGAGCACCTGGTGTTTGTTGGGATAATAATATCTCAACTCAACCTAGGCGCCAATTTTCAGTATACCCAACGATTCATCGTTAATTTCCCTTTTTTTGGGTAGTGATTAACCATGGGCGGGCGGCCACGACATGAACGGTGGCGTGAAGGGGTTCGTGTCGAACCTCGTCGGCGGCGGCGGGAAAGGCCACGGCTACGGGTACGGCCAGCAGGGTAGTGGCGGCTACGGCCGCAGCAGCGGACAGTGCTACGAGCAGGGATACGGCGGCCACGGACAGCAGCAGCAGCAGCACGGATACGGCGGACACGGACAGCAGCAGGGACACGGCGCCTACGAGCACGGGTACGGCGGCGGGCATGTGCAGCAGCAGCACGGGTACGGCGGCCACGGCCACGAGCAGCACGGATACGGCGGCGGCCATGAGCAGCACGGCTACGGCGGCCACGTCCAGGCACAACGGTAATCATCCTGAGGCACCATGCACGCACGATCTTCGGGTTATCGGGTAGGTGGTAACCAAACTAATTAATGGCGTTCGTGCGTGCGTGCGTGCAGGGGGTCACATGGGATCGTACAACACCGTCCACGGCGGCGGGCACGGCGGGAAGTACACGGCCGGCAAGCACGGCAGCAAGTGGAAGTGAATTAAACAGTGGATACCCATCGTCGTTTGCGTGCTCTACGCGGCCATGCCTGATTGCCTGGTCACACTCGCCTATATCTCTATGTCATATATATAGTCGGTAAACCAAGCTTTGATGCATGATGTATCACCTATGTATGCTACCTAAGTAAAATAAAGAGCTACGCCTACGCGTGGTGTGTGATAGTATATGAGAAACCTCTTCCAGCATGCCCCGCTTCCTAACTCTACAGAATTTGTGTTAGTTCGATTCTCTCTCTTCCACACTACCGTAACTAGTTTTAAAACTTCAAACTTCCACAGATTTTGAACCAAAAATCTAATTTGTGAAACGTTTAAATGTTTGAGTTCCTAGTGAAGGAAGCTTAAATTAAAGACCAATACTGAATTATATTTTGATTTTCCTAAATAACTTTTGAAACTTGGTATAACTTTGAACAAGTTTTACCAACCAAATGAATTTTTTCTTTGAAACAATTTGTTTCACTCTGCTTCAAATGTGGTTCATCAGAGTCGGAAAATAATTGGGAATCGTCTTAGAGTTCAAACCCTAAAATATCATCCTCATAAAAATAAGATAAACATCACCCAATTTTGAGTTCAAATCCTAAGTGAAACACATAATGGTTGAATTAAAACCATAGTAAGTTAGTAACCACAATTTGGAGACAACTATTTTGCATCTAGTTTAGTCGAGTTTTATTGTGCATCAACATGTTTGAATGTGTTTCATAATTAAAAATATCGAATTTTGTCGAAACAATACCTATTTTGGGGCTTTTTCAAATCCAACAGTAAACCAATTGGATGTATAATATGGCTCTTTCAAATCCAATGGTAGAAATTAAATCCATGAACTAATGGATGGGAGAGAGTACTACTTGTATGGCAGAATGTGGGGGAAAAGTGAGAGTACTAGAACTAGATGTCAGGTGGCATGACATGAAGAAATGCCATGAAGAAGGGATGCACCAATCATGACATAAAGAAGGCCGCTCTAGTGATATATATGTTGTTTTGCTTGGTGTTGCGAGGAGAAGAGTTATAGTGCTACAGGCACTTTGAGTGCAAACATATGCACAAAAGCATTGCTAAAATCCGCGAAAAACATGGAGTTTGTTCATTGTAATCTTAGTTTTTTCCTGATTTTTTTGCGTTTCTCTATTTCGTAATTAATGAAAATAAATGGAGTTTGTTCATACACTGTGGAGGACACAATACGTCCATTTAGTGATATCAGTGATATGCAAAATAAAGGTCTCACATACAACAAACAAATGGAGGCTGCTTTACGTTTAAAATTATAAAATCATATTCGCCAAGTTTCAAAAAAAAATCTAAAGAATGACTAGTCAATGATGTATTTTACAATCCTGGAAATATTAATGTAAATTTACTTATATTGAAAAAATTGTCGTAATCTGACAAATTTTATGGTTTTGAAATATGCACTATTCACTTTACTAAGATCCACTTTTTTGTCATTTTGTGAAGCCTAGAATATAAAGTATTTCACACCAAGATTTGCATTTTGTACTATACATCACAGACCACATCAGGTTTTTTTTTAAAGTTTTTTTACTTTGAAAAGTGATATTTGAATGTTTGAAAATAAAGAGCTCTTTGTAGCTCCGCCTCCATCTGCAGTTTTCGAGGTCTTGTGACATACCTCAGTTACATCAAGAAGCCGATAGTATTTTGATCCAGTGAGTAGAGGACTCTCCATATCGTGGAATGTTATCTAGCCATATTCAACCTAAAAATTTGACAGTTGTATTGGCAATGGTGGGGTTGGTTTTGTTTCAGTGAGTAGTTCTCAATAATGTTCATCCTATCGTTTTTCTCGCGAGTAATTCTTTCGTGCTCTTGCTCTTTCTTTTGGACGAACCAGTGAGGATAAAGAGGTGGTGCATAGTGCGTTGGACAGTCTTACGTTCTCAGTTAAATAAGGGGTCGCGCCCTGCAAATATGCAATGTCTCGCATGGAGGTGGTGAAAGGATGTCACGAGAAAGGCCGCCAGCCGCTTGAGAAATAAGGAAGACCTACAAAAATCGGCTGAAGAAATGGTGGTAAAAAGAGGGAAGGGGATAGGGATGGCACCCGCCGGGTTCGGGTCAGGGTCCAGGCCCCCATACCCGCACCCGTCCCGTTTCCCCGCACCCGCCACCTGCCCCAATTACATTGTCGGGTATAGATCCCTACCAGACCCGCCACCCGATGGGTATACAAGACCCGACGGGTACCCACGACCCGCGAAAAAACGATAGCAAGTATCCCAAAACTCCTAGCCACCGGCGGCAAACGAGCGCCCTGGCCACCTCCTTTTGCTCCCCTAGTGCTCCAGGCGGAATAATTCTCGCCGAGGCGAAAGCCTAGTCATGCACCACGTCTGTGTCTGTCTCCTCTCCCGGTAGGGGCAACATCAGTGTGATCTCGGCGTCACTTCCCTCTTCCCCCTCGACAGGAGTGCCTTCCATGGCGTGCTACGGGCCAGCGACTGTGCAAGGGAGAGCCGGCGACGCAGGAGCGAGGCTTGCCGGCGGCGGAGCAGTGGATGGAGCGAGATGCGGGAGCAGTGGAGGGCCGACGACTGTGCAAGGGATAGCCGACGGCGCGGGGAGGGAGGCTTGCCGGTGGCAAAGCGGTGGAGGGAGCGAGATGCAGGAGGGGAAGTGCCGGAGCGAGATGCAGGAGGAGGGCGCCAGAGCGAGATGCGAGAGGGGGCGCGATGTAGAGTCGTCGTGGTGGCTCGGGGTCGGGAGGGGGAAAACTGGGGATGGATGAGTGGAGGGAGTGGCCGAGTGGGGGTTTAGAGTTTCCTCTTTGCACACCTACAAGTGGGGCCCTCATGTCATGCCGGGTATGCGGGTCTGGGTCTGGCACCTCCATACCCGCACCCGCCAGACCCGATGGGTGTGAGATTTTACCAATAATCAGACCCATGGGTATATTTCTTTACCAGACCCTCTCCATTTAGAACGGCGCCCCATCGGGTTATCGGGTATCGGGTACCCATTGTCATCACCTAGAAGGGGATAAGTCCAGAGAAGAAGGAAGAAAATGAACATATAGTGATATGAGTGGGAGACAATATTTTGTTTTAAAAACAATGAGTGGAAGATAAAGTAATACTGTAAAAGAAAAGAAAAGAAGAAAGTACGGAATCAGGTGCAACGCGCACGCACTTGCTCGATGTGCCATATCTGAATTCGCAAAAAAGAAAAAGAACCGTTGTAAAAAATAGCAAAAAGGAATCTGGCCTTTCAACAATCCTGGCGAAGATGGCACAGGCATCGAACCTAATCATCAGGCACTAGCCTGCCCGCACCTGGAAGGTGACGGCACGAGAATATCGCAAGAGGGGCGGTGCGCGTGTGCAGATGAACAGATTCCCTTGCCGACGTGTACGGTACACGTCGCAGGAGGAGGCGGGCGCGCCGGTATAAAATGGGACGCGGGCTCGGCCGATTTGAGCAGCACGGAGCAGGCCAAACACGAATAATCACTCGAGTAGCTAGCTAGTGATTCACCATGGGTGGCGGCCACGACATGAACGGCGGCGTGAAGGGGTTCGTGTCCAACCTCGTGGGCGGCGGCGGGAAAGGCCACGGATACGGGTACGGCCAGCAGAGCCACGGCGGCTACGGCGGCGGCAGCTACGGGCACGGCGGCTACGAGCAGGGGTATGGCGGCCATGGCCAGCAGCACGGCGGGTACGGCGGCGGGCATGTGCAGCAGCACGGGCACGGCGCCTACGAGCACGGCTACGGCGGCGGACACGTGCAGCAGCACGGCCACGGCGGCGGCCACGAGCAGCACGGGTACGGTGGCCACGGATACGGCGGCCATGAGCAGCACGGGTACGGCGGCAGCCACGTGCAGCAAGGGTACGGCCATGCTGCCGGCGGCGCCTACCCTCCGCACGGCGGCTACCAGGCGCACGGCTACGCGCCGGCGGCGTACCCCTCGCACGGCGGGCACCACGGTAACTAATCATCACGATCTATCTACTTGGACACGTGAGCCGAGCTGTATATATATATATATGTGGTAATAAATAAGTGGCCTTCGTTCATGCAGGCGGTCACGCGGGATCGTACCACACCGGGCACGGCAGCGGCCATGGCTACGGCCACGGCGGGAAGTACAAGGCAGGCAAGCACGGCAGGAAGTGGAAGTGAATTAGATAGCGAGTACCCACGTCGTCGTTCGCGTGCTCTACGTACGTATAGTATATGTACGTGTGCGCTCCCCCGTATGCCCGGTTAAACTTGCCTGTATCTCCAGCACGTTACACATAAGCCGAAATTATAGTCGATTAACCAGGCTTCCTATATCACGTATGTATACTAAGTTAAATAAAGAGCTACGCGCGCGTGGTGTGTGATATATATGTAGCTTTGCTACGAGTAAATGATCTGTGTGGAGGTGGTGCCGTGAGGAGAAGATCGAGTTCTAGTGCTACGAGCACCTTGGTGCGCTACCGTGCTACAGTTGCACCGTACCATTCCTGAAAGCTGTAAAGAATTAGAGAGAAAATCGAATGAGTTGGCAATAGACGCGTTATCAAACTAGCTCATAAAATTCAGAATCCAATCTCGATATACACACGTAGAGAAGAAACAAAGGCCAAATCCAGCACCGAATAGTGTCAAGAAAGGCAAAAGTTCAAACACACTACTCATAGCTGGACTTGTCATTTTTCGTTTTCTCCATATATGTACATCGCAATTTGGTTTTCAACTTTCGTGAGAGTGTAGATACACACGTCTTGTCTCCTAACCAAAAAGTTATGCGCAAGTTCAGCTTTTTAGGAACGATATTCCGCGATATGGTAGCACGGTAGCACCAAAAGTGCTTGTAGACTTGTAGAACTGCAACCTTCATGGGTTTGTACAAAAAACTGCATGACTTCTGTATACCAATAAGATGTAAGGTATGTCTAAAAGAACTAAGCTCCCTAGCTTTGAGCCTCTATGGATGGTTGGGATGTCACTTTCATAAGGCCTACCTGCTGATGGTTAGCTCTTATACAAGTCATGGTTATTTCTAGTGTTAAAAATTGAATTTGACAGCTTCTTTCACTTCGGATATGGCTAATCAGTCGACTTTACAATATATAATTTTTTAAGCTTACTTAGTTTAAAATCTTCCCAGATCCAATTTTCGTAGCCTCGCAACAAGTGAATAATTGGACCACTGGTATTTTTTGGTTAAAAATTCCTGCCAAGGAAATATTTTAATTGTTAAAGACGGACATATTGACTATATTTGAATTAGGAATAGTATTTTTATTGGTCAGATATGGTTTTGGCTAAATTTCATCGTATTGATAGTTTACTTTGTAGATACCACTCGGACAATTCGTTTTTTGTTTAAATTGGAATTCTAAACGAAAACAGATTGTATTTTTCTATCACGTACATTTTCAGGTCTTTGGGACCCATATATTGGTGTGTTACCAGTTTGCTGCTAATGGAACCGTGACTCTGTGATTGCTTGGGCCATGTCAAGCTGGATGGGGCCCACCTGAAACGTTGCTGGTCGAATTGGGACTCCATGTTGCTCAGTCTATGTACTCTAAAGGGGCGGACCCATTTGTGTGTTGCTTCTTTGCTACTCGTGAAAATGTGGTCATGTGGTTGTTTCGCCTATCCGCCATAGGTTTGGCTTATCTGGTAGCATCTTATTGTTTCCCTTGCGGGCGCGCATGTCTGAGTGACTTCTATGTCAGTGGCATTGTGATTGGTCGCTTGTGGCCTTATGTGCTCTATATAGAAGGGAGACGCAGGCCGCGGGGTTGGTACATTGCTGTTTTGACCGTCGGAGCCATCTTTTCCCTGTTATGGTGGCTCGCTCTGGCCGGTTCATTAGTTCGCGGGCCGCGATCGCTGTTTTCATAGTTGGTGTGGGGTATGCGGCGACACACATGTATATTGTGATCAAGGCCAGACCATGACAAGAAAACAAGAATTAAACAAGCAACCCTGACAAAAAATTTAACTGCCAACGATAGAGGACGGCAAAGCGCGCTGGGTCCCTCTAGTATATATCTAGCGTGCTCGGCCTTGCGTGTACCAGGCAATCTTATCTGGGTCTAGATTACACCTAAGTCAAAAACAATTTATATCTAAGTCTACGGTAAATGCAGGGGCAGATTTACCGTCCGAACACCCTGGGTCTGTGCACTACAGGAACAAGACAAGGTGCCAACGTCCAGGGTATACGCCGGTAGAAATTTGTCGGGATCACCGCACACACGACAAGCACTCTTCTTCTTATCAGTCTTCCTTTTAAAGTTGATAGACTGTGATGTCTTATTCTTCCCATCAAACTTTTTTTCCATCAGAATTGTTCTTGTTTTTGAACTTGTGGAACTAGACGTTTTTTTTCTGTACCAAGTTGGCACTAGAACCTCTGTCAAGACCTCGAGCACGTGTGTCTATTGCTCTCGCCTTCTCTTCCACAACAAGACTCCCAATGAAATCCGTGACGGAAAAATCTTACCTCTCATGTTTAAGAGAAGTAGCAAAATTCCTCGATAAGAAGGGGAGTTTGGCAATTATGCCTCCAGCAATAAACTTGTTCGGTAACACACAAGTAAAGTGCTCGAGTTTCTTGGCAAGTGACTATATCTCGTGAGCCTACTCAACCACGGAGCGGTCAACAACCATCTTATAATCATAGAATTATTTCATGACATACAGTTCACTACCAGCATCAGAGACTCCAAATTTTTCTCGAGCGCATCTCACATGTTCTTGCCATTACTGAATGACATGTATGAATCGACAATATTGTTGCCAAGAACGCTGACCAGAGCAGCCTTGAAAAGTGTATCGGTTTTTTAATAGGCCTCTTCCTGAGCAGCATCGAGCTCTCCCTCAGGTTTGCCTAGGATGACATTATAGCAGCTCATCGTACGTCATCTCTTGTAATTTACCCCCTCAAAGACAGGTGGTTCCATGGACGCAACAAAACCACTGGGTTAAATTGCCTACAAAACGGTGTAGGACCATAAGGTTTTTAGATTGTTAAAAATATGAGCAATTTAACACAATATTTAATCCAAATAAATAGTAGAGAAAACATGACTAGAAATATAAGAATAGAAACAGTCATGTAATCTATGGGATAAATGGTAACTAGCAATTCCAAACACATTGCTACGAATAACATAATAAGTATGATCTGAACATAGATAAAGGTAACGTACAGTCCAACAGAAGGACCAGTGTTGATGTTGTGGTTGGTATTGGAGTTGTCGTTGGCCATGTCGTCGAAGCGGTGGACGACGTCAGGGAAGAAGTCATCGTTCGGGAAGTAGTCGTCCGCGTCCATGACGAAGCCAGTAGTCACACGGAGCGCTTCCCAAAAACCTTCGCCCTTCTTCCGTATAGGACTCGAAGTAGCGGGGTTTCGAAGGTCTACTGTCCCAACTCACGGTGCACGTCACAAGACAGGATGGGGTAAACTTGGTCGCTTAGAGCTCTGGAACGAGACAGTAGGTGAGTGTTGGTTTTTCTGAGAGGAGGTGCGACCTCTCTCTCTTTCTCTCTTATAGGCACATGTCGAGGAGGTAAACAGGCAACGCAGGATACGATAAGAGAGACGGGAGGCAAAGCAAAAGCCTCCATTGAATTCGGATTAATAAGCCAGTCACCCCCCACTAAATTCATATTAAAAATCCACTAGCGTAGACTGTACATCTTCCATTCATGTGTGGCGAAATAAAATTTAGCTCGGTGAGATTTCTGCAACCTGCAACCCGTGGCACGTGCGTGTCGCATCGTGACGAGGAGGCAAGGCGAGGCGTGGCATGGCGTGGCGAGGAGGAGGAGCGTGTGTATGTATGTATTCTCTTCTCAAGCTCGTACAAGTGGTGGAATAGCTCACTTTATAAGCTGGTCTAACTTCCACTCAACTAGCAATGTGGAACTAAACTTTTGTCCCACCACTTGCCTTGCAAGAATGGGTCAAGTGGGCCTCTAGATGGCATATGATAAATGGCTGAGCCTATTTTTAGGCAAAATTCCAATAATCCCTCACCAGATTCCAGAGGCACACAATTTTTTCCTATGGTTTCAAAGCACTGTTTTATATACCGGAACTACAGTGGAGACTGTTAAGTTGAACTTCCACCTAGAATTCATGCTACACTAAACTGTAACTTGTACAATGGACTATGCCTTAAACTGCAAGTTTGCTGCGAATCTAGTTTCACATAAAGCCTTGACCAATACTAGACAACCGCAGAACTTTCCCGCATGTGAAGCTTATGCGTCATACTCCATGGTCATTCATGAGTTTATTGGAGAGAATCCAACTCTCATAGACTGCGACGTTAATAGTCGTACTCATATAGGTGTGTTCTTCAAAACATGTTCTGCAGGACAACATCTCTGCTTAAAAAATAAGCCACTTAGAACACATTGAGATAAAATCGGCCTGCCATGCATAATATAAGAGTATTGCATATTCATAGATTGGTATTATACAAAAGTAAGGATACTCTTCTCTCAGTTGACCAACAACTTATCTCCCAATTCTACTTCACGGATCTCCGATAACATAGATTGGATTACCACTGTGGGAAAATTTAAATAATAGGTCTCATATCCATCTTTCTCGATGCATTGTCTATCACATTACATGATAGACCCTTTGTGAAGGAATCTGCCAAGTTTTTAGATGTTTGGATATAGTCCAACGCAACAATTCTAGAATTTCTCATTTTTCTAACAGATTTCAGTCTCTTCTTCACATGTCTTGATGACTTCATGTTAATCTTAGAACTATTTACTTTGAAAATCACAGTTTGATTATCACAGTTTATAAGAATTGCGGGTATTGGTTTTTCAACCACATATAAATTCATCAAGAGTTCATGAGGCCACTCTGCTTTAACAGTGGTTGTGTCTAATGCTGTGAGTTCTGCTTCCATAGCTGACCTCGTTAATAAGGTTTGCTTGCAAGACTTTGAAGAAACAACGCCACCACCAAGTATAAATATATATCCACTCATGGCCTTTATCTCGTCAACATAAGATATTCAATTTAAATCACTGTAACCCTCTAGTACCTTGATACCCGGTATAGTGAATGCCTTAGCTCGCAGTGCCTTTTAGATAGCGCATAACTCTCTTAAAAGCATGTGATCATCTCCCGGATTTGAAATAAATCGACTGAGTTTCTTACAGCAAAAGCGATGTCAGGCCTCGTGGCGTTAGCTAATTACATAAGCAAGCCAATAATTTAAGAGTATCTCAGTTCATCTCTAGCATTTTCTCGATTCTTTTGAAATAACACGTTAGGATCATACGGTATAGGAAAAGACTTGCGGCCGCTATACCCGAAATGACTCAAGACCTTTTCCACTCAATGAGACTGAAGCAACATAATTCCACCATCATCGTATCTCAATAATCTGATGTTGAGGATAAGAAAATATCATTTTATAAAAGTGGAATTTTTAAAGAGAATGAATTTTGTTCTTGTACACGTGTGTGTAAGAGCTATCATGTCCATCCACAAAACCTTCTAGATCCGTGCACATTGTGCCACCACCCATTTTTTTGAATTAGCTTCCGAATTTTCGTGCCAATGCTCCGGCCTTTACGGCACTCTACTCTAGCCTTTACGGCGCGTGGCACGCGTGGAGGCACTAGCCTTTATCTCCTACTAGTTCCTAGCACTACGTGTGACACGGGTACCTCCGTCGTGGCAGCTACAGAAAGCTACAAACCTCGGGTACCTCCGTTCTGGCACTGGCGTAAGCATGCATTACTTGCCGTACGTGCACTATGACGCGGCCGGACGCTAGCCGGGATTAGAGCATCACTAGTAGAGCTCCTAAATCCTTAAAATTTAAGGGTTGAGAATTGCCACTTTTTAGCACTTGGAGCTGTAAAATACAGGGGGCATAGACTAGAACCCTTAAAACAGAGGGTTGAGGGCAGAGACTAGAAACCAATACAACAAATGTCCATCATCTCGACGTCGTTGTCTTGAAGCAACTCCTCAATGTCCGAATCGTCCGACGAAGACCAACCGGAATAATCAGAGAATGACATGGAGTCGTCGGTGCTCACATCCATGTACACAATACAACAAATGAGCCTATTTTTTGCACAAAAAATCTACAATAAAATTCTTTGCCTATTTCATCACAAAGTAAACCAAATACACTCAACAATTCATCATAAAAAAGGAAAAAAAATACCTTGAGGCGGGGGAAGGCTGAGGCGGGGGAGGCCGACACGCGGGAGGCTGACGAGGCAGTTGGGGAGGCCGACGCGGGGAGGCAAGGGTAGCGGGGAGGCGAGAGGAGGATGGGGTGGGGGCGGGAGAGGGCGAGGCGAGGCCGAAGAGGAGGCGTCGACGGCTAGGGAGGTTGACGAGGCGGTTGGGGATGCGGAGGCCGGGGCGGGAGGCGGGAGGAGGCCGGGCGGGGGGGGGGGGGGGGGGGGGGGGGGGGGGAGGCGGCAGAGAGGCCGGGAGGTGGCTCGGCGGGGAGCGGGAAGGCGGGGACGGCGGCGGGTGGAGGCCGGCGGCGCGGGCGGAGCGAGCGGGAGGAGAGGCGGGGCTGATTTTCCGAGGCGCGCTCGGGAGGAAGAGGATAAGGGTTGGGCACGGGTTGGCTCGCCCAACCCTCACTTCTACAGAATGGGAGCCGGGTCGAGGGCTCAGCTCTCAATTTTTTTTGAGGGTTTGAGGGTCTAGGGGTTCTAGTCTACGGGAATTTTTGGTCCAAAACTGTAAAAAAAGGTTGGATAGGGGTTTATGGGCTCTACTAGTGATGCTCTTATGGGCTCTAACCCGGTTTGCCTCAGCGAGCTGCTCTCTGGTGCCACAAACTCGTACGACATCGCTGTCGACTACTCCTGCGCGCCCGTGCTCCCGGGCGTCTACGGTGGGCCGTACTCACGGCGTTGCTGCTACTGTCGACGACGACATGTGCGCGGGGGCGGCATAGCAGATTTCGGCGCTACCTTCCGCGGCCATGGCGGCCGTGCCTGCCCCTACCGCCGGGAAGAACATGGCGGGCCTCAACAAGCTTCTCAACATGTCTGACTGCCTGCCGTACGTGCAGCCGGATGCGGCGTGCTGCCCGAAGCTGGCCGAGATATCCTCGGCACGAGCACCCCAGGCCGACTTAGACCACGTCATCGCGGCCAACACGGGGCTCCATGGTGGCCGGCGACAAGCACGCCGCGCGCGTCATGGTGTCGCGGTGCCGCGGGTGCATCCTCTGCACGAGGAGCTCCACGGGCATGCTCGGCGAGGTCGCCGTGCTCCCGTACACCCTCTCGAAGGCGACGCCTATTCGTGCCTCTAGCAGGGCGAGCAACGGGCACGGCGCACTGGGCGACATTGGCGTCCACGCGAGCTCTGTCTCGGCACCCACCGGCCTGTCCTGGCGTCCACCTTCCTAGGCGAGCTCCACCTCGACCTCTGTCCCGGCATCCACACGAGTGCGTCAGCGTCCACCAGCATGGGCGAGCGACATCGGCGACCTGGGCGACATCGGCGACCGCGTCCGGTGTTGGGCGCACGGTCGCTCCACCTCGAGTTCTGTCCCAACATCCACGCGAGCGCGTCAGCGTCTAACGACCGCGCCTCCACCGGCCTGGGCGAGCGACATCGGTGACCTGGGTGAGCGACGGGAGCAGCGCACGAGCAGTATTAGGGACCTGGGTGAGCGACGACGAGCGCTGGGCGGCACGGAGTGACTCACAAAAAATACTAATTCAGCGGTCAGAATTAACGCATGAGATACGCCAAAAAAGCTTGTTGTTAATTGCAGGCAAAATTGCCAATTCTAGAAAGGAAAATGATATAGTTAACCGGGGGATCGCGCGTCTTGCATCCCCCGGTTCATGGCGCTGACGCGTGTCCGGCCTCGCGTAAGACACGAGGTAGGGTCCACCACCACTATCTTATCCTCACACACGACGGAGTCTTCCTTTCTTTCGCTCGTTCCTAAACCAAAATTCATGGTGTCTCGACCAAATCCACGTCGGGCCGCGCTGCTTCTCGCCTTGCTTGCTTCCCCAGCTCCTCCCTCGGGGTGCCGCCCTGCTCCTCCCTCGGCGCGCCACCCGTTAAGATGCCTGAAATCCCTCGCTGCCCTTCGAACGCCCGTCAATCTGCCGTGCGCGTGTTGCTGCAAGGTGGCAGATGCTACACGCGGCAACGGCGGAGGCTGCTACACGACGGGGCAGCGGCTACTACACGCGGTGGCGGCTGCTGCACAGGCAATGGCGTCCGCTACTACACGCGGCTACGGAGGCTGCTACACGATGGGCGGCGGCTGCTACACGCGGCGACGTGTCGACGCCGGCGCGGCCATGGCGGCTAATACACGCGGTGGCGGCTGCTGCACAGGCAGTGGCGTCCGCTGCTACACGCGGCTACGGAGGCTGCTACATGATGGGTGGCGGCTGCTACACGCGGCGATGAGTCGACGCCGGCGCGGCCATGGCGGCTGCTACACGCGGTGGCGTCCGCTGCTACAGGACAGGGCGGCGACTGCTACACGCGGCTACGGCGGCTGCTACATGTTTTGATGTTGGAGCGGCCATGGCGGTTGCTACATGCGGTGGCATCCGCTGCTACACGATGGGGCGGCGGCTGCTACACACGGCGACTGGTCGATGCCGGCATGGCCATGGCGGCTGCTACATGGGCGTGGACGCGCTGCTACACTGGCGAGGCGCCTCTGCTACATGGGCGTGGACGAGCTGCTACATCGGCGAGGTACCGCTCCTAAAAGGGACACCCCCGCGCTGGCGTTGCTACATCAGCGAGGCGTTCTGCTACATGGGCAAGGTCGTGTAGCACGGCGAGACGCCTCTGCTACATGGGCGAGGCACCCCTGCTACAAGGGGCACCGCCGCACTGGCTTTGCTACATGTGGACACCAATGTTGCTACATCAGCTAGGCGACGCTGCTACAACAGGGGCAAAGGTGTTGCTGCGAGGCCACCGCCTCCGACCACCAGCGCTGCAGCGCGTGACCACGATGGCTTATTCTCCGGCGACGACGTCCCCGCCATGGGAGGCGAGCAGGTTGCTGCCAAGGGGAGGGAGGCGGTGCTGCCATAAAAAGGTGGATGTACTACGAGCAACGTGCTTCCTGGGGGCGTGGATGTCGCCTGAGCTGGACGCCGCCGCTTGCCGGAGCTAAAAGCGCTCGCCGGCGATGGATGTCAGTCAGGGCAGAGCTGCCCCTAGCGACGGTTCAGGGACCGATGCAAACCGAGCGAGGGCGTGGGTCATTACCTGCCTTTTTTACTAGCTGTGGGGTTTGATTTTTTTCTTTTTTCCGGTGCACGCGAGCGGTTGGTCCACGTGTCGGGCGGGGGAGGCGGGGGATCGGAAGTCCCGATCCCCCGGGGGACGCGTAGCACGACCCTTCTAGAAAGGAAAAGTTAATAATTTAGGGCTTGTTTGATTTATAGGATAGGAAAAGTATAGGAATAGGAAAAGCATAGGATTGAAATGTCATGCCAACTTGAATCCTATGGAAAAAGGAATCATGTTTGATGTAGCAAAGGAATTTTTTTATGAGGTCTGATCTAATGTTTTTTTTCTATAGAAATTGCACTACAAGATTTTTATAGGATTAATTCCTATAGAATGTGTTCCTATGAATCAAACAATTACATAGGAAAAATTCCTATAGGATTCAAATCCTACACAATTTCTATGCAATTCCTATCAATCAAACAAGGCCTCAGCTGGTGCTTCTCTCCAAGCTCCTTTGGAGCGCCCGACAGCTGCTCAAATTCCATGTTGTGCCGCTGCATCGATGGCCTCTTGTTCTGCAATCCCTTCTATAAAAGGACCAAATGGCTCTAGTGTTTGACACAGCTAATCCACCCATTTCCCTTCCAGCCTTGAAAATCTTGTGCGCAAAATACACTGAGCCAGAACATGTCGTTCTCAGTTCCTTCCAGCGTTGACCCAGAGCACATCTCGTGCTTAACAGAGATCTCCGATGGTATAGTGTCCCAGGACCGAACAGTTCCAGACAGTCCGTCGGTCAGTTTGCTTGCATATACTAGTATGAACCAGGTATCCAGGCTACAGTCACATTGCTTTTCCGGATATCCCGGCTCGTGCGGCTACAATCATGTTACTTTCCCGGCTCGTGCGGCTACGGGACTGGCTCTCTGCGGTGTTTTCCGGGTTTCCCTCTCATTTATCATATTCGGAAAATAGAGATAAAAGCAATATCGGACAATATATTGTTCCAGATCTCAATACAAGGGATAGCATCTAAACGGCTGGATAGATCCCGTATCCATGTGTACAAGTACAATTGTATTTTCCTTTTTTAAAAAGTATTATTTTTGAAAAAGTGGTGAACATCTATCAATCTATCAAAAAATCATGAGAAAGTTTTAGGAAAATCATGAATCAAAATTTTAAAAAATAATGAACCAATTTTAAAAAAATATAAACCATTTTCAAAAACCATGAACCAAATTCAAAAAAAACATGAAGCAATATCATAAAAATCATAACCAACTTCCAAATCATGAACAATTTTTTTGAAAACATAATTTTTTCAAACAAGAAAAAGAAAAGAAAAAAGAAAAGCGAAAGAAGGAAATAGAAAAACGAAAAAAAAAACACAGCACCAGTGACATAGGATGATTGCTGAGTTGGAGGAGAGAGAAATAAAAAAGAGACGTCTACCTTCTCTTGGCTAAGAGATCATCTCTTAGCAACAATATGACTAATTTTTTTTAAATAATACACTTTTTTAATTAATTCCACAAATATTACGCTAAATGGGGAAATAATGAATCTATCGCGGTCTCGCTTTTTCAAAAAGCGACGAGCCCTCGTCGTCTTTTCAACCGTCGATAAGAGTGCAGAGCGGGGCCCGCCCGATCGGGCTGTCGGAGCAAAGCGAGGCATCTTCTTTTGAAAAAGCGACAACCGGTGTCTTGATTTGAAACGACGACGCGCGAGTGCAGACGGGGCCCACCCGGCCGACTTCGTTTGTTGAAAAAGCGACAGGGAGCGTTGTCCGTTGAAAAAGCAACGCTGCCTTTATATGGCACGCGCGAGCGCAGCCAGACCCGCCAGACTCCTTCTTCCTCTGCCTTAGCCCTGCGTTAGCTGCTGCTAGTTCTTCTCCCATGGAGTTGCACCGATTTGCTGCTAAGTTCTACTCCGTTTTCCACTAAAGTTGCTGCTGAAACATATTAGAAAGCTAGTAGAGTCCCGATCTACTTGTGAGATAGGCTGCTGAAGTGATTTGAGGCGTTTTCGTGGAGGGTTTTGGTGGAGGTCTTGAGGAGCAATGACTGTGGTGGAGTCTGGGGCGGGGGCTTGAGGCAGCTTGATACGTCCAAAACGTATCTACTTTCCCGAACACTTTTCCTATTGTTTCTCCTCTAAACATGTGTGATTTGGATGCAACTAACACTGACTGACGCTATTTTCAGCAGAATTTCCTTGGTGTTTAGTTTTTGTGCAGAAAATCAACTATCAGGAAAAATCCCGAAAAATATACCAAAAATCCTGTTTCACCAGAAGACTCCCGGAGCCAAAATATGAGACGGAGGGGGGCTGGGCCTAGGCCACACCACCTGGTCGCGTGGGCTAGGCCTGGCCGCGCAAGGGGGAGGTCTGGCCGCCCCAGACACCCCCTCGGTCTCCCTCTTCGCCTATAAGATGCCTTCTGATCTAAAGACTTAGGGGGGGTCGACGTTTTTCCAGAAGGAGTTCCGCTCCGCCGCCACCACCAGATTCCACAATTCGAAACTAGAAACTCCGTTCTAGCACCCTGCCGGGACGGGGAATTGGAGGAGATCATCGCCATCATCATCACCATCGCTTCTCCAGCGACCATCCATGATTCCCCCATCTATGAGTGAGTAATCCCCCGCTGTAGGCTATGGGGATGGTAGGGATTGGATGAGATTGTTCATGTAATGACATCAGATTGTTAGGGCATGGTGCCTAGTATCTACTATTAGTGCTTTTTGACTTTGTTGCGACTTGTTATGCTTAATGCTTGTCACTAGGGCCCGAGTGCCATGATTTCAGATCTTAACATGTTATTGATTCATTATGATAGTATTGTTTTTGGTCTTACCTGCAAGTTGTATACACAAGTTGTTGTCTGGAACCAATGGCCCCGAAGTGACAGAAATCGGGATAACTGGAGGGAATGACTTTGATGTGAGGATCACATGTGTTCACGAAGTGTTAATGCTTTCCTTTGATGCTTTATTAAAAGGAGCACTTTAATTGCCAGTAGTTCCCTTAAGGCCCCGCTGCAAACGGACTGGCAGGACAAAAGATGTTGTGCAAGTTCTCATTGCGAGCACGTATGACTATATATGGGACACATGCCTAGGGTTATCTAGTACTTGGATGCTTTATCTTATTTATCTGCAATTGTCCTATGTTCTGATTGCTTTGTGAATTGTCTTGTCCATGCAACGCCCGTGTTGGGTCCACAGCATAGAAAACAAAAAAATTCCTACGATGAGAACTATACGCCAAGATCTATCTACTAGGTACAGAGCAACGGGTGGACATACATCCATCGAGAACTTACCCTCGAAGACAACAAGTTTTGTTAACGAGTAGGAACTCGTGGTTGATGTAGTCGTACACTTGCCGATCTCAAGATCAAGTGGAAGTCCGAGCGCCACAACTCAGCAGCGCATCCGTACTCGCACACACGTTCAAGCCACCGAACAACCTCCACCTCCTCGCTCCAGCGATGCAGCGGAAGCAGCAACTCCTTCCAGACGAAATGCCACCGGGAACATCTATCTCGCTAATCCGAGACCATGGGAGAATAATTCTAGAGGGGGAGAGAGATCCTTGACAAGGAGGTGTGTGGAAGAAGGAGGAAGAGGGTGGCCTTTTATAGGAGGAGGGGGGTGCCCCTCCTTCATGGCCGGCGCATGGGGGGTGACTCCTCACCTCCCCCATTCATGTGGTGGTAACCCCTCCACATTAAAATGCCTCTTCACATTCCCCTTTAAAGTCCCTACTTTAAATGCATTAAAATTCTCCAAGTTTAATGCTCTCTCATTTAATAAAACTCTTTTATTAAATTTATTCAGAATTTTGTTAATTACTTTAATTAACAAACATTCACATATAGCCCCTTGCAATATTTCAATATCACATGCAGAACCACTTTCTGCAATTTCACCCGAAACAATTTCCGGTTTCTATCGAAACAATTCCTACGCTTTGTAATTCTTTCGTCTGAAACATATGTTCTCCAAAATGGTGTCTGGTAACTCTTAAGTGTGTCACCCTATGGTTCGCGAATAATGCAGACATGATTGAGACTCCTCTCAGATCAATAATTAGAAGCGGGACCTCGAGATCCATACTGACTCCTGCATATTCAACAATGAATTCTGTGATCGTGAGAACCTTTAACGCTTGTAACTAAATCCCTTTGTCTCGCGATATATTACATGTCCGAGATTCGCTCATCGGTATCTCCATACCTAGTTTGATCTCGTTGCCGACATGCACTCTTTTCTCGTTTCCGTGATATAACCTTCTAGTGATCACATCACTTGCTTGCAAGCTATCTTAATGTGATATCACCGAGAGGGCCGAGAGTATATGTATCCATCATCGGGATTAACAAATTCCACTCTTGATCCATGAGTCTCAACATAACACCTTCGTAGCACTGAACCCATCTTTATAGTCACCATGTTACGGTGTGACGTTTGATGTTATCAAGATACTCTTCCGGTGTTAGGAATTAACATGATCTCATGGTCTAAGGATAAAGATTACTTCGTATGATGTTATAGCAATATAAACATAATGACTTTGATCGTAATTCTATACATCAGATGAATGTTCATCACATCATTCCACCAATGTTGTGACCTTGTTATTAACAACATCCAATGTCCATGATCAGGAAACCTTGATCATCTTGTTAATCAACAAGCTAGTCTATAAGAGAGGCATAACTAGGAACCCTTTTTTTATTAAACACACATGTATTGACGTTTCCGATCAATACAATTATAGCATGCAAAATAAATATTTATCATAAACATGGAATAAGATAATAACCACTTTATTATTGCCTCTCGTGCATATTCCCTTCAGTCTCCCACTTGCACTAGAGTCAATAATCTAGTTTGAAAAACTTTGCGTATTGAACACATATGGCTTTCTAGTGTTGCATATACGCGATTTCTAGTGGTTAACATAATCTCTAGATCTGACAGTTTCAGGTCCGTGTGTATTTGCATGTCATTGCGTCTCTACGCATCACTCATTCTCATATGAGATGGCATTGTATAAATTTGGTCCTTTGGTGAGACCTTTAGTTCGTTCCGGTTAAAATATGTTGATATTATTGTCACACAATATATCTTCATAGTATTAGCCCACTTTGAACCACACCTAGTTTGATAACAAACTACTTAACACAAATGCCCTCCTTTGCTGCTACAATAGTAGTTATATACTTAGCCTTTTGTTGTAGTATCCATCACAATGTCACAACTTTGGAACTCATCCAAATCCATCATGGAACATCCTTTCCATTACATTGTGCCACCCATAGTATAAACTGAGATAAATTTAATTTGTATCTTGTGACAAAAACTAGTATCAATGTAACACTTTACAATAAACTACCTTTAACTATCTGTCACTTATATATGATATATTCTTAGTTCTTCCAAAGCTCATAAGAATATCTTTACTATTGTCCAATGATCATCTTATGAATCATCCTGGTATGTGCTCATAACACTTAGAGCATAGAAAATTTTGGATATATACATATCACGGTATAATCGATCAAAATCTTCATGTGATTTTACTCACCAAGTGTTGAAACACTTGAATCTTGATACAATCCTTTCCATGCAGCAAGAACCTTTCTTGTTGTTTCCATATTGAACCCTTTCAATATCTCATATATGTATGTCTGGCACAACCATATTAGCGCCTCAATCTATCCATATAGATTTTGATGCCTAATATTCCGGTTTTGCCCAAGTCTTTCATTGAAATCTTATTTTAATAAAATTCTTAACTTGTGTCAATACAAGATACATCATTTCCAATCAACAATATGTCCTCTACATAATGTATTAGAAATATGTCTCAGCGCTCCCACTTAATTTCTTGCAGATGCAAGCATCTTCATCATCTCTGATGAATTTAAACTCTTTTAACAGTTTCATCATGGTGAAGATTCCAACTCTGCTATGCTTACTTCAACTATTGAAGTTTGCATGCCCTTTTAGCACCCTTTGAATTAACAAAACCCTTCGGACCATGTCATGTACACGTCCTAGGTAACCATTCTATTAGAAGAACCTTGTTTTGTTTATTCAACTACCATATACCAAATTATATGTAGTGGTTGCTACATTAATCCGTCAAGACTAAATATCGCTATGAAAGATCAAATCTTGTCATAGTCAACACCTTGAACATTGCCGTAAACTTCTTTCTAACATGTCGACTATTTCATAGATGTTAAACATCCATGTCTATTTCTTTATAGATCCAAACACAACGGATGGGCTTCATGCCTTTCCGGAGGGTCTTCCAAGTTTAGAAACTTGATTTCTCGTGTATGGATACTATCACGGATTCTATGACTTCTAGTCATTTTATGGAGTCAGGGCCCATCATCGCTTCTTTGCATGTAATCGGTTCATCATTGTCAAAACAATAACGACTTGCTTATCAAATCACACTATTTGATTCTTACTGACCCACACGGTTCAATATGAACTCTAATCTCTGAGATCACAACCTTTGTAATCACGGGAGCCATGAGCATTGTGGCTGCCACCGGGACACTTTCCGGCGCTGCGCTACTTAGCACATATAGCTAAGGTTCAACAACCTTATCAAAGTTCTCTTGTCCTCCCACTTAACTTTTCACGAAAAATTCCTTCTCAAGAAACTTGACATTCCAAGTCACAAACTCTTTTGTCCTCGGTGTTATGGAGAAATTCCCAACAAATTCTTTGGGATAACCTACAAAGACGTGCTTATACGACTTTGGTTGTAAACATTTTACTTATGCATAGAATAGCAAAATTTGAGAAAATACAATTCAGGTTTTATCCCAAACCATAACTCATATGGTGTAATTTCAACGGATCACGATGGTGCTCTTTTCAGTGTAAAAGCGGTAGTCTCTAAAGCTTCAATCCTTAAAACATAATGGCAGTTTTATAAATGATACCTTTGATCTTACCATGTCAAACATGGTTTGATTTCATCTCTCGAATATGCCATACTCCTATGGTTTATCGGGAAACACAAATCATGGAACAATTCCTCAAATCTTAAGTGTTTTGCTAAACATGTAACTCAAATATCTTCCTTTATGATCGAATCATAAACTCTTTATTTTCTTGTTACAATGATTTTCCACTTCATCTTGAAAGTCTTTGAACAATTTTCAAATGTTTCATACTTCTTCCTTATTAAGTAAATATACAGATATATTCACTCAAATTTTCGGAGAAAGCATATGAAGCAAAAATATCCATCGCATATGGCTACACATAATGGACTATGCACATAAGCATGCACAATTTCCAATAAGCTAGTCATCCGTTCCTCTCTGCCCTATGGACGGAGTTTCAATTATCTCGAGGAAAGTCTCACATGCGTCAATTGATCAAAATCAAAGACTCCAAAAATCCATCAACATGGAGTTTCTTCATGTTTTCTTTCCAATATAATTTAAAACAGCGATGTCACTTCATAAGTGATCTTTTAATCATTTGTCTTGCGACATTTTAGCAATAATGTTTATGGATGTGATTTCTCCCACTAGACTTGTAAAAGTTCATCCATCCTTTATGGAATACGGTAATTATTTGAACAACCATTGTTCTCATAATACCGGAACAAAATAACAATTATTAAACAAATCTTGAAGGCTAGGTTTGATGACAACGAAAAACAAAATAACACTTTATTTGTTTTCGATGAACATCATCACTTATTCTCTTGCTAGTTACTTAGGCCACTATAGTTCATGAATTGCGTTGTCCTGTATGACACTTCATACCAACCAATTCGGTATCCAATACAGGTATCCAATACCTCAGAACCACATTGTTTAACAAGCAAGGAATACAACCATAACATGTATATCTTCTATATACTTAAGTTGGACATCTCCAGCCTTTTCTTTTCTGCCAAATATTTTATAGATTCTCTTTCAACAATTCCTTTTCTTTTAAAAGAATCTATCAACATCAATAGTGGTGTCATTCACATGACACATAGTACAAAGCGTATATAGTCAAACACTAATACCTTTGGACTTGCACTTTAAAGTGGATCACCATCATCCAATGTTTGGCATTCTTTTAAAAATCCATTCTTTAGTAATCTATTAGTGTAGTAAACATTTTACTTACATCTTCTATTCATCCTTATCATGACAACTTTCATGATCAAGCTACTATAGCCTATAAGGAAGAATGACGAGTATAATTTTAGTTCCCGAAACCTTTTTGGGAGATTCGGATGCCTAGCATCTCCATCCTTCACAAATTGTCATACACTATGAGAACATGTATTTTGCTAAATTACACTCTATCATAATGCAACCAAAAACTTTGTTTCAGATATCACAATATCTTTCACACATGATGGTTTCTGAAACAATTATTTCAGCTCCTAGATAACCTCGATATTAAAACAACTTTTGAATATCAAGAATCATGGAGGCAAACATGATACTTTAGATACTAACATTGGAATTCTTACTCTTGATTTAATACTACTTATTAAACTTCATGGAGTAAATAGAGTTTGCTGAAAGTTTGCAATAGGACTTCTAAACTTTAGATTGACATTCAAAACAATACGATACCAGTTCATAAAGTAAATATCCAGAATTCTATAGTTCTATTATCTCAATTAAAACTAAGCATAAGGTAGTGAACAGATGCCAATGACTACAACAAAATATGCAAAATCACTTCGATTTAGTTTATGACAAATTTAGTTCAACTAATTCTAATTAGAAACGAACTCCCACTCAAAAACAACATTCCTCGTGCCTTTTTGGTGATTACATGAACCAAATCCACTACACCAAGTCCGATCATCACGTGAGTCGGTGTAGCTTCAATGGCGAGCATCAATATGGGCATCATATCAACTATATGACTCATGCTTAACCTTTCGGTCCGTGTTCTGAGGCCATGTTTATACATGCTAGGCTCGCCAAGTAAGAACCTTAGTACTCGCATGTGTAAAACTGACTTACACCCACTGTATGAAAGCGTAGGGTCGAATACACCCGATCATCACGTGATGTCTCGAAACACGATCCATAGAACGGTGCATACTTAAGGAAGAACACATTTTTATCTTGATATCTAAATGAGGGATCATCTTAAAATGCTACTAAAACACCAAACTAGCAATATAAGATGCAAACATCATATGTGTAAAGTGAGATGATATGGTCCATGCATTTGATCTCTATCATATGCAACATGGTATGATCTCTATCATTCCTTTGTGTGTAAGGCCAAGGTCTATGAAACTTACACATTGAGTTTTTTGTAAGAGTATCTATCATACATCTACTTACAACAATACCATATCAAGACACTAGCCCAACAACGATCTAAACTAGACGCCTCTAATTTATCAATTGCAAGTTTTACGTGGCTTAGGGCTTTCGGAGATAGAACCGTTCTTACCTACGAACATGAACCACAACGAGGATAACCAAGTTATTAGCAACTCATTGTAAATCAGATATTGACTATAGTAGGAGAGACAGACACCCGCCAGCCACTTATGCAAAACAAGTTGCATGTCAGTCGTGGAACCGGTCTCATGTACGATGACATGTAAGGTTGGTCCGGGCCGCTTCATCCCACTATGCCACCAATATCCAAAATACATAGAAGTTGCAATAACATGATCATCATCGCCCACATATAAACATATGGGTACTACCCGTGCAAAGCACCTACGCATAGATCAGGCTCTGATACCACTGTTGGGTCCGCAACATAGAAAACAAAAATTTTCCTACGATGAGAACTATATGCCAAGATCTATCTACTAGGTACAGAGCAACGGGTGGACATACATCCATCCAGAACTTACCCTCGAAGACAACGAGTTTTGTTAACGAGTAGGAACTCGTGGTTGATGTAGTCGTACACTTGCCGATCTCAAGGTCGAGTGGAAGTCCGAGTGCCGCAACTCAGCAGCGCATCCGTACTCGCACACACGTTCAAGCCACCGGACAACCTCCACCTCCTCGCTCCAGCGATCCAGTCGAAACAGCAACTCCTTCCAGACAAAATGCCACCGAAAACATGTATCTCGCTAATCCGAGACCATGGGGGAATAATTCTAGAGAGGGAGAGAGATCCTTCACAAGGACGTGTGTGGAAGAAGGAGGAAGAGGGTGGCCTTTTATAGGAGGAGGGGGGTGCCCCTCCTTCATGGCCGGCGCATGGGGGGTGACTCCTCACCTCCCCCATTCATGTGGTGGTAACCCCTCCACATTAAAATGCCTCTTCACATTCCCCTTTAAAGTCCCTACTTTAAATGCATTAAAATTCTCCAAGTTTAATGCTCTCTCATTTAATAAAACTCTTTTATTAAATTTATTCAGAATTTTGTTAATTACTTTAATTAACAAACATTCACATATAGCCCCTTGCAATATTTCAATATCACATGCAGAACCACTTTCTGCAATTTCACCCGAAACAATTTCCGGTTTCTATCGAAACAATTCCTACGCTTTGTAATTCTTTCGTCTGAAACATATGTTCTCCAAAATGGTGTCTGGTAACTCTTAAGTGTGTCACCCTATGGTTCGCGAATAATGCAGACATGATTGAGACTCCTCTCAGATCAATAATTAGAAGCGGGACCTCGAGATCCATACTGACTCCTGCATATTCAACAATGACTTCTGTGATCGTGAGAACCTTTAACGCTTGTAACTAAATCCCTTTGTCTCGCGATATATTACATGTCCGAGATTCGCTCATCGGTATCTCCATACCTAGTTTGATCTCGTTGCCGACATGCACTCTTTTCTCGTTTCCGTGATATAACCTTCTAGTGATCACATCACTTGCTTGCAAGCTATCTTAATGTGATATCACCGAGAGGGCCGAGAGTATATGTATCCATCATCGGGATTAACAAATTCCACTCTTGATCCATGAGTCTCAACATAACACCTTCGTAGCACTGAACCCATCTTTATAGTCACCCTGTTACGGTGTGACGTTTGATGTTATCAAGATACTCTTCCGGTGTTAGGAATTAACATGATCTCATGGTCTAAGGATAAAGATTACTTCGTATGATGTTATAGCAATATAAACATAATGACTTTGATTGTAATGCTATACTTCGGATGAATGTTCATCACATCATTCCACCAATGTTGTGACCTTGTTATTAACAACATCCAATGTCCATGATCAGGAAACCTTGATCATCTTGTTAATCAACAAGCTAGTCTATAAGAGAGGCATAACTAGGAACCCTTTTTGTTTATTAAACACACATGTATTGACATTTCCGATCAATACAATTATAGCATGCAAAATAAACATTTATCATAAACATGAAATAAGATAATAACCACTTTATCATTGCCTCTCGGGCATATTCCCTTCAGCCCGTCCATCCATCCCTATGCCTACCGCACTCGAATCCTACTATTACTACTATTGTTACTACTGTCTTTACTTTACTACTGTTGTTACTTTACTATTCCTACTACAAAACTGTTGCTACTTATAAACGGTTGTGAGCAAGATTGTTTCCAGGTGCAGCTGAATTGACAACTCAGTTGTTAAGGCTTATAAATATTCTTTGGCTCCCCTTGTGTCGAATCAATAAATTGGGTTTCACTTCCCTCGAAAACACTTCGATACACCCCCTATACTTGTGGGTCATCAAGACTATTTTCTGGCGCCGTTGCCGGGGAGCATAGCTTTATTTATCAAGTTCACTTGGATTCTCTATTGTTCGCTGCTATCCATCCATCATGGGTAAGTCTCATGATGGCAAGGTTCCTATTTTACCATCCACTACAAGAAGAGGTACGGTTCTGAACACCTCTATTTCTCTTGATTCACCATCTGTTATAAGTAAGCTCGTTACACCACTAGATACACATGCTACACACACTACTACACCTGTTAGTTCACCTGAGTCTAGTGAGAGTTATGATATTGAAGACCGTTATGTTGAGATGACCCATGAATTTACTAAAGAATGTAAAAGCACCCATGATAGGAGCGCTGCTAAGAGTCTCCTTGAGAGGCGTACTATTAGACCCAAATTGTCTCCTATTGCTAAGTTTGTTGCTTCTCCCATAAACATTAAAGACAAATATTATGATTTCTCTCTTGATCTATCTTACATAGCTATTGTTGAGAAAGAACCTTTTTGTGAAACTAAGAATGAAAGTGCGGTAGCACATATGACTGAGATTTCTACCATGAGTGGCTTGTTTTCTGATGATATTAAGATGCTTACTTGCTTTGTTGCTAAGATTTTCCCCTTTTCACTGAAAGGGGAAGCTAAAACTTGTTTTAGTAATTTACCTCCTGGATCTATTAATAACCCTGATTGCTTGATTAGTACCTTCCTGTAGAAATATTTTCCTCCTAGTGCTAGACATGCTATTTTGTAGGAACTTTTTGATTTTAAACAGGGAGAAAAAGAGATATTGCCTGAATCATGGGCAAGGTTTTGTGCTTTGATTCATGCACAGGCTGGAAGTCCATTACCTAAGAATGAGCTTCTTGATATATTTTATAATGGACTAACTAAAGAATCTAGGACATACCTAGATAGTTGTGCTGATTGTGTTTTCAAGAATAGGACTCCCAAGGAAGCTGAGGAATTAATGGCTAAAATAAGCAAGAACTATGAAGATTGGACTCCTCTTGAACCAGCTATACCTGAAACAATTATACCTGAACCAGCTATACCGGCGCCTATACCATCATCTAAGAAGAGGGGAGTTATTGAATTAAATGATGAAGTGATGGAGGAAGCTAAGAAATGTCTTAAGGAGAAGGGAATTAAACCTGCAGATGTCAAGAATTTACCTCCTATAGAAGAATTATGTAAGACAATTCCCCATTCATCCACTATTGAGGTACACTCTCTCCAACACTTTGATGAAGGTGATATCCCTTACTCTAAACCTCTTGATCAATGCTTAGAAGAATTTGATATTTTCATTATTAAGCAAGATAATTTTAATAAAAGGGTGCAAAATCATCTAATGGAAAACTCTAGAGCTATTGTTGAGTTAAAAGATATTGTGGAAAGAACCTCTAATGATGTCAAAATGATTTTTAAACACTTTCAAATGGTTCAAACTCATATATAATAACTTATTAAAGTGCAAAAAGACTTGCTAGTTAATGCTGCTAAAGAAAAACATGCTTATGAGATTAGAACAAGAAGTGGTGCTGCTACCCAGGATCCTCTATATCCTGAGGGGCATCCCAAAAGAATTGATCAGGATTCTCAACAAGCTGAAAATAGTGGTTCTACTCATAAGAAAAGAAAAAAGAAACATAAAACTATTGTAGAACCGTCTGAACCTGCTAAAGATCCTAATAGTATATCTATCTCTGATGCTGAAACTAAAAGTGGCAATGAAGAAAATGATGTTCCTGATAAAGAAAGAGTTGAAGAAGAACCTGAAAAGCACACTAAGAATACTAAATACACTAAAGAAGATTTTATTGCTAAGAAGCATGGTAGTGAAAGAGAGCATTGGGTCCAAAAACCTATGCGTTTCCCTGATAAGAAACACAAGTCAAAGGAAGATGAACACTATAATAAGTTTTGTGAGTGGATGAAACCTTTATTCTTGCAAATTCCTTTGATTGATGCTATTAAATTGCCTCCTTATTCAAAGTATATGAAGGATATTGTCTCGAATAAAAGGAAGATCCCTAATGAAGAAATTTCTACTTTGCTTGCTAATTATTCCTTTAATGGTAAGGTTCCAAAGAAACTTGGAGATCCAGGGATTCCAACTATTCCTTGCTCTATTAAGAATAGTTATGTTAGAACTGCTTTGTGTGATTTGAGAGCTGGAGTTAGTGTTATGCCTTTCTCTCTCTACAAGAGACTTCAACTTGAAAAACTAATACCAACTGATATATCTTTGCAAATGGATAATAAATCTACCACTATTCCTGTTGGTATATGTGAGGATGTACCTATTCAAGTGGCTCATAATTGCTTGATATTAACTGATATTGTTGTGCTTGAAATGCCTGAAGATGATAATATTTCTATTATTCTTGGGAGAACGTTTTTTAATACTACTGGAGCTGTTATTAATTGTAATCAAGGAAAGGTGACTTTCAATGTTAATGACAAGGAGCATACTATCTATTTCCCCAAGAAGATTGATAGGAATTATGGTATGAATTCAATTGAACATGTTGAGGGCATTCAAGTTGGGGAAATATATTGTCCCATACCAAGAGAAAATTTTGAAACTATTATGATTGGGACCATTGCTATCAAAGTTGAGGTAACATAATCATTAGTGGAATACAAAGTTTTGTTTCATATAAAATTGTTTTGGTAACAAGACCTGATCAACCTTGTTAACAAAAGGGTTTCATTGAACAAAACAATGTTTTCACCATGATTATCTCCGCTTACTTCTATTCTATCCATTTTAGTTTTTGCTTTTGTTTAGTTTTATTTTCTGTTGTTAGTTGCTTGCTTGTTAGAGTGTCTTAGAACTTCTGAAGTCCTAGCCTTGTTTTGTCTTTGCATCATTGCAAAAAAAATCTTTCTGTCAAAAAATCATTGATGTATGCCTGAAAATTGCCCAAAAATAAAGTGTCTCGAAAAATTCCAGAAAATTCATATTAAATTTTTACGTGAAAAAAGGGGCAGAGGAGTGCCTGGGAGGTACCGGGGGGCCCACCAGGCAAGCACACCACCCAGTGGCGCGGCCAGCCCTGGGGCGCGCCTGCCTATGGTGTGGGCCACCCCTGGCCCTCCACTCACTCTCTCACTTGCCACTTTCTTCTCTCTCCCGAGTAGACACTAGTTCATTGCTCAAAATCGCGTTCTTGCTATGCTTGCCCTCGATTTTTCGATCTCCTTGCTCAGCCCATCTTTGCTGCTGAAATTTGGAGCATTTGTTCTCTGGTATGTGACTCCTCTGCTTGTCCAAGTATATTTGTGTTTAGTGCTTTATATCTTGAGTATTTTGCTGCTGTAGGTGACAGGTTATGAGAGCTTGTAAGCTTGTTTGATGCTTAGAGATATAGTTTTGATGCATGTTTAGGCCTCTTACAAGTCCCTATGAGTAATGCCCTTCATTATATTCACTTAGTAATCACTTGTTTAATGGATGTTTAAATTTCAGAATGGAAGATGAATGAGCATCAACTAAACCAACATGAACTGAGGGTGCCTAAGGTTATGAAGGTTCGTCGAGAAGAGGAAGTTTTTTCCTTCTATCTGTCCATGTTATGAATTCATGGGGGCTGCAGGAATATCCTAGGACTTCCATACTTTGGTTGCTAATGCAGGATTGGAGCACTTTGTGGAGGATGAACCCTATCAATTTGTGAAACTAACCATGTTTGTAGTGCAGGACTTTCGATTTAGTCACTCTTTGCCCAACCCTATGGTCGATTACAAAATTTACAATATAGCTGTCGACCTCTCTCTTGATGACTTTTGTGCAGCTATTAAGGTACCTCAGCGGGGATCATTGATGACCCACAAGTATAGGCGGTGTATCGCAGTATTTTTGATAAGTAAGAGTGTCGAACCCAACGAGGAGCAGAAGGTGCTGGCTAGTGGTATGGATCAGGAATTCTCTGCAAATACTTAGCAAACGGATTTTTAGGGGGTTTTGATAAAGCAAGTAAACAAAGTACGAGTAAATAAAAGACAGTAGGAATAAATGCAGCAAAGGACAAGCCGGTTGTATTACTTAAGATGACCAAATGTTCTCGAGGACACATGGGAAG